>JASVER010000107.1:1520225-1629802 GCA_030449065.1 Oceanodroma leucorhoa
ATATGCTGAGCATGACATCACATGGTATGGAATACCCCATTGGCCAGCTGGCCTAGCTGTCCCGGCTATGCTCCCTCCCAGCCTCTTGTGCGCTTGGTAGAGCATGGGACGATGAGAAGTCCTTGAAAAGTAGAYTACCTAGCAACAACTAACAACATCAGTGTGTTATCAACATTCTTCTTACACTAAATCCAAAACATAGCACTATACCAACTACTAGAAAGAAAATTAATTCCACCCCAGCCAAAACCAGGACAAATACTGACAATTTTCTCCTCTCTTCTTTTACTCTCTATTGCTTACAGGTCTGTACTTCCAGGGCCCTTGTGAGGCAATGTTCTGGGACTTAACGCTGGAAGACAAGGAATCAGTCATATTTGGAACTAAAGTCTGCAGCCAGGATCCTCTGGTGGCTGCCAGCTCTCAGAGAGGATTCTGCCTAAAAGGCACCCAGAAAGATCAGTTGGCCACAAAGAATCAGTTTCCGCCAGTCTGACTGTCATTTAAGTCCCAACAGCGTTCATGCTTTAACTGTGCAAACCAAAGCAAAGGGCCTGGGATGCACCAAATTCTTGGAAATGCCAAGTACAGAGAGCACTGATCAGAACAGAAATACTACCTAGAGCAATGAAGACACAGCAGAATTCACATGGGACGGCAGCCAGAAAAATTACCAGGGTGAGATATTAGTCTTTTACGAAAAGAAAAGAGGTATCTTTTTATTTCCTATAGGCTATTGCATATTAGTCTAAAAACAGTGCAGGAAAAAATTAGGGCTTTGCAGTAGAGCAATCCAAATGAAACACATGATGCAGCTGGTTTTGTGATTTCAGTTCTTGGCCACAAGGTATTTTGGAAAATCAGCCATTTCTTGATAATTAAAAATTCAACCAGTCATAGAAAGAGACTAGATAATCCAGGTGCTTGACCTTCCTGCAGGACTTATTCTAAAACCATGAACTAACACTTTTTTCCTACCAGAATCCATTGTAGATCTGTCTTCCAAAAGGAACTTACTATTACTAGAGCTTAGTTTTGCCACCAGTTGCATATTAAAAAATGCCTCTGTTAGAGACAAACTGTTTTCTATTTCCTATTCCAATCTGCAATGAAACTGGAGGCTCTGCCACTGGAGTATAAGTCAGTGACTGGATGTGGTCTCCCCAGTCTTTGTGGCTAGACCAGTGGAATGCACAAGCTGTTCCTAGAATTTACATGCTGAAAGAAGGATTTAGCTTCTATATATTTGGTATTTTATTTGCAGATGGAGGTGACAGCTAATGAGCTGTCCTCTCTTTCCAATATCTTTCTGATTTAAGATTTTCACATGAAGGAACCAAAGTATGCATTATATGTGTTCCTTGTGTTTGTCTATATCAGGTAGAAAGATTAGCCATGAACCAAAATGAATTTCCTTAAAAATAAATAAAAGCATCAGTTTGTTTTCTAGGAACCTGCAGGTTCCATGGTCCTGTCTATACCTGTCTTTTTTTCACTCCTCCATACTTAGTCTGAAAAATCCTTTGCCTCCTTTGCTTACCTGCCAGAGCTGAACTATAGGGACTTTGTGTTGCCTACTGTATTTGATGACTTCCCTAACACGTAAAGCACTCAGGAATGCAGCTCAGGGTTGTTTCAGGTGTTATTTATGTCACCAGCTATTCTAGGGAAATCAGAGGAGTGTGAGGCCCTGAACTTAGGTCTTGCAAGGCAAGAAATTTTCAGTTCTCTCTTAAATAACAGTAATCTCAAAGGACTTACAACTGTATTGTTCAAGTCAGTGGGAGATCTGACATTGAATTTTTGAGAACAAGCCAGGGTCCTAGGAAGTAGTTAATTAACATCTCTTCAGGAACTCTGAAAATTTCCTTTCTCATGAACCTTACAGAAGTATGTTGAGTGACTCTCACATCTGCATGTCTGCATATGGGGTATTCTCCAGTCTTTGGCAAGACCAGATCTCTATTGCCATTACTTTTCTTTTTTTTTTTTTTTTTCCAGTCAGACATTTGTCTTTGTAAGCCTGAGAGAACTATGTTTGGGAGTAAATATCACGAAACTAGCAAATCCTTTGAATATAAAGGTTCTTTGAATAACTAGAAACAGCATCTTGTATTGTTCCTTTGTTTGTTTTTGATAAATTAATAATTAGAGTTGGGGAACCTGAATAGGAAGTGTTGAACTCTGATTTTCCCACCTCTCTTTCAGTCCCGGGCAATACTCTTCCTTATTTTATGCTTTCTTTGGGTAGAACATTGGCCTCACTGAACTCAGTGGGAGCACTGCCATTTATTTCAGCAAGGCCAGCACTTCCTTTCCAGTCTCTTGGAAGCTTCTGTGGGGCACATGCAAGTTAGCCTCCAAACAGTAATTAACTGTACTTCTCTCTTCCTGTAAATCATTGTGACTTCCCAGGAGTATAGAAACTAGAAATGTTTCTGCTTTGTTTCTTTCTCTTTAAGCTGTATGAAGTTGTTAATAGATAAACAACCGATACAGTGTGCAGTCAACTCTTATGAACTTCCAGTGAAGAGGAAGATATGCCTTAAACTACCAATACCCAAACCATCGGGTTCTTCCAAGAGCCACACCAACTTGGAAACAGACTTTTTTCAAAACTGCCTGAAAAATAAAGGCAATCCCTTTCTACCCATGACCAGCTACTTTCTCTTTCGTAGGGGCAAAGGTTTTCAAGGGAGCACCTGGGTCAGAACCAAGCACATGCAGCCGCACTGGACACTTTTAGCCCAGTGTAGCCTATGGAATCCTCATGTACCACAAAATATTCTCCAGTGCCCTCCAGCAAGCTAGAAAAGGTTAGCTCTAATCTCAAGGCATCCTGAACCATGAAGTAAACTTGTTCTTTTCCTGTGACATCTTCTGTGGCCTACAACCTTTGTATGGGCTCAACATAGACAACCTCACTTTAACCAACCTCCACTTCAAGTTATCTTAACTAAAAGCCTGTTTTACTGGTAGAACCCAGAAAACAGAAAAGCATGAAATTGAAATGGATTAAGTTACAAACATGGCTTGTTCAGCACAGCTAACCAGTTTATGTTGTTACAATCTACCACAAAGGTAACTCATAGCAGAAAATCCTTGCTCTATCCGAGTATCCAAAGCATCGGGATAGTTGTGCCACATCTTACAGCAAATATCTGTCAGTGTGATACCTGAGAGACTCCTTGTCCCACAGGTCTGAGGGGGAACTAAGCTCTGCTTTCTCTCAGATAAAAGGGTATTAATATAGGTAGTGAAAAAAGCCAACAATTACTGTTGTTGAATTCTGGTATCTCACTGCATTATCATCCAAACTTCTTTATCGGAAGTCATCCTTCAACCCAGTCGCCCCAAAAACGGGATAAAAACTGATCTTCCAATTTTGTTTGCCTAGTCCTCAGCCACAGTGACCATTTATTCACACTTTCAAATTATAGTATTTTTGTAACAAGTGATCTCTCCCTAATGAAAAGAGGAATACACAAGCCCTTATCTTTACAAGGAATTAGCTTATTCAACGGCATTTTCACGGAGCTCAGTGCATTTAATGAGTAAAAATTCAGCATTTAAAAAAGGTATAGAAATAAAACAGTATGATTCTGAAACTCCTCTCTCTCTCTCCACATTGTTCATCAGGCCTGATGCTTAAGTCATAAAATTTACAGTTTGGAGGGATCTCAGAAACTGTATGGACTGTATATGTTTACAGTCAGGCTCAGTTTATTTCCTGCTTCTTGAAAGGAGAGTAGATACATGAGATGTAAGAGGATGCTGTTATAACTTTTGAGAGCTTCTCCTCTCCAAACTGGAGCTTACTGAATTCAAGGAGACTAGCAGGTCTACAAAATACAACTCATGTTTTACTTCTAACTCCATGTAAAGGGTTTCAGTCTTGGGTAAAGTGGTCCTATACTATGGAGAGACTGGTGGGAATTTTGCCTGAGAGATTTACTTTCTGAACATCCTATAGTGCAAGCAGGCTAGCAAGTAATTAAGGGTCGAGACAACAAATTTCTTTTACATGATGCAGCTCAATATGTACTTATATCATTCCTTCTCTACTCAAGAAGAGTATATTTGGATGCCTTCGCAGGAATAAATGCTGCCTCAGGCCATATTATGCCCAGGGATGATCCTACATGTGCACAATCTGCTTGTGCCTTGGCTGCTGGGCCATGACAGCACCCTAGAGACTGCAAAGCAAATTCCACCTCTCCTGGAAATTATTGCAAGCTCTTTTCATTATATCCTTTCTCTCTTCCATGTCCTGGGATTTCCAGAGGTCAATGGAACTGCTGAAGTAGGTGTTCTCCATTTAGGTCAGGAACTTAGGCTTCATGTTTTTCTAGGCTTTCATGTTTTCTTTCTGTTCCTGGCCTCTTCAGTTCAGGACTTCCCTAACTATAAAATCTCCTACCAATTCTCCTGTCTTCAGGCTCACTGTTCTCAAGTGTTCACTTGCCTCAAGTTTGTCCTCTTAAATTTTCCCAAAGGACTAGGTACTAACGTCTTCCTAGGAACAACATGTAAGGACGAAATCACTACCTTAATCCCTCTTAAGTCAGCTTAAATCAGAAAAGAGTCAATCAAAAGAGTACAGTAACTATTTTGCAACATTTCCCATCTCAATGTCCTCAAAAAAATTACTTTCCTTACCTAGTCAGTAACCGTTCCCTAAAGCCATCCTTTCCTCTTCTAAATAATTTTTGAAATATTTGAGACAATTTGTCTCTCTCAAACACAGAACAATATAACCAGTCTTGTGAATCATAAAGGAACAGACTCCCGCATAGTTATTTTTGGGTCTGCTTTTGAATGTACAGCAGTCAATAGCAAGAGTCAAAAGTAGCATGAGCAAATCATGCTGTCACTGCAAGAAACACCTGAAATAATCTGCCAAGTCTCATTGTCTTGGATTTATTTTTATGAACACTTACATAGCGCAAAGATGTACATGTATTATTCCAGCTATTTAATATATGACACTTTTTCCACCAAATTCATCCACTGAGATATTCACAAACTGAAGCTTCCTTAGAAAGGCCACACTTCCATTGAAATACCTACTGATTCAATAAATATATGTCTGGCTTATATATTGCAAGTCTAGCTGAAACCACAGAAGTCAGTAATTCAGGTATTCCATGGACCAATGCAGAAATCTGATGCTTATTTTGTGGGACTGTGATCTTACTGATATTAACTGATTAAATATTTGTGTTCAGCTATGTGTATTCATTTAGCCATTAGCCAACTAAAAGCTAGTTGAAAACAATGGAATTTAATGAGTTAAGACTGAATTTAATCTTCATTTACTCATTTCATGTACAGCACCTGCATCTTCTAGCATTTTCTGTGTTAACTGAACAGCTAGAGAGGCTAGACAACTCATATGAAGCAGAAGCTCATAACAATCTGGCATATGAAAAAGATCAACATTTGAGCACTGACATTTGGTTTTAGAAAATAGAGACTTAAAAAGGTTTTTCTGCTACTTTGCAAAATATTTTACCTGCTAAGATGAGTTCTATTGTAACAAGACAGGTTGAAGTTTGAAACTCAGTCACAAAGTTTAAAATCAGACTTTTAACACCTTTGTGAGTAACCCAATAGACAAGAAAAGGGATACATATATTCCAGGAAAAAAGTTGCAGCTCCTCTTTTGACGGTAGAGGGACAATATTCTCTAGGTGAAGGAAGTTCTTGGGCTTTGCATCAAAAGCAAGACAAGTGAATTTGACACTATCAACTTCAGAACCATCAATGACAGAGAATGTTAAATCCAAGTTACCATTTAGGCATACAAAACGTGCAGAGGTAGACGGGGTTCAAATAGAATTACAGCTGCAAGCATATTCCCCTGAAATTTTATTCCTACTCCCAAAAAGTATCCTTCATAAAACATCCACCTCTACCACCCAGGCAAAGGCTATGGAAGAAGAGGTAGCCCAGATCGATCTCTCCCCCCACTCAGGCATTTTCTGTAAGTGAGCTCCTAGTTCTTAAGTCTGCACTAAATTGCAAACAAGAAAGGGTTAGTTGCTCACAGTCTCAGATTCTGAAATACAGACTTTAAAATACTCTATGAAAATGATCATTTAAGTGTTAATAGATTCCAAGGCTCTCAGTTTCAAATATCATTTAACTTCCACACCTACAACTGGTGCCTGGGAGAAGTTCATTAGTATTGAAAAGTGCGTATTTTTTCTGAAGAGCCATGAAAAATGGCTCATCCATATGATAAATGTGTTATGTGAATACATGCTTTTTTGCAAGTTTCAAGAAGCATACACTTAAGTGTCAAGGAATACAATGCTCCCTAGCACTGACTGTGAACATCATATAACAGCTTTTCAAAATATGTCTGGACGAAACACTGGAGAATTAACTACACAAAACAATCCTGCTTTGGCATGTGTATTCAAATGACACTGCAGAGTCCCTTTCCATCTGTAATTTCTAGGATTCTGTAACTGTTCAGGGATTCCAGATTCATAAATTCCGTAGCCAAATTGGCAACAGGCTGCAACAATTTCCCATCCTTAAATCAACTACAGACCACAGACCTCCCCGGAAAAAGTACAGGGGAATTAGCGTACCTGAGAACTGAACTTACAAGAGGATAATTTGCTGAGTCCAAGTCCCCAAATACATCCCGTATACCTCCAGTGACGTCAACACATATATGTGGGGTGTAACAGCACAGTTTGGGTTCGGCATGTCGGTCAGTGCTTCAACATGAAAGTTCCCACTTTCAAAGAAAGGAAGCATTTTACAAAGAAAGAAGTGAAATGGTGTTTCTTTGATATAAAATCAGATACAGTTATTGTGCTCCACTGATACATTAATTGACCATTATTTAGGAAATATTTATCTAACATCACTCTAGGATTCAGCTTGCATTTTGACAACTTTTATGCCAATAAAAGCTGTTTTTTCAGAGGTACAAAGGAAAGCAAGACATTTAACAGAAGTCATTATGGAATTGTGATCACCCTGAAGGTTAACATTTTGCTGTGTAGACTTTTGCCTATCTGAGGAAAGGGGCATCAGAAAGTAAAATTCTGCCCCTTTATGCAGAAGGCTACCTCCAGCCCTAAAGCGTGAGAGGGGCTAGTTTTACATAGCTTATGGGCTCTTAAGATGCTGTTGGTTACAGGGGTTTGTTAGGTTTCTTACTTGCTGTCATGGTTTAAGCCCAGCTGGCAACTCAGCCCCACCCAGCCGCTCACTCACTCTCCCCCGGGTGGGACAGGGGAGAGAATCGGAAGGGTAAAAGTGAGAAAACCCGTGGGTTGAGATAAAGACAGTTTAATAGGGGAAGCAAAAGCTGCGCACGCAAGCAAAGCAAAACAAGGGATTCATTCACTACTTCCCATGGGTAGGCAGGCGTTGAGCCATCCCCAGGAAAGCAGGGCTCTATCACGCGTAACGGTTACTGGGGAAGACAAACGCCATCACCCCGAACGTCCCCCACTTCCTTCTTCTTCCCCCAGCCTTATATGCTGAGCATGACATCATATGGTATGGAATACCCCATTGGCCAGCTGGCCTAGCTGTCCCGGCTATGCTCCCTCCCAGCTTCTTGTGCACCTCACAGAGCATGTGAGCTGAAAAGTCCTTGAGAAAGTAGACTACCTAGCAACAACTAAAAACACTAGTGTGTTATCAACATTCTTCTTATACTAAATCCAAAACATAGCACTATACCAACTACTAGAAAAAAAAATTAATTCTATCCCAGCCAAAACCAGGACACTTGCCCTGTTCTTTCTCCAGAATAACCCCTCCACAACAAACTCCACATTAACACACACAGAAGACAGCATCTATAGGGCCAGAGTTGAAGTAGGCCCTCCCAGAAGCCCTTGCTTGGGAGTTTGTACATAACTCTGCTCCCCTTAATACTACTTCATGAGCAGAAACTCCACCCCTAGAGCTTACGTCATCAATTACACTAGTGCAAGTGAGCACAGACCACAACAATCTTCAAATAACTGTACTTCATACTTGCCTACACAATGGTGTACATAACAAGGGTAAGCAAAGCCTGTACCCAATTTTTGAGGGCCTTTGAACTGGGAAGGGGAAGAACTATCAGTTTCATTAGTCTCCAGCAGTAAGTTTGGTTCATTTTGGCTTAAATACATTTCACACATTCTCCCTCTTCAGTCTAGCTACATTATAAAAACTGGAAGACCATATGAGCTCACAGATCTGATCAGTCCAAAACACAATAGATGCGTACAAAACACTACAGAAAAAGGGAAAACATGCATTGAAACACCCTCTAACACTCACAGTGATTCGTGCAGCAAGGACTCTCCAGTCTGAGGCACTTTCTTTGCATTCGGTTGTTCTTGAGAGATTTTTCTTCCATGAATATAGTCAGTCTCCCTTTTAAACCATGTAAGTTTTTTCTAGCCACTGAATCTTTCAAGTAGGGAGTGCCACAGTTTAACATCACATTATGGGAATAACTCACACTGTTTATTTTGAACTTGGCACTTCAGTTATGTAAGTTCCTGTTAGTATCAGCTACCAGATTTAAGTCACAGCGCAGGAAGTGATCTGTTTGGGCATATTGATGTTAAATAATAAAAGCAACTTCTGTTCCTTAATTTAAAAAAAAAAAAAAAAACAAACGACACACACAAATTATTGTGCCTACACAAAATCAAACAGGCAGAAGGGCACACCCACTTGTGATACAGAAAATCACTGTATGGAAATAAAATTAAATGATATGACACAGTACAGCACATGTCCTTGGCACATCGATGTAGGCAGTAAAACACTACAGTGTAAAGGGTGCAGACATGTTATTTCCTTTCCTTACTACATTTTGGTGCCATAAAAGAAAATGAAAGGTACTTTGTCATCACTATAAATACCAAGGAGAGAAACAAGCAATAGGATTAGCATAAGAATCATCTTTGGCACTAATGTATCACTTAAACACATCTGTAGCATGCTGTATGTCAAACAGTAACAGGGAACAGAATTTGAATCAAACCTAAGCCCAGCAAGATGATAAAAGAAACTGTCTCAAGAGAACCCACAGYTTGTTGCTTAAAGCTGTGACATTAAAGTATCTTACACATTTACCCATCCTATTTTAGGGTGTATTTCCTGGAACTTAAATAAAAGAGTCTGAGGCAGTGAGGAAAATTAAAGACCATAACCAGAACAACATACAAATGCAGGATCTCTTAGCTAGTCCACCATACAATGCAGCCCACCTCGTAAATTATAGTTTAATAATACTTCTGTATATGAGGATGTGGGTTATTGGTCATGGGGTATTAACACAACGATGCCTGGAAATGGGAATTTTACGATCTCTTAAAATGCACTTGTCACTTCACTTGGTCCAATTCATTGTTCCTTGCTGTTATGGGTAATTATGGGTGCTGTCCTGTATTAGGCAAAATTACAATTGATGTGAGCAGGTATTTTGATCAAAGGGAGCCTGTTGTTTCATGTCCTGCTTTACTTCATCCAAATTGATACTAGAATTATTTAAAAGGAAAAAACAAAAACAAACAAACAACAAACAAACAACAAAAAAAACTAAACACCTGTTCCCATTCCTGATCCCAAAGAATTCACATCAGTAGCAAGGTTTTCAATCAGTTTCAGTTTTGGGCTGAGCCCGTATACATGCACCTTCTACTGAGCAACACTAACAGATAAAAGTAAAGAAGCCAATTTTTTATTCTAAAGATGTTCTCCTGAAATCTGAGATCACTACTTACTTCCAAGTT
The DNA here is from genome assembly GCA_030449065.1 of Oceanodroma leucorhoa. NCBI lineage: Eukaryota > Metazoa > Chordata > Aves > Procellariiformes > Oceanodroma > Oceanodroma leucorhoa. The sequence continues at coordinate 1,529,996 of JASVER010000107.1, forward strand.
TGAAAGAGATTTACAGAGTTATCTACATGGACAAAATGGGGGGGGGAAGGGGGTTGAAACAGGGAAAATAAATATTATGGACCCATTTTTTGTGGAAAGCTGATGACACTTCAGTGCTTTGGCTGTCCAGCAGGCTGATTTAAGATGGTCAAATTGTTGAATCAGTTTGAAAGAAAGGAATGAGAAAGTTGAAAACAAGGGGGGTGGGGGGAGATCAAACTGTGGCTCTCAGTTCTTAATTCAGATGGGGTGCTTAAAGAAATTCTTGGTCCTAACTATTGCCCAACCCATCTGCTTTCAGGTACCACCATTGCTGAAAGAGTGACAGAAGGTAAAAGGTGTCAGCATCCTCATGTACTGAAGTTCACTATTTAGCAGATCAACTGAAATCAGCATCAGCTCAGCTCATCAGGCAGTGAACTGTACTTGCTGAACAGAGACCACATCCTTAATACCTCCTTTTTTGTAGGGAGAGCAAAGTTCTTGGAAGGGGAAGGATGTACAGCCATGAACAGTAACCTCATATTCCTGCAAGGTGACTCTAGAAATCATGAGTCAGAGCCTTACACTTTCCATACACTCTGCTGATGGGGCTTTATTCCTCCCTGCATTTAATAATTTTTGGACTTCAGGTATGCAGTCATTACACAAATATTGTGAGATTGCAGCAGTCTATACCAGCATGAGCTTGAGCCTAGGTGTTCTAATATTTAACAATGTTCAGTTTGTAAGCTTTGATTTGTCCTAATCTGCCATTATACTTGACTCTGGAGTCAAGAATATTTCCCCCCCACACACCCCTTTTTAAACAGAGCAACATTTGCTGGAGTTAACACATGCACTGCATGTGGCTCAAGCTGCTAGCAAGCAGAAGGATGAATGGATTTACTTACACTCCCCCAAAAGCTGATCTTCTAGAATGGATTTTTATGTGGCTTGGTAGCCTTCCAAGTGCAAAGGATTAAATCACCAGGAAGTGCTATCTTTCCGTTTTCAATTCCCTTTTAAAATGTGTTATTTTGTGATGCCATCGGATGCTTGGCAACATTACATACTGCTGTTTAATTGCCTTAAAAACTATTTCCCTAGTAGTATCATTAATAATACTAAGCCTAAATTGGATTAAGCACTACACCACTATAAAGTTAATTCACTGTGATACTAATGAAATGTCATGTGAAGCTTCCTGTAAATCCAGCTAAACAGTCATTGCCAAGGATCATTAAATCAATGGCATGTTCAGCTATTCTGCTTAGAAAGTATTGTTTTAATTGCTACCAGGTGATTTTCATTAATGTAAGCATCTTCCATTTTAGTGACTTTTTAAGTCTGATGGCATGTAGAGCCTTTTGTAGTTCAATAATGACAATACTTTGCCATTGCTAGGAAAGGAATGAAGCTCACTTGAGGAGGTGCTTGAACTGGAATGGCAAAACTTCAAATTATTCCACTGCGTATTTATGAAGCATCCAGGTAAAGACCTGCTCTAATGCTCAAGCAAGTTAGCAGTTTTTGGCTTGAACATCACCTGAAGCAATCTGAAATGTTAAGTATCTACAGCTCCTACAGGAGATTTCCCATGGGACACCCAAGTTTGAAAAACCTCAGCCTTCGCCTCTCTACATCAGCTTACTCAGGTAGAAAAAAGGAATAACTCCTCCCTGCCTTTGTGAAATATTTTTAAATTCACTGGGGGGAAGGAGTGCAACTGACATTGTAAGTGCTAGGCTCAAACATTGGCTAAAAATGTTTGCTAAGTGGCTAAAAGTTTGCCATGATCTTGGCCTGCACATCACACTGCTTTAAGTTTACTGTTCATATTCTCATAGGCGGGTGTCTTTGTTTTTAGTTTTGCCCTGAATCCCATTGGTTTTGTTCTCTTATTTTTCTCTTATTTGTTTTTTCTCTTATTTTTCCAAAAATACAAGCATGTAAAAAACAGCCCTTCTAAGCACCGAGTGTCCTTTGTCCCTGAGGTTTGTTCATAGCAACAGTTCAGAATCTGAAGATCTTGGCTACGATCTTAAACAAAGTTCTCAGATTGCAAACAATTGGARGGGAAAAAAAAAAAAAAAGACAGAAGGAAAACTAGTTACTTAAACAGAGAGGAAAGGTCAACAGGAATGCCCAGAGGAGCTCAGGACACACACACCAGCTGATACACTTTTCAGATATATAAGGTAAGAGATACAGGGCAATTTACTGCCCAGAAGATGAGTGGGGAAAGGTAGCTTTAGAAGACAAAGGTGAAGTTGTTTCACCCATCTCTGAGCCTGCCGGAAGTTACGCAGTGCTATTGCACTAAATCTCTCACGAATAAAGCTACCTCTCAGCAGTCTCTCTTACTAGCTTAATATCAGGCCCAGGTTGATGCAGTTAAATGGCTTCTTGGCAGAGTAAGCTTGCATCTGTCTGGAGAAGATTGTGCAGACATACGCTTTAGCATTGGCCGTTGGTTGATCCAGAAGCTGGAGAGACTCTTGCAGCCTTGAGTTACAGCAGCCTCTTTTGGATGTCCAGGAAAGGAGGATTTCCCAGAATCTCAGCATTATTTACTACTGTGAAAGTTACATCTTCTGAAGCACAGTCTGTCTCTCCCTGCACGTGCACACTGAGCAAGGCAAGGCAGCCCTTGGAACACAGCTATGCTATGTTACACAGCATCTGCATGAGAGCTTAAGCAGGTCTGAGGTTAACAGAGCCCTTCTTTCCCACCAGCTATGACAAAAAGAGCCAAAGTTTGGGTGATGATTCTCCTTGTTCCACATGATTTGCTACTTACAAAAATCTTTGACTCCTGATCTGTGTTCAAACACATATACCTTCAGATCTAGAGGAAACAATAAATATTCGAGCGTAGAATTTAAGAAGGCGTTCATCACCACTTATTTATTTTGGTCTATGTATTCTGTATTTTTGGTCCCCAGACCTCAATGGTAGTTTTACTCTAGATAAAAGGATAGAGTTCATTCTGAATGTCTGAGGAGTGTTAGTGGAAGAAAGCAGTTCACCCTACTTCACTGATACTGCACACACAATGCAATGAAATCCATGTCTCACTAAAGGAGAGGCTAATGGGGCAGAAATCTTACTCCCACTAAACAGCTTCAGTTGCAAATGCTCCTTTCTCCTTAACAGCTCTTCTATATAATAATTTTCATCCAACTCAAGGCAATGATAAACCCTCATTTCAAAGAAACGACATTCAGGGTCACTTTTGGTAATGACATTGCTTTAAATCTTGCTAATCTGACACATAAAATCATTGCTAAAAAACTCCCTTTTCTCTTAGAGATATTCTTCTGCAATACTTACACTGAATGGCAGCATTCTTCCTCTTCTGTTATGACCCTGCAGGCCCAAAGCACTATCAATGTGGACAAGCTGTAAATCAGAAAGCACTACCAGTCAGATCTCATTCCACGTCTCTGCTTTGTAGCCAGATTTCCCAATGAGGGGTGAGAGCCATTGGGCAATACCTGGGTGGGGAAAGGCATCTCTGAACCACCTGTGGAGGATTTACAATTAAGAACGAATATATTTACCAGTGAAAAACCTAACTCTTCTCTTAGGCAACAGAAGGACACAGACCTGGCTTTCTATCCTCACATCCATTTGTCAACTTTCAGGGATATCTTAATTTTACAGGTAATATTTGATTTTTAAATACTATTTTCAGGGATTCCTCTACGAAACTGAAGATTAGCCCAGAACACCATAAAGTCTGAAATCTTCTCATAGTACTTCTTTGATAGTAAAAGTCCTTCTGGTTAAACACCTGCCCTCTGAACTTATCAAGCAACTGATGAAAGCCCCAGGTTTCAGACAGCTGAAGTCCAGTTTGTGCCAAGTACAGCAAAAGTGTCTCAATGACTGCTGTGGCTGTCGTTACAATTACTGCAAGCCCTTTGCTGGCCTGTGGATGTTTAGCTTGTCTCCTGAGCAGTCAGCATAGCCTCTTGCTCTAAAGGGGGCAAACGGACTAACAAGAAAGTCAAGGACACTATAAAGGAGACTGAAAACAAGTTGTTTGGCACTAATTTTGACATCAGTACTCCTGGGACGGGAAGGTGGCCTTAGTGTAAATAGGGAGTAGACATTTAAACATCTTTGCCTTAGTTTTCACTTTATGAAGCCATTCGGTTTAGTTCATGTTTCTAATATACTATGCAAATGCTGATTATCTTTATTGATTTATAAATACATGTATATGCTTGCTCACACTAGGAAAGTTTGTTCATAAGATAATACTCTAAGTATTCAATTTCAGCACAGTGCTTTTCCCTAAAAGTCCAGAAAAGCTGGGTTTCCTTTTGATAGAGACCTATACAGTGGCAGCGATGTTTCTATTTTCTCATTCTTTTCACCATGTACCTCCAGGTCAGACTTAAAAAACAGTTAGAGCACTCAGAATAAACACATCTATTTGTGTCCTGCGTTGCCACCTCTTCAGCTCCATTTCTCTGTAGCAGTTATTCTTTTATCATGAATGGCTTATCAAACGCTGTCAACTCCATGTCTCTCCAGACAATTAAAGGCTGTAGATCGTATAATAAACTGCTCCACTGTCATTTGGCATCATAAACCACAAGGAGCCAGTTGTTCAGGATGCCATCCAGCCTCTGACCAGAGGCGAGGATGAAAGCTGAACTCTGACCTGAGTGAGTGATTGAGAATATACTGTTTGTCACTGCCTATCGAAAACGTGAACTGCCTTCACTGGCATCCAGACTTTCTAAATTTAGCTCAATGCCAAAGTCTTGAGATTAGTGAAACCTTTCAAAGAGGAGATGATAATGGTTTGTGTTTTATCCCAGGACAAAGTTTAATCATGTTCCTTCCCAGGGGACCTTACAGCACATTTCTGAACTAATAAAATTCTGGATGCGTAAATTCGGACAGGAGGCAGTCATTCAGATTTTATGCTCATGTAAATGGGATCAGCAACCTAGGCTTGTCAGTTGAGGAAATCAGTCTACTTAAAACACTCCATCGCAATATCTGGCAGTTTATCTTCAGCTAATTATGGTGCTCTCTGTACATGTTTTCAAAGGCTGGCTTTCCATGCATATATTTTACACATTTCTTATGACCCGGGAAGAGCTGCAGTTATGAAAACATTTGAGTCAGAACTGAAAGCTTGGTGGTGGTGCTGTTGCAAGTTACTGTCAATACCCGTCAATCTTTGCTGGGCTTTGACATAATTTCCGAACGCCCTACCAAGAGGATGGAAATGCAGTACCTCCTCTAAAACAGCAATTCTCAGCAGTCTCTCTTCTCTCACCTTCTTCATTTTACCTCCCAGCACGCACATTGGGAATTAGGCAGTGTGGTGCTCTCAGCCCTATAATTTGCTACCTTTTCAGAGGGTAGCCCGTAGTCATTCTATACCAGAACTTGTCCTCTTAGCACCTACCTCTCGCCTACTTCTCATACCTCCCTCTCTGAAATAACTGGTGTAACTTTTAGTTTGGGATCCACTGCTGTAAAATGTGGAGCCCATCAAGTCAGAGATGTCAGTTTAGTGGTGGTGTACCATTTCCTCCCACACAGACAGGTCTACAAGATTTAAGTTAATGATGAAACAGCAAGACTAGGATCCAGGAGCTTGATATTGTTTCATCTGCACCAAGAGCTACTCCAGCTTGCATATGGAGCTTCAGCCCTCCTCACTGAAAGTAATGGGAAGACTGAACTGTTTTCAAAAATCCCAAATCAGACACACAGCTATAAAGGATGTCTTCTCTGTGAAGCAGTCTATGTGAAGCCTTCCAAAGCTGATAAAAGGAATTTTGTTGAATTTTTTTCTTCCAAATTGTACAATGGTTTTCAGTCCAACCCAGAAACTATATAACATATACTATGTATGTATGTGTATATATATATAACAGATTTTTAATTATGCAAATTTTAGGACATTGAGCCTATTTAAAATAACTCAGTATTAATGCTTTCTCCCCCTTCTCTGTGATGCTGTCTGCTTATTTGACTGTCCACTGTTGAAAGTGTAATATAGACACGGGTAGCACCGACTCATAGCGGTCTGTCACATAGTAAGAAACACTACAAAATACACACCTTTCTGCACATTTATGCCATGAGGACTGACAACTGTGGGGCTCTGTATAACTGCAGGAGTCAGTCAATATGCATGAACTTGAAGGAGTAGAGCCTCCAAGTACCTAATTTCATGCACCCAAGCAAGTGGCCCAAGGTCAGAGAGAAAGTCACTGTCACTCTGAAATAGAGGCTGAACAGTCCTGACTCAGTCCTTTGAGCTAACCACCCAACCATGCTTCATTTCACATCCTTCTCCAGAGTCATTAAATGTTTCTTCAAGTGCAGCATAAAATTTGCTGCATTCAGTGCCTAGTTTTTATTCTCATACCAAATTTATCGTCTGATGTTTTATTAGCACCCCCTCCAAAAAAAACCAAAACAAAACAGAAAGTAAAAAAATATCAAAAGGAGAGTCACTTATTTCCCTATTTTAGTGGAAAAAAGCAAAGGATACCTTCTTCCCCATAACATATTCACTAATTATATGGACTACTAATTTAAAACATAGAACGAAACATTCTTTGGAATCACAGCAATAAAATATGACCAAGCCAGATTTAACTTTGTATTTGGAACTCCAAAATTGGTTTGGTGAACTCTCAAAAGATGTTTCTGGTAAAAAAAGCCATTAAAGTGATGTGACACTGTACGTATGAAACTACTATGTTGCCTAGCAATTTCCAGCTGCTTCACCATTAAGGTTTTAAACATCATTTCTTTCTGTTTGACAAGCTCAGCAAAATCCACGAGCAATGAATACTGAGTCGGTTCAAAGTGACTTAAATTGTGAAATGTTCTAGTGTTTCTAGTTCTCCACATATTTGCAAAATTACAATATTTTGCTTTCTATCTTTGCAGTTAATTACAACACTAAACTGTTCTACCAAAAAAACAACCAAACAAAAAATAGATTATGTGCTTCACAACTTACTTGTAATGCAATTGCACGTAGGTGACAGGGACTGAGATTCCCTCTGCTACTTACTATTTAACCACAACAGGGAAAGAATATGTATACACATACTCTACTAACTTAGAGGCTACTGACTACATCAGGCCCAGATTACTGACCAGGCACCAGTTTGCTAATTCCTGACTTCAGCACTGAGACCCCTACTTTGCATACCACAGCTAAAACATTAGCTGTCTGCTCTATAAGGCTATAGTGTCTAAAAAACTGAAATACTAAACCTTACTGATTACAGCACACACTTTCTGTGCAAGTTCAAAAGAAGACCAACCCCTTCCAATCTCCCTATTTTCACCCTGATGTCCTATTCATCATACCACCACCATTCTATTATTTCATGACCCAGCATGAATCCAGTGTGAATTCTGTATCCACCATTCATTACTTCCCCTGTGGAGCTTAAAGGAGCAGTAGGTGTTGCATACAGCCACAAGGGAAAAGGAAAAAAAAAAAAAAAAGATAGCAGCGGTCTGGAATCCAAGTTGGTGCTTCCCTGTCAATAAAATAACACCACTTGCAGTCAACTTTTTTTTTTCCATGTTTCCTATTGTTGAATGAGTGACAGTATTGTACAAGCATGTAATGCGCAGATTATTAAATAAAGGAATGAGAAGAATTTTATCTTATGAGGAGGAGAAGTAGGCAGAGCTAACTGGCCAGAACTGATGTGCCTTTAGCTGCAGCCTGCTGAAGGATACAGTCCCCAGGTTCAGGCAGTATGTTCATTTATAAATGTGTATGAAGTTTTCATAAAAATTCATTAGTGGGAGTTACATGCCTAAGGAAAGAAGGCTAGAGCAGGGCAAACATTTTTAGCCACTTCTGTGAGAGCAGTCTCCCTTCTTAAAGACCCACTTAATTTTAAAACAGCATTTTAGTTTTTTTAATTCTCAGGCACGAGTTGCTGTGTTGCCACATATATTGCTTATTTGTACATGTGGCATGCAATTGGTTAGATAAGTTATTCTCCAGGTTTGCATGACATCTGTATGAACACTTCCAACATGAATAGGCCAGACCCATTCTCCTTCATTTATGCTAGTTACTTCACCTCTCCACAAACACTGCACACAATCATTCCCACAGACAAGAAATAAAATGGGACAAAAATATCATCCAAGGAAAGAAATTATCCCTATGCAAAAATATATTTGCAAATATGTCTCTGAAGAAAGCACACACTTGTGCATCAAATAACATGTGGATGCACCTGATGGTAAGGTAATCATCTTCCTCTTACGTACCCATGTCAGAAGAAACCATTGTTCTGCGGCCACAGATGAACACCACAAATGCTCTACAGCTGCAATGACAGTAACTGAAAGAAAGACTATGTCTGGGCAGCACCCAAACCCAAATCTGTAATTTCTACAAGCAGCAACCAAAACCTACACAGTAGTCAAGCAGGTAGTATTCCTGTGAAACAGGTCTTTTCCATGCCATTGAGGCATCAATTGGGAGGTGTTTTGAACTGCAAACCAGCTCAATCTACTTCTGAAATCCCTTAAAATGGATTCTTCTTTCTCTGCCCAGTTAAAATCCTTCCCTCACTTTCAAATCCCCATTCCCTTATAAAAAGTTAACTAGCCCAAATGGTGAAAATCAAGGTTATACTGGTATCAAGGATTCATTCAGAAAAGAAGTATTTTGAATTAAGAGGAAGTTGCTTTCAGACAAAATGAAGGCATGAAAGAACTTGGCAAGGGGAATGACAAGAGGAGAGGAGGAAAAGAAGGGAGGAATGAGGAAAATGCCCTAATACCTCTCCTGTGTTAAGAACATATATCCTCATGAAAGGATTTCCTGGTCTTTAAGAAAGAGATCTTTGATTCATCTAATTAGTAACAAAACATCAATATGACTGCAATATATTCACTCCTGTATCTCCCTGCCATAATTACAAACCCACTAGCTTTACTGACCTTAGCATGAAGGATGTTGAAAGGATGGAAAGAGGCCTTCATATTTTATTACTTTCACTCTGGTACATTATACTAAATTACAGCTAGTTACTATTCGTAAAAACTTAACAGCAGAAACCAGGAATATCAGTTGACACCTGAATTAATTTAATTTATCTTTCTACCAATTAAATAATTTCTATTTAGGATGTTGCTGCACATTCCAATGGTCGCAGTGTTTGTCCTAGGCACCATATCACTTACAGGTCTGCTATTAAGTTCCTGACATTTTTGTGTTAGTCTCCAACAATGCCACTAACCCTACAAACCTCTAATGCTTAGTTGTACTATGTGCAACTTCTAAAGAAAGGAAGGATTGACTTTGTGGAATCGGGACAGCAAACAAAAGTCAATTTTTAACTGTAGAGAAAATAAGAAAGCCCAATAAAAACCATTTGGGCTCCACATTAGCTGTCCAATGTGCTAGGCACTAAACTGTCTTCACCTATCTTGTAACTCATCAGTTTGTGGGCTACTGTCCTCTTTAGAGGCTAGTGGCTGGTCTACAAGGCATATTTGAGCCCTCAGAGTGTGAGCTGTTCTTCACCTTTTCATAGCTGACATAAGAGAGCAGAACTGTCTCTCTTCTGTTAGTCACACACAAACTGTCTGGAACTCATGAAACGAGAAGACCATTCCTCCAGAAACATACACATATATCATACCCCTCTCCTCAGCAAGAAAACATTCATAAAAATTCATTGTCTTACCCTAGTATAGTAAGCATTCCATATTTTGCTAACAAAACCTTGACCACCATAAATTTTGCAGAGACAGACTTCTGTGACAGTCATGAGGCCTGCCATACTTCTGTGTCCTTCACTACAACATTTTATGCTGTAAACCAGATTTATGCCACTGCTGTATCTTATGCCAACAGCAACACTCTATGCTGTACAATATCCACAAACGTTCTTAGTCTTTAGCCTGTTGAGAATAGCTGTTATGGAACTAGAAAACTACTCCAAGTCACCCAAAACACACTTCCAGAGGGCTTCACTGCTGAGTCAGTTTAAGAAAACAGAAAAATAACACTGAATAACATTAAAAGGAAACCGTTGAGATTGCTCTTGCTTTTGGCATACTACAAGTTCTTCGAGTCATACCAAACTGCGCCTAAGAGCAGCAGGTCACAGTGAGAGGGTCTTTCATCACTACTCGCAGTAGCAGGCACAAGCTCCAGCCACAAACCAAGACCCTTTTTTCTGGCCTCTGTACACATACAATGGGGAGAGGGCAAAGAGGTATGTAGTATTGGGAACCTGCTCTACCAGCAGGCAACTGCATCACAGAGAAACACACTCATCATAATATTTTCTGTACCTTTATTCCAGAGGTATTATAGCAGCTCTAWCATTGGTCTTTAAATTCCCACTAGCTTTGCATTCCCATGACACCCTGYGGCCAGCAGGAAGGAGGTAGCATAGAAGGGTGGAGGGGGCGAGAATCACCCTCATAAAATGTAAAAGCTGCGGTAAAGATAATAAAGCACAAAATAGCTGTAGTTAACGATTATATTAAGCACCATGTTTCTACCCTTGCTGTTTCTTTAGCCACAACCACCTCCTGTGGGGAGAATTAAGAACAAATAGCTCTGGGGCTAGAATTGGGGATTTAACAGTAAGGCCGGCAAGGCAAATGATGTAAGTCTTACAGTCCTCTCCTCTCACATTTGTAGAAAACAGTAACCAAATGATCTATTTACTGATAAATCAGACACAGATGTGGGCAGGCCCCTGGCAGCCAGAAACCCACTGCTTGCTTTTTGCAGAGATTCCAGGGACATCTCACAGCCCCCTTAAGAACTAACTTTTGTTCCAGCTGCTTCCTTAAGGCCAGGTCCTCAGCAGGCATAAATCATTCCAAGCTCCAGTGAATTCCTTGTAAAAYCACCCTGATTTACATTAACAGAAAAACCAGCCCTTTTTGCCTCTCCTTGCAATTCCAAGTGTTTGTTTCCTTTTTACCCAGCAGTTGTGCTGCTGAATGCTAATCAGATGAGAGGCGATTCATTCCCAATCAACCATTTCCAGAGTAATTAGCGTGAGCATCTAACCTTCACTCCCCCTGCTTTTTCAGGTACTACACAGCCTCCACTATCCACAGATACTCGGATACTGCATAGAGTATTTCAGCTGTAGCCCAGCTGTAATTATTTCCTCAAGTATTCAAGACATTTTGAAGAATCACAACCACCCCTTAGTGTTCTGATGGAAATGAAGTTGTTATTTTTCTATGTAATTATTTCATCATATTTATTACTTAAACCATCTCTGAGAACAAAAGCTACGCAGCAAAAGCAAGGCTTCATTTCACCAGGTGCTCTCCTGACAGTTTGAGGAAAGCTATTTAGGAAAAAAAAAAAAAAACAACAAACTACAACCAAAAAAACCCTTTTCTTTTAACATCACTGCTCTGACAACCACAAAGGCTGCCTGACAAACTTGATAGCTCTATTTATGATGTTACATTATCCCGCAACTGTGAGGAATGCTATTTCTACTAACCAGGCTTAGGTCTAAATAGAGCTGTGAGGCAAACCCTCTTTCTCTCTCTCCAACCGTATGACCTCCTGGAGAGTGAACAAAAAGGGAATCGGAAACTACTGAAGGGTTGCAAAGACGGAAATAGTCAGTGTCCCACTTCTTCCCCCACCTGGAGGCCAGCGTGCCTAAGGGAGCCTTAGACTGTGAAGTTTCCCTGGTAGGGAAACAGCAAATCTATCACCAAGCTGTGAACAACTGCAATGTATAACACGATGAAGAAAGCCATTTCAGCAGCTTGTATTCTTTCTTTTATATGACTTCAAGTAGAAGAGGTCTTGGACATCAGTGATGGATTGTGGCCTTTTGGAATTTTAAGACAGAAAAAGTAAGGCAGTGGATTCCTGACCCAGCCAGAACAAGAGAATCTGAGCCTGTAAACCCCAGGTGGCCAGCTGTCTGCATTTACCAGATTTGCTCTCTCACTTAGGCTTTTTTTTCTTTGCCATCAAATCACAAAATCATGCAGAGAAAGTTTAGGAGGAGCTTCAGGATTTTCTCAGTGCCCGCATTTATATAACATGTCTCTTAACCTCTCAAAAACTATAGATACTGTTGGATGGAGCTCCATAACCTTCGCTACGAACAATACAATAATATTTGATGCTTATAAAGGACTTGCCATAAATAAAATATTTACAAAGGACATCACAACCATTATCAACATTTTACAAATGGAGTAAATAAGGTAAAGCGACTTCCTCATAGCAGAGGGGAACTGGAGCCAGATATTCCATGTTCCTGCTAGATCATGCTGCCAAATACATCCTAGCAGAGATAACTTTTTGTTAATCTCTAGGGCAAGCTATGCCCTAGAGCTTCTGTTAGGAAAAAAGCTGGATAAATAGAGCAAGTGAAAAGGATTAAGATTTTAAATCCTCTAACTTTAAGGCCTATAAACTGGTTTTTTGGTTACATTCTTAAACTGGTTTAAGTCAATTTGCTAGCTTTTTTGAGCCTGACTTCTTAATGAAATAAAACTTGTGTGATTCTGCTGTCTATTCCTGTTAATAGTCTTTGAATCTGCTAGCTAATTTAAACCAAATACAGAAAAGGTGTGGAAGTTTCAAAGGTAATTACATCCCCATAGATCTTAAGACTGGTCCCAGATAGGGCAGAGCTGGAAGCAGATTAGACCTGTTACTCAAAGACCCTGCCAGATATGGCAGCAGACAGAATTTACAGAAGAAAGATGACTAAAACATTAAAAAAAAATCTATTTTTTGGTGTTCATTAATGTTCAATTTCCTCTTGTTCACTGTATGCATGAGTTTGTATTTCAGTGTACTGGGCAATTAGAATAGTGACAGCCTATCTAAAAGTGCAGAAGATTCTCAGTTCGGAACTGATGTTTCAAAGCATGCTGAAATCCATGTAGGTGCGTAGCAGTAAAAATAATGGCTATTAGCTGGGTTTCTGGTTGATTATTTTATTATCATGAAACAACTAATTCATCAAATTAAAATAATTAAGTGATCAGATTAGAAATTTCCAAATAAATAAACTTTTAAAGCTTTTACTTTTTGGTAGTTACAAGACAACTTACTACCAGTATTTCACAAACTTTATTCCATTACCTTCAGAACTCCTATGCCATATCAGGGATTAGGCCTTCAGTATATTATAAAAATTTGGTCTTAATTTGATAAAGAGTTTCCCAAATTATATCTGCTTTTTAAAATGACAGATATTAATATGTTTATTGTCATTCCCATAAACCAGATTCAACAAAAAAGTCCATTGCTAAATTTGTGGAACAAAATCTGAACTCCCCTGTATGTTAAAAAGTAGCCGCTGTTGAAGCTGAGGAAGCTGAAACATTTGTAGGCCTATGGACAAAAATAAACTACTTCTGAATGTCAATATAATCTAACACAGAGTCTCACATAATGGCGCATTTTGTAACAAATACTCCATATAGTTTCTCCTATAGCTCCTGTCAATTATCATACAGCAAAATCATTCCCACCACAGCATTGGAGCTATTTTTAGTACTTCTGACTGTTTCCTATTAACTCTGTTAAAAATTGCCCATTGCCCTTGAAGCTACATATCTAAATAAACGGACTAACTTGCTGAAACATGCCTAGTCCTAAACATTAATATATGTCATTCTGACATTCGCATTTATCCATAAACAGTAATACCACAAACATCCATGAAAATACTGCAAAAAGAGGATGACAGTACAGTCATCACACAATTATTCGCAAATTAAAGCAAGGGTGTGTTAAGCATTATTTTCTATTAGAAATGGTACAGCACAGTCTCCTGTCAAAGATGAAGTTATCAGAACAGTTTTCAGATTCACATACACAAGAGAAATAGAAGCAACTGGTGATTTTGTATAGAAATAATAACCACTCATACAGGATCAATATTCTGACCTCAAATTCGGACTTCCACTTAACCATTTGACTATAAATAAACATGAAGTACATGTAGGTGAGAAACTCCCCTTTCAATCTGTGACACACTTTTCTTAGGACATTAAGCCTGTGGCTTAAGTACAATCTTGRTATTTGAAATTCAAATGGGACGTGCAAAGTTTTCACTTCAGAAGTGTTCTAGTTTTCTGCTTGAACTCCTCTACAAGTCTATTCCTTGCATTGGTGACAAACGTTACACTCATTTGCTTTGCAGGAGAGCAGGCATGCTAAAAACCCACCGCCCCATTAGTAGACCAAACACAACAGACTGCTAGGAAAATTACAAATCTCTTGCCACCTCAATAGCAAGCTACCTGTCTAAACTCAGGGCTGGATTGCCATTGCTTCATCAAATTCTCTCAAATGACTAACAAAAATTTGTTTTCACTCACAGAGCTGGATTATTCAGGGGCATTTATAACGTTTACAGTGTTTTCTACATGCATTCGATAGCCAAATAAAATTGTAGCTATGGCTGCCCATAAGTGTTGAGGACTTCCCTGCCATGGCAATCCTTTTGGCCACCCTTGGGGGYGTGTGTGGTGTGTCACAGGTGGTTTGTCTTTACTCCAGGATGTCATCGAGCTCCACTCATTCACATTTTTCTAAAGTGATAAAAAACGTGAGTTTCCCAACGTTTAAGTTTAATGAACAGAAGTATCTTTTCAGAGGTTACAACCTATAAAATAGACCTGCACCAATGCCTAGACTTCCTCTAGTAGACTACAGGTTTGCAAGGTATTAAGAACATTTAACCAGAAGCTGAATTCCTGAATGTAATTATTTGCAAATTACAGTTTGTTATTTGCACATTACAGTTTGCAATACTGAGAACATCCATGAGTTACTAGAATGGAAAAGGCTATTTTAGCCAGTGGAAGAATGAAGCTACATTTGTCAGCCCTCACTACAATCCTGCTGGTAGCTTGGTCCTTCAGGGATTCAAACCAGACAGATTGAACTACGAGAACACTTACAAGCCAGTTTGGAGGAAAATGTCTCTAACAATATTTACTTTGATTGTTATTTTAAAATCACCTTGTTCTTCCAGAATGTAGAATCTTTGTCTTTGAACTGCTTGCTTTCCTACCTATGGTCTAAATCTTAGTCTATGTATGGCCCAGAAGAATTGAGTGTATTATGAAAAATACCAATTTATATGCAAATCTCCTGCTTTTTCCATGTAAATTATGTGGTAGTTTTAGTGTATGAAAACAAAGGAGATTTTCACAAACAGAACAGTATTCTATAGCTATATGTAGACAAAGCCTACTTGGAAATTGTGATTTTTTTTTTCCTTTCTTCACATATTGTTTATCTGTAAAAAATAAATAAATACAAACTATAAATGTCACAAGTCCAACTGGAATAGAATCATTCAGAAATAGGGTGAAACTCAACATTACAGACAACTTTTAAAAGTATTTGGTAAAGAATGGTGATACCTGACTTCCCTTTCATTTTTGCGGGAATCAAGAATTCAAATCTCCTATGCAGCTTCACAAATTCCACCTTATACATAGATGTTCCAGGAACACAAAGGCTACCAAATGTAGGTTATTGGCCCAAGAGCTTCACAGTACATAAAAGYAGTTTGACAGATATAGCTTCATATCTTGCTGTTTTTTTAACTGGTGTCTTTTCTAACTCAGTTGTACTACTTAAGACTTTTTATGAGAGAAAATCCTCTCTAATTTTCTACCCACTTATCTGGAATCAGACTGGACTGCAGCAGATCACAGTTTTGTCAGAGTGCAGAATAAAACTTATTCAGGATTTCTGTGGAAATCTCGTGAAGTAGTTAATTTTTCAATTTCAAAAAGCCAAAGACACTCACAGTTTAATATCATCGTCTGAGTCTGGGGTTGTGTGCTCTGGTATGTTTTGCAATACTGATACAGTTAAGCTATTTGCTGTTTAGACAATTGTGTTCCTCTCAGCAGTTCTGATAACAAGGTGAAGAGTGGGATACAGATGCAATGGTATGTTCATGGACTGAGGGGAAAAAACATGTTTTGTAGAAAGCACATCTTACTGGTACTTGATCCTGGAGTGAAGACAGAGATGTCACAGACATTTTCTTTGTCTGTAGACTAGTCTTCCAGAGGAAGTTCCAGAAAATGAGTTGTTTAGTGACATTTAAAGCTATGCTAGACAAATGGCTAGAAAATTCACTACAGGAAATGATCCTCTATTGACAAGGGAATGATCGGTATTGCATAATGGGGTAGATTCTGCTCACACTTACTTTGGATTAACACTAGTGTTGCTGAGATAAAAATATGACCCCAAGGGCCATTTCCATCTCTCTTTCTCATGATCCATTTTCTTGCAACAGAGCTTTAAGGTTATGAATACAGTGAGTTATCTGAAGGAGAAGCTGCTAGAGACAATGAAGAAAGTTCTTATTCAAACATATGGGTCTTCACTRAAAACAGACAAGGAGAAATTACTGTCAAGCTATTTGCTTTATAATGTGCTCCATTGTCTCTCAGAAATAAAGACTCCACTTTTCCACACTCTGGCATCTGCAATTTAGCCATTCTGTATTGTACTTGTTGGAATGGCAGTTTAAGAATCTAAATTTGTTAATTTTTTTTTTATCAAGGGGAAACAAACTTTCTGTCTCTTTTTCAGTTTCTTATTCCTTTTATCCCAAATTGTTCAATTTCAYTGTAACTCCAGTTTTTTGTTTCAATCCCTAGAAATTACCCTATTCCCTTACTGCCTATTTGAGCAAGGTTATCTTGTTCTGCCATCTAGTGAACCAYGCACAGAATAACACGCTTCTCACCAAACAGCTAGAGACATCTGAAGAGCTAGTAACCAGTGTGATTTCTTTAAAATCTTTATCTCCTATACATTCGTTATTTCATGAAATCTACAAATAAAAGGTTCCATCATGTTGTAGAGTAATGTATCTTTTCCCTAAACAGCTAAACCTATTATTGTAATTTACCATTTGATTTACAAGAGGTTTAACAGGTTTCATCCTGTGACAGGTAGTAATTTAAGCATTACCCACCAACGTATTATAGCAAATGGTTTGATGCAGGCACAAGTGTCTCCTTTCAATAGGTATATTCCTGTGATGGGTACTTGTGGATCAAGGTTCTGTTGTGCCAAGGTAATTAAACTGCCAATATGATGTTTTGATATTTACCAGGTTACACTGATGATAACAAGAAAAGCTTTCTCTGTTTGAGGATATACCAAAAAAGCAAAAATACTTCCTGCAACCAGCTGAGCTTTCCTTTGGTTAGTAATGCAGATTTCAGTCTCATTTGGACTAGGTGGCCGCTGGTTTTATTGTGTTAGATGACTGTGCTATACATACAACCTACTAATAAATATTTTGTAATACACTTACAGTCTGATCCAAAGCCCGCTGCAGTCAATGAAAAGACATTCAATGGCTTTAAACTGGCTTTAGTCCAGTCCTTATTCTCGAAAGTATTCTTAATTGAAAATTAAAAGACACAAGTAAAAAACCAATCAGGTGGGAGAAGGGGAGAGCAGATTTTACCCAAAGAAGTGCTACTCAGGCACATGTTAGGATTAGGGTGGAATTAAAACCCTATGAATAAGATCATCACTCACAGAAAGCATGGTCAGCACGCAGCTTATAGCAAATACTAACACAATGAAATACGCAGTTTCTGTTACTATTGCAGAAACCTTCTTTAAACAAACCTTGAAAACACACAAAGGATCTAAGAAATCATCACAGAAAAAAAGAAAACCATACCAAAAGGACCTCACATTTTCTACCCCCTAGAACTGAATTAATTTGCATAGAAGGCACATGGTCTTGGCCAATATTAGCAATTTCATTTTGCTGTTTGTGTGGAAATTTCAGAAACACACCAGGCAATGCTTGAATGCACACCAAAAAAAAAAAAAAAAAAGGCAAAATGATCACTTCAGTCTTTCATTATTACTATTTGTTTGGATGATGGGAGGAAAATAAACAATACTCTCAAATCAAAAGATTTGGTCATTTTAGAACCACATTGCCATGTTAGCATAATGCCTTTAGGGTCTGACATGAGCTTTTGTTCACTGATAAAATTAGTTCACTTGAAGGTGTTTTCTGCCATGAAAGAGCTTTTATAAGCAAAATTAGATTTTCATTTGCTGTGAATGGCATAAAAAAGGTTTTTAYGTACCTGTATATACATAAATATATATTTCCCCAAGTCTAAAGAGACAGGACGAACACAGGGGTAAAAAAGTATGCTTGAAAATGTACTTCTAAGCTACTTCCAGAAATATAGTATCCTTAAACTGATTGCCACAGTTCTGTAGACAAAAACAAAACCATAAACCAAACCCAGAAGCAAGCATCCATTTACCCTGCAGAAAAGTGCCCTGCATTATGCCTTACTTGCAGGCAATTCAGAAAAGTAAGTTTAATCTCAAATCACCTTCCATGTAATTGTGCTCTTTGTAATAATGTAATATACAACCATGAGTAAAAATCACTGACTTTGTGGAACTGACATCTGCAGTTGGTAATATATCGGGCTCTTTTCCTTCTCCATTTTGAGTTTATGTATTTCTACCTCCTCCTGACACGTTCATTCATAATGACGTCCAAGGCAGATCCCATTGCAAATTTTCCTACATCGAACAGTTCTGGTTCATTCAAAGCACAAATGATTCTTAGTGTGATTTCCTAAAAAAATAAGGTTTCCATGATCACATTCTAGATATACTTGTCTACYTGTCTCTCCATTAATAAGTGCTGAACTTATTGGCCAGTTTACAATTTGACAAAAAGGTAGGAATCCAAATAATATTAATTTCTTAAAATTACATCAAAAAACAGCTGGAATGAGGAGAGATAGATTTGGTGTTCTGGGGAGAAAAAGACTGCAAAAGGGATCGTAGMCGGCTATTAGATATCAGGTACTCTACCCTAGTGGTCCCCTGCAGGACATAAATCTTGAGAAAATCAAGATTCGTCAGCTCTGCAGTTCACAGGAACTGTTTTGCCTGCACTCTTGCTTGTGTTAACAACTCTTTCACGCTTTGGGCATGCCAGTTTATTCCATGGCAACACTTGGGATCCAGCTGTCCGAGCCATGCACAGGCAGGCACAACAGCACTCTGAGGCATGCCTGCAGGCACGTGAACCAGAATGCTGCATGCAAATACCAGCCAAGCTTCTGAATCAAGCAGTAACTACTACTGCTACTTCAGTAGTAAATTGCACATCTATCAACAGAAAATCCCTGATTACAGATAGCCAGTAACTGACAGCTGTGACTTAAGACACTCCAGTTGACTCTAGGAGCCTGGTAAATGGAGCACAGTGGTATCAGATGCATGCAGGCTCTTTCCAGAAGTGAATGCCTGCTTGCTTCAAATGCAAAATGTTAAACACAGAACTTTGTAACAAAACCAAAGTAAGACTCTCCTGAACTTCCAAATCACAAGGATTTTTCCTCAAAGTTCTATGAACTGTTAGAGAGGTTGGACATCAGTATCAAAGAGACCACCTCAAACACAGATGCAGACATCTTCCAGCATGGGAGAAAACAATTAGCAYCACAATATATAATATGCTAGTTTTCGGTATCTGAAGAAAGACGTTGCTAACGATGTCCTACTCAGAGGACTTCTTGCCTGATCCTACTTTCAYTGAAACCAAGAGCTTCATGTTTTTACAGCAGCAGAGCGATGAGATTCAATTCCAAGGGAGTGAAAGCAGCACAGCAGGCATGCAGCCCTTGCACTGGTTAGTGAGGGGATGGCTGGTGTGCAGGGGCAGTACGGACAGGAGCAGAAGAGACACAGTGATTCTGCAGGGAGGAAGAGACAGAAACCTTGTGCCTTGTCTCACACAAACCACAAAGTTAACAGCCAATCTGACAAAATAGGCTGGATAATGCTTTCTCTATCAATAGTCATTTTAAATATGGAATTGTATAACTAATTAATAGTTTTACTAGTCAGGTGCTTATTAATGCACTGGGGATTTGGTTTGTTTCCATACAACTTGCTGAAGAGTCTCAGAACTAGTCAGAGATATTTTCAAGGTGTTTAATTTCTAGAATCTAGCCATTTATTTCTTCAAGTTTATGGAACTCAAGGGAAATCCTGGGTTTACTGAAGTCACTGAGAAAACTCCCTCATACTTCAAACTATCAAAAAAACAAAGAAGAAAAGCATCTTGATAGGACAAATAAATCTATCTGAAAAGGATTTTGCATATATGCAAATTTTCAAACACATTTTATATACAGGAGATCTATAAATGTGGAAAAGTCTATCCTCTTCTAGAATCCTCTCATCAGGTAGCAATAAAGATGTATTCATTTTACCACTCTCYCTTCACTTTTAGCAGATGTGGTGGTGCCAAACCCATGTTCTCACCTTTTAAGAATATAAATTGTCTGATAATACTAGAGCAGAAACTGGAATTTAAGCTTAAGTATTAAGTTAATTCCCAAATTCTGGCCAGAATCCAATCTACCAAACTCTCAATCTGGAACTGAAAAAAAAAAAAAGAGGGACAGAAGGAAACATGGACAGAGGGCAAGAGAGAAATGTTTGTCTTCTGTGTTCTCCAAGGTTTAACATCATGTAACCGTGGTCAGCATCATGCCAAGCTGAAATTTGGCATAAATAGTGCAACGTATCAACCACTTCTTAAAAATCACAATACGTTTTCTCTATTGCAGTATTCATATCAAAAAGTCAAAATATATGGAGGTTATGCTTAAGGACCCTGCCACACACTACATAAGTTCGGTTGCATACATTATATTTTTATTGTTTTTTACTTCCTTATATTGTAATTCTTTCAAATAAGTTGGAAAATATTCAGTAATTTTGTAGTTGTGACCAGAATACCATGATTACATAGGCTTACAAATTCAACTGCAACTTGTGAGTCTGTTTTCTACCACTGTTGTCATTATCAGCAACAGCAAAATACCTTCCAAAAATCCCTGGTCCACACTCACTTCTTCGCACCCGTCTACTGAGAAGTAGCACAGAACATATAAAACTTAGTCAGGTATTCTTGGCAGATAATGTTCTATAAGAAGCATCTCAGGTTGATTTCAGGACATGACATAAATCAAGGCATGTACAGAGATATCAGAAATTAATATGTCTGGCATACCTGGTAACTAAAGGAAAATCAGTGCTAATCTTAATATATTTAGGATGGGGGGAACAGGGAGAAGAAGGCCATCTAAATTTTAACTGAGCACAAATGCTGGGATCTGTTTCTTCCCACACACTCAGAACGCAAGACTAGTCAGAGCTGGTACCAGTGAGCAAAGAAGGAATCTTATTCCTTACAACCCCTGTAGCAAGAGGGCATAACCGCAGTCCTGGTGTACTTCTAAAAGAGATGCTAGAAACCCTGCACAGACCCAGCCAAAGGCCATGTATCCCAATCACTGAACGTGGTTGTAGTCTTCAGATAAAAGCCAGACTTATGTTGAATAAAATTTTATCCTGGGGATTCCACTGTGGTTTCACAATCTGACCCAAAGATGAGGGGACACTTCTAAAGGATGTTTTGCTACCAGACTGCTCTGATAAAAAAACTCTTTTGTGCAGTGCTGGAGCTGCTGTAGGTATTACAGGTTTCTGGAAACACTGTTGTAATTATTCTGACTTGCTGGGACCAGGAGCCTCTGCCTTGTAGAGACCAAGGCACTGCTGACTAGCTGACTGGTGATACCATGTCTCTACAGACAATCCACTTCAGTGATTTCAGAATCAATCCTTTACTGTCCAGGCAGTTCCAGTTCTACACTTCGGATATGGGGCAGTGTGTACCTTCCCTCTGGCCAATTTTTGGAACTTTTTGGTGCCAAAAGGTTAAAAAAAAAAAAAAAAACCAAAACCAACAACAAAAAAAGCACACAATGCACAAAAAAACCCTGTGCATTTTAATCCAATCAGTGGCTGAAAAATCCTGCATCACCTGACAAATGCACAAGATGCAGAGTCTGGAATGCATCGAAGCAGTAAGAGCTGCTGACGCAGCACATGAAGTCATTGCCACCTGAGGAGATCCTGGCACAGACTCCCACTGAGAAGCAGAGAGGACTCCAGTTTCATTCTGATCGCTTGTAGCAGGAATGTAAATCAGGATGGTTCAAGAAAGGTGAATGAAGTCACCTGCATATCRGACCAACATAGGAGATCACACTCARCACTTGCTCTCTTGTCCTCACCCAGTGCTGTGAAACACTTCACAATATTGTGCTCTCAGCGTGTCTCCTGGCTACGCTTCCTCCCAGGCAGCCAATTCTGCAATACAGTGTGAACTCTTAACTAGAAATTTAAATAAAGAGCAACTGTACTGTAAATCCAGTGAAAAAGCATGATGGAACAGAGCCTGTAGTTCCACTAGGATTGCATTAGTTCAGTGTGTTTGCAGGTGTTTCAATGTACTATCATAGCAATGCAAAAGGAGAAGAGAATTAGGCRGGAAAGGAGTGAATTGCAAAATAATTTTTTGCAGATCAGAATATCAATACTTCAAATCAAGGCCTTCCATGCAGTCGCAGATTTCACCTTAGAGCAACAAAACCCAACTAGCTGCACATTTCAGGAAACCTAAACACTGAGCATTCATCCCTTCTACCCCACCAATGCATTATAGCTTCTGGGTGCCCTTACTCTCCATTCCCAAAAATACAGTCTAAATCATGACCTATCCCAGCAGCACTGCTGCCCAAGGCCTCCCAACTTCACWGCCTAGAAGAGCGGCCAGCAGGTTGAGGGCCCCCCTACTCCACTCTGGTGAGACCCCACCTGCAGTACTGCGTCCAGCTCTGGAGACCTCAGCACAAGAAAGACATGGACCTGCTGGAGCGGGTCCAGAGGAAGGCCACAAAAATGATCAGGGGGATGGAACGCCTCTGCTGTGAGGAAAGGTTGAGAGACTTGGGGTTGTTCAGCCTGGAGAAGAGAAGGCTTCRGGGAGACCTTATTGCAGCCTTTCAGTACTTAAAAGGGACTTATAAGAAAGATGGGCACAAGCTTTTCAGAAGGGCCTGTTGCGACAGGACAAGGGGGAATGGTTTTAAACTACAAGAGGGCAGATTCAGACCATATATAAGGACAAAACTTTTTACRWTGAGGGTGGTGAAACACTGGCACAGGTTGCCCAGAGAGGTGGTAGATGCCCCATCCCTGGGAACATTCAAGKTCAGGTTGGACGGGGCTCTGAGCACCCTGATCTAGTTGAAGATGTCCCTGCCCATGGCAGGGGGGTTGGACTAGATGACYTTTAAAGGTCCCTTCCAACCCAAACCATTCTATGATTCTATTCTATGATTCTATGATTCTAAGAGGCTTTTGGTGCTCCATGTGTGCTCAATTATTCTCTAATGTGTAATCAATAAAAACAATTTGAATGCTAGCAAACAGACACAAAAAATGCTCCTTTGATTGAGATAGAGCAGGTCTAAGAGTGGACGSAAGCAAACAGCATGAGTCTTCATACAATATGTACTTACTAAGAGCATGGCATAACAGACRACTGTGGTGAAGCTATATGTTTGTTAAGAAACAAAATAAACACCTCTTGTCAGAGTGGCTTTACATGTGAAAAAGAAAAAAATCACATAAAGCAGGCAGATGTCCACACTTTTTTTTTTTTTTTYCAAAAGTAAAGCATAACAACAGAACAAAACCCCTTTGACTTCACAACAAAATGAAGCCAAGTGCAGCTGAACTTGAAGTGTGGGAAGCAGGCTGGTGTACRCTACAGTTGAGCCAAATAGCAGAGGCTTCCTCTAAAATGCAATCTACAAAGTCTCCRCTGGCCCATAAAGCAATTAGATAGATGCTTTCCTGAACCATGTTCATATTCAAATGCATTTTGAAAAATGTTGTGAGCTTGCAATTACTACTTCAGGACAATGTCTCCTGAAGCAACAGTCACAAGTTCAAAACTCAGGTAGCAATTTGATCAGCAATTTGCAAGAACAATAAACAGAGAGAGAACCCTGCACAGCCATGCCTCTCCATGCAGGGAAATTGCTGAGGTTTAGACCAAACCAAACAGATGGCAACTCCTCCACTGAACATTTTGGCTTCAGGGAAAACAATCAAAACCAGAGCCTCAAAAGAAAACAGAATGGTGCAAGTTCTACTTTAGTGTATTATTTCAGAAGCCAACATAAATGATTTTAATAGTGCTTTTGAAGAAAGAAGAGAAGGAGTAGTCGTAAAGTTATAAAATCTATGACATTTCTCATGTTTGTTGCAGGGCAACACCTGCTTGAAGGATTTGTTATTTGCTAAAGTTTTTTAAAAGACAGGGACATCGGGCCCTTCTGATCTCATCAGCTGCAAGCCACTAGCCACGCTGTACATTCTCCACTGATTGTATCTTTAGCTTTGTTTTGTTTTAAACCCTTATGTTACCACATTAACTATAGCTTTAGACAGCTTCTTGGCCCAGGCTCTGAGACTTCTGCAGGGTCAGGGCAAAGCAGTAGAGCTCTTTATGATTTCATGACAGACCACAAAAAACACTGCATAGCTACCCGCTGGTTCTGTTTACACATTCTTTTAAAAATGCATAACAGCTCCAGTCTGCTCTGCTGGCTGTGCTGCTGAAGGTGTGGCTGGTATCATCCCGCAGAGGCCATGAAAGCCAACTGAGATCTCTGAAGTGCTTCTTTCTCACACTAGCAAAGAGGACTGTCAGGACTGGAACACCAGCAGTACAATACAGGATTGCAAAATACGCGTTTTGTGAATGCTTATTCTAATATAATTCCAAATAAAAAATAGGGTGATAGCCTGGATCCACTGAGACCAGTACAGGGTTTTGCACAGACTTCAAGGCGGCCAGGCTTTCATGGACAGCATTACTTTAGTTCATCAATGTAAAAAGATATACTATAGGAAATCAATACCATGGAAGATGTAAGACAGCAGTAGATTCAGAAAATACAGTATAAGAATGTATCCTGAAAACACGTTGCTAGGTTTGCTCACTGGAATGACTGTACTCTTTAGGACTGGGCTCCTCACAGCATGTCACACAAGTCAGAATGGCTAACGGCAGCAGAAACAGCCCCCTCGCCCTTAATGAAAAGAAAACAACAAAATGCCACAGAAACACTCTGACAGAAAAATACCCCTGCAGCATGGAGGGGAAACACTAATAAATGTCATTCAGAAGAGCAATAGTAATGAGAAATGAGTCGTATCTGAGAATCATGAGGTATGCTGSTATAGTAACTCTGCTATGAGGAACTTGAACGGAACAAGTTTGCTCCATGCTCTTTTGCTCTACTGATGGGTGGCCATTTCTAAAAGGATGGTGGATTTCCATTGTCCCCCATCCCACVCAGCCATCAAGGCTTTCTACTAGGCCAGTTCTAGCAGTGGGTTGTTTTGATCTAGCCACTGGTCCAACAAGGAGCAGACTGAGGAGGATGAATCACATCCTCAACATGTAGGAAGGAAGAACCGGGGAAAACATGCTTAGAAATTAGCTGCTGGAAGAGAGAGCTGCAGCAAGACAAAACTAGATCAAAGGCACCTATTGCTTAAAAAGCACTTGAAGGCTTGCCTCTACCAGAAAGGACTCTGTACTTGGACAGCCTGTAACACAACACTGTACCAGTAACTAGGAAACCACCAAGAAACAAGCTACTTCTATTGTAACACTAAACAATCTTACACTTACCTTGAAAGGTTTATTTGATAATTCATAGATACATACTGCAGCTCAGTTATTATCACACAGGTTTGCACTTCTAGTACCACCACAGTTATTAAAGACAAAGCTAACCAAAAGATAAAAATCATTGTTGTGACGTTTTGATGCTTTAAACTTTTGTGAAATTCAATTGTAACAAAATGCCCATTTAAACATTGAAACTTGGTGGTTTGATTTGGAAAAAACAAGGGTATAGCATGCATTTCTTATGGCAAGAGTGAAATCTGAAAGAGAACAAAATTCAACCATGCCTGGGCTGACAGTAATCTTTTATGGAAGATCAGGCCTTAAGAACTTCCTAATATTGACCTAGAGGGAAAAAAAAAAATCAATGCAACTGGATGTTATTACTGGAATGAAAGTGCATCTAGAGATCCCCAAAGTAATGCGGAACCCATTCTGTTGGGTCAATGTACTAACAAATACAAACACCAGATGAAAGAGTCCCTGCGCAACTTATGGGGAGGAGAAAAGAAAAATTGAAGCCTAGAGTAGAGACAAGGAAATGGGATTTGCTTGAAGTTCTGGGACTAAGGAAAAGCAAAATAATGTTGCCTTTCTATTCCCATTCTCTATTCTCTGTCTTCCATGGACATGCTTATGGGAAGATGGCTGAAATTAYGTGGAATTAACTTCTAGTAACAACAAAAAATTTAACTGATATTTTTTCATCTCTGAGCCTTCAAAGAGATACAAAAAAATGCAACATATTAAATATTATCAGATGCCGTTACACCACCTCTCCACCCTTTGAAACAACATACTAAAACATYTCACAATTTTTAATGCCACTTAGGTTGTTCAAATTCTAACAGCTTTCTGTGAGAGGCCACATTAAACTAATGACTGAAGAGCATGGAAGATTTACTTCTTATTGCCTTTCTTTATGTTCTGAGAATGAATTGGGTGGGAGTGTCTTGCCAGTTTTTGAATGTTCCTCTTCTGTTTTATGCTGTTTGCCTCCCTCATTTCAGGGGTTCATTTGAATTTGGAATCTCATCATCTTTGTGTGTTCAAAGCTGTAATTCTAATTAAACTTTTGCAAAGGTAGATGCTAACTTTTACAATAGTTATAAACTAGAACATGAAAAAAACATCAAAAAATAAAAGAAGAAAGAAAACAGATGAAACTAAAAGAAGGAGTATCTCAAGCATTTCTGGAGGACGTGCCCATTGGCACACTTTGCTTCTCTTCACTTGACACCCTTCTTCTTGCAGTAAAGCATGACTGCTTGTTGCAGTTGGCTTTTCCCTTGTGTGGTAGCTACAAGACGATAGCTACCCAGCATTGGATATCTCCTCCATTTGACGTGAGCTTTTTTCTACACTCTTGGAGCTGATTTCTGTTCTTTCCTTTTGACTTTTTTGTGGCTGACAGCTCAGAATTCAAAGGCTGAGCCATTTCTGGGTCATTGAGGAAAATGACCAGGAGCTCAAACTTGCAAAGGAAGAATCACCAGAAGATTACACCATGCTCAAGCAGTGGAGCTATCAGAAAGCACAATGTAGAAAAATGCTTACAGGCCACACACAGCTTGTGATAACAAACAAACAAACAGACAAACAAACACAGCTTTTTCTTCAAAATAGAATAAAAGGTGAAAACACAGAGAAAGGTATTCTTAGCCATTGTGTCTTCTGAAGTAATATTATCATCTGCAGATCTGGTAATCTCACTTATGAAAAGTAATCAGGTTTTGGCTTTGAGATTTCTTTTTTTTTTTTCTTTGTTAGCAGAAATTATATTAATAGCTACAGTTAGGCTCTCCTACCACTTCCCATACTTCAATTTCATTTGCACATCAGTTTCTGAATCTGATCTTGGGCTAAAAAATTTTCTGCCCTTGTTCTGTCTGACACATTTCTGTTGTTTGTTTAAAGTATCCAGAATGAGTTCAGAGCTTGCTGTATCATTTAGATACAGATACAGATCATCATCCTTGTAGGCCAATGGAGGATACTGACTTGCTTTTGCACTCCTCTCGTCCAGTGGCTTCATATTTTGGGCCTGTGAATCTTGCCCTTCAGAAGCTTATCCCCCAAGCTTGAAAAAGATGGAAAGAAAAGAAACTGACTTATGGAAGAGTCTCGCTTCTTTTTTAGAACTTATTTAAAGCAAAATAATTTCATACATCATCCTCAAGTCTCACTCTAAGATCAAACTACATTTTTCAGCTSCTTTCTTCCCAACAATATATGCATATTAATATATGATGAAGTTACTTTTATATGTGAGATCCAACAGGCAAACAGAAATTGCCTTCACAAACATTCTTCAGGAACATCCATTTTCTGGATACTTCCTCCAAATGTCTACTTTTTCACACAAGTCTTACAAAATAACTCCATTAAATATTGTCTACAGATGTATCAGAAACTCCCCAAAATAGTAATTTATCAACTGCATGAATCAGAGATTGAATTCTTCCAGAAGGTCCAATTTTAACTCTTACAATTCAGTCTCCCAACACTACAGAAACCCATACATACTCTTACCTGATTGTGAATCCTTCCTTAAGGCAGTTATTTATAGCATTCCCATGAATAGACACAACTAGCTGAAGAAAACCTTTCACAGACAGGCACACAAATAGTCACACMATATATTACTCTGTTTTGTTGCTTGGTTTCTTCTTGTTATTATTATTTTATCTCAGCAAGACCAAGACATCACTCCTTACTATGTAGCTCAGACACAGAGTACATTTGATCTTGCAAACTACTAAGGTATGTTTAGGACCAAGACATAAAAGCCTATTAGTAGCAGGAATGGGAGACAGTGAGATACCATGGTGTCTCAGGTATTCTTTTGTTAACAAAGTTGGAATAAGGATAACAGCTATACAATGAAAGAACTTGCAAGTGAATTTGCCATAGAAAAATATCTGTCATCAAAAAAAATATTAGAATCAAGGCAGTCTGGAGGACCCAGATTTACACAAAAACTTGTTGTATTCTATACTGCAAGAACTAACATTGCTCAGACTTACTGTTAGACTATTAAAAGGTAACAAAAATATGAAGACCACTTCAGTGTAGTCACTGCCTTCTTTGGCCTGTAAGGATAGAGTGCCAGAGGATAAGTATTTGTCTTATGCACCGCTCTGCTCTTAGGAGGTGGTGAATAGTGTTCTAGCATGAAAGCCAAACTGAGGCCATTACAGTGATGCAAGATGCAGGGCACTTAACAAATACTTTGATTCTAGAGAGGTTAGTGTTGTAAGCAACTGTCTCCATTTCACCAATACAGATTGTAATACTTATTTTGAATATCTCAGAAAACAGTATGAATTACTTCTGTGTACCCCATGACAGGTATTTGTGATTTTTCAACAAATGCAATCACAGAAATAAYGGACAGTTGTGATGGGAATGAAATCATTCAACACAGAGAAGAGGTGAACGTGCTTTACGTTGGTGGCTGCAATTTTAAATGGAAGGCAAACTAGCTCGTAAGTCAGTCTAGTTCTGTGTTTTGATTAAAGGTACGTGGTAATCATAGAGTGTCTTCTACTTTGGGTTTTTTAAATGCCGTGCCTGTGAGAATGATTAGCTTATAACATTGCCTCTTTTAACAAAAAAAAGCAGGCAAATAAAACTTTTCTCTGCTTATTGCCTCATTTTAGGTATTAGTAGGTAAGAAGAAGATTTGTTCTCCCTTGAAGGAATTTTGCACAGGAAAAACTGTCGTCAGCACACTAGCATGCATGCGAGGAAAAGCTACAGCTTCTTGGATGGGCGTACTCTTTGCTGGGTAAAAAACTGACTGGATGACCGATCCCAGAGAGTTGTGGTGAACGGAGTCAAATCCGGTTGGTGGCCGGTCACGAGCGGTGTTCCCCAGGGCTCAGTTTTGGGGCCGGCCTTGTTTAACATCTTTATCAGTGATCTGGATGAGGGGATCGAGTGCTCCCTCAGTWAGTTTGCAGATGACACCAAGYTGGGCRGGAGTGTTGATCTGCCTGAGGGTAGGAAGGCTCTGCAGAGGGATCTGGACAGGCTGGATCGATGGGCCGAGGCCAAYYGYATGAGGTTCAACAAGGCCAAGTGMCGGGTCCTGCACTTGGGTCACAACAACCCCAGGCAACGCTACAGGCTTGGGGAAGAGTGGCTGGAAAGCTGCCCGGCAGAAAAGGACCTGGGGGTGCTGGTCGACAGCCGGCTGAACATGAGCCGGCAGTGTGCCCAGGTGGCCAAGAAGGCCAACGGCATCCTGGCCTGTGTCAGGAATAGTGTGGCCAGCAGGAGCAGRGAGGTGATCGTGCCCCTGTACTCGGCMCTGCTGAGGCCGCACCTCGAATACTGTGTTCRGTTTTGGGCCCCTCACTACAAGAAGGACATTGAGGTGCTGGAGCRTGTCCAGAGAAGGGCAACGAGGCTGGTGAAGGGTCTGGAGCACAGGTCTTATGAGGAGCRGCTGAGGGAACTGGGGTTGTTTAGTCTGGAGAGAAAGAGGCTGAGGGGAGACCTTATCACTCTCTACAACTACCTGAAAGGAGGCTGTAGAGAGGCGGGTGTTGGTCTCTTCTCCCAAGTAACAAGTGATAGGACAAGAGGAGATGGCCTCAAGTTGTGCCAGGGGAGGTTGAGATCGGATATTAGGAAAAATTTCTTCACTGAAAGGGTTGTCAAGCACTGGAACAGGCTGCCCAGGGAAGTGGTGAAGTCACCACCCCTGGAGGTATTTAAAAGATGTGTAGATGTGGTGCTTAGGGACATGGTTTAGTGGTGGACTTGGCAGTGCTAGGTTAATGGTTGGACTCGATGATCTTAAAAGTCTTTTCCAACCTAAACGATTCTTTGATTCTATGATTCTTGCTATGTCTAATACTTAAGACTGTTTCACTATAAGTCTTCCATCGRAAATCATTAGAAATTAATAAGCAATTCTTTTGTTTGCCAAGTTCAGTGTGACTATGGTATTTGTCAAGCTGCTGTAAAATACAGTGAATAAATGACTAGATGAGCCAAGCCCTCCATGAGTAATTTCCAGTTTTTCAGCCCACTTGATGGCACTGCCACCTACTATGTTTGTGTCAGGTCTTGCCTATAGCAATGTCTTAAAATGGACTTACACAGAACAAACTGAGACACTGAGAGAAGACTTTACTAACCAATTACACCTGCTCTTCTATCTGGCCAACAGCTGAAAGTCACCAGAATGTGGTCATAAAGAAAAAAAGAGGAAAAAAAAATCAAAAATGTTGGAAAAGCCTTGAAAGGAAATAATGAAACATCAACATCCTTCATTTCCTTGTTTTATTTCACTTGAAAGCAAGTCTGTATGGAGTCCGTCTCCCCAGTACACAAGAATCAGCAGGCCTAAAGTTAAGAAAGGGAAAAAAATYAATTCTATTGTATACTGAGACAGTGCTTCCACTTATGATGACAATAAGTCATCTGCTCTCTAGGTGACTATGCATATCCCGTTGTGCTGATAATTTTAATCAGAAAGTTTTATTTTTTAATAATATTTGCATTTATTTTTAGCAATGATTCCTCTTCTTTTGTGTAATTTTCTGGCCCCTATGGAAAATATTACCAGCCATGATGTACCCTTGAGATCTGTGTTTAGATATGACCAGCCACCTTCTTTTTTATGACCAAGGGGAGCTGATTACATCTGTGGGAGAATCCTGTTTTCCCTTAGAATCTGCAGGTGCCTCTGCAGAAAATCCACTGGGAACCAGGATGCATCAGACAGACTTGCAACATCTGCAGTCACCAACTTCCAGTTTAGTCTCCAGAAACAGACAGTGTCAAGTCAGCATGGAGCAGAGCTAGAATAACTAGTCCGTGCTCCTCACACAAATCTCCAGGCACCTCTAGGGCCTGTGGTACTACATCCAGCTTTTCAAGCTCTTTCCCCCAACAGAAGAGTAGGAAAGAAGCAAAACATTTTTGTCCAGCTACCCATTTGCAGAGGCAGGAGAGGTGAATACAGCCCAACTTCCCTGGCCTATACTCAGGTGCAGTCGAGCACTCAGTAGGAACTGGCTACAGAATCCTGCAAACACTCTACCAGATGAGAACAACACACAATGAAGCAAGGAAAAAAAGCTTTTAAACGTATTACCTTTTCCCAAGAACCACAGAGGTTTGTAATAAGGCAGATCTACCAGTCCACTTCAACCATGCTACCCCACAGGCAGGCTACAACTGAAAAGCAGTATCAAGCCTGACGTATTGACTAAAACCCAGTTGTGTTTAGGGGCTAGTTTGGCAAGGAAAAAAAAATGGTAACTTATTCTTCTAAACCATAAAGGAAAGATTTCAGATGCAAAAGATATTTCTTCCTGAGGGAGACCTAGTAAAAAAATTGCTCTTATAGTAGAAAGTCTTTCAATTTCAGCTTCAAAGTGGTGCTTGGGTCCATAATTATTCTAAACCCCTTCCAGGGATGGRCACATAAAGAGTAGAAAGGATTAGATATAATTAGAGTTAATGTAACATCTCGGTTATTAAAGGATCCAGCAGTTGACCTGTGCTGTGTAGTCACTACTATTTCTTGACAGGTATGGATTAACTGCAGCACACAGCATTGTGCCCCCAATCTCATACATGTATTTTAGACCCCCACAAGGTATGTCTGAAGCTCTGGAACAATCTGTCATGTAACATATCCATCAGATACTTGTTATTGCTCATCTCCAATAAAATAAATTTGCTTTCAAACAAGCATTTTCTTTTTTGCACACATCAGTCTTTGTGCAGTTATACACACGAAAGAAAATATGAGAGTAATAGCAATCCTTGGAAGATCAAACAGTAATGTATTTTACAGTAACCTCCAGAATAGATAAGCTTTTGATGGAACAAAGACTCAGCCTAGGGCCTGTGTAAAAGATACAAGCCAAGTCATGATTGTCCCCCYACTATACTCATGAAGTCAAATTTATTAGCTGAAGGTTAGAACTTTAAAGGCTGTAAGAGAAGCACCTTACCATGACCCTCAAGGCAACCAGAAATCAGATGCACTGAAGATTTTGAAAATCTTACTGGAAGTCTAGCTTTAAGTGATTTTCAAGCTTTCTCTTTTGACAGGCAGTACAAGTGGGTGAGGATAAAATACCATTGTCCACTAGTGGAAAACAGCTTGTTTGCATTGATTTCAGTAAGATTAGGAACACTGGCTCTTTTTCTTTTTTTTTTTTTCTTTTTAAACATCCAAACAGACAACTATCAGTTGTTTCAATCTTTATGGTAATGTCCACATAAAGTGAAGAGACTAGTTGACCCAAACCTTTCAGTAGCCTTTAAGAAAATCAGCTCAGTAACCTTAAGGAACAGTTTTGATTTCATCAGGGGAAGAGGGGAGACAAAAAAAAAAAWAAAAAAAAAAAAATCTAAAAACTTTCCACACATTAGAAAATACTCTGTAAGAAATCATTTTTTCCTTCCTTCCGCAATTTTCCCAGCAGACATCCAAATCTTTTTTAGAAATTACTCTGCTCTGGTGTATCAGCAGGCACACCTTTCAAATGGGTTCCATTCCTCCTCTTTTTTAATGACTCATTAGCAAAATGCATTCCTACACATCAGCTTGTCCCTATGGCCAGTAAGCCAAAATGTAAATGTTAAGGTCGGTCATATTTACATGTCACCACTTATGCTAATAGCAATCCCAGTACCGTACTTGTTAAAGAATGTTATCAATCATCTTGAATATGATTAAGCAATAAAGTGAGCAAACAGCTCACAAGGTGATCTCCCCTACTTCTCAGTCAATTAATGTTTTATTGTACTCCATCTGTTTGGAGAAATGCTTCATATTGAGTATTCCTTCCCTCCCCTCAACACACAAAGAAGTAAACATGAATAGCACCATTTTATCATTATTCTTGATAGCACAGACATGCACCTCCAGCAAGCTGCAGTTCCCTGAGCGTGCGCTTTCCCAGATGTAGTCCAGATGCCTCCTAAATGCATATGGCAGGAAATTCTTTGCAATCTTTTCTGTTTCCCGTATATTATTGGTTTATAATTGCTGCTATCCATCATAATTTTTTTTGCTACTGACTACTGCCGTGCTTTGCAGGTGTGTAGAAGAAACACAGGCCTACCAAATGAGCTAGTTTTACATTTATCTTGGTGGGGAGAAGTATAGCTAGTCTTCAGTGTTAGCTTAAAGGAAGCCTGATCGGCAAAATCTAACATAAACAAGATGAACGTAGTATTGCACGGAGTCCAGAAGACAAATACATAGTTCCTAACAGACAATTAGGCTGTTTTCATGATAACTGAATTTATTTGACTGTTGCCCTGGCTGGAATTGTGCTGACCTAAAGCTCAAGCACAGTGCCTGATAGGGAATAGCAGCACAGCATAACGYTACTCCATAGATACACACGTCAGCTCTACGAGAGCTCATGTGTCTGTAGTGCAACACACGGATTTCATTTTTGCTCCCAGCAGCAGTCTGTCTGTGTCAACATGGTGCTGTGCTCTGACTAATTAACCTGCCTCTAGAGATGACTCCATGGTACAAGGCTGGGTTGTTCTTACGGCTGCAGGGGGGAAGAGAGAAGGGAGRAGAGGTACTGTACAGGTACAGAACTGTACTACAGTACAGTCCTGAACGTAGAGTCCCGGTGAGCAAGGCTAGGTACCACTGGAGTTGGGAGACATAGAGGTAAAGTTTATCGATGAGCTTACCACAGCTTCTGAAAGGAGGGATGTCTGCCAAGTTTGCCGTTCCCACCAGTGGAGTACTCTAATTGATGTCCTAACTTACCTTGAGCCCGTTTGCTTCTCAGTGACTATTCTGACTCTGTAGTTTCCAACATTTGTTTCCTGCTTTCCAACATTTGTTTCCTAGCACATTTCCTAGCACACAGTACAGACATACCATGAAMGTTATAATATGTGGCGTGATCAGCCTTGAGTCACTGGTTTCCTTAGGTTATTCTATGACTTGCAAAGTTTCTCAGGATTTCTGCAGAGCTTTGCCCTGAAATAGTAGCACCAGTGCATTTCTTGTGCTCAGAACCTGAAAAGAGTTTCTCGGACAATTATACTGTGGTCTTCTCTGGAACACTTCACTAAATACCCCACCAACCATTAAAACTTGTAACTATGGATTAGGGGGCAGTTTACCCAGTTTTAAGTGATCAGAAAAGGGGTGAAAGTCTCACCAGGTCATTCTAAAGTTCTCAGTAACTGACACTGCTAAGCATAAAAGGCCAGCCCCTGTAAAAGCATGACAGAGAAACATTCAGAAAAGAATTAACAGGTATAAACAATAAGACATTCATCTAGCTCTGCCATTTTATTTTGTATAAAATCCTAAACTAGGTCCAAGAGCGATAGCTTCCTCTCTTTGAGAAAAGAAATAGATAATAAGGGTTTGGAGTGTTTGAGTTCATGCTGCTTTTTCCCATCACTTAACTCTGAAGTTCAGCACTGTATTGACTCACAGTTGTGTCAGCGTAYCCCTTACAAATCCTCCTCAATCAATAGATTGGATAAAAACTGAGTGAGGACCTGGGACCATTATTAACCTTTCCAGGACCTTTAATCTTGCGTGACCATAGAGGTTTGCATGACTAGTGAAGATACACAGGTTATTAACCAGAGTGCCTCTAACGTCTTCCCCCTGCCCCCATCAGATCAGCAAGGACAACTACTCAGCATTGATTTTTTTTCTAATCTATTTCAGCTATTTTACAGACACTTTTCAGAAGTCACAGAAGGTGTGACAATACCAGTCGTCTTCTAAGTTGGAAAGAAATCTTAGAGTTTACTAAAATARAATTTCTATACTTTATACTTAGAAGTAAACTTAGTATTAAGAACTGTACCAAAACAGATTACCTTCACTAACATATCTCATGTGTGACCTCTACAGCACTTCTATAATTAAAGTCATGCATCTCCCTGGAGCACAATTTGTTCACCATGCTTATTCTGAACCAAGATCATACATTTGTTGATCGCCAGCTTCAGTTCCTAGGTAAAATGATCAAAKTCTATTTAACTTCCTGACAGTGAGCAAAGTTTAATAAAATAGCATGGAGTTTCATTTGTGCCTCTTTCACATGGATTCTTTTGAAGACTATTAATCCAGGAAAATTAAAATAGACTAAAATATCATCTCACTCCATAGAAAATCAAGCCCAGAAAGCTTCAGAGTCCTCAAAAGACATTCATCAGCTTAGTCTGTCTCCTAGTAGTGCATATGTGGATGTGTGTACTCATGAAGAGGAAGTAGTTATGTTTCACAAAGCTCTTAGCAGACCATATAGGGATGAACAGAATTTTTAGGAATGTATTTCAAAAACCATTTTCTTAGAAGAGAATTCTTATAGCAGGGTTTGCATTTATTGCTGTTTTAATATTCACACCCTAAAGTTTGCTTTAAAAATGCAACAACCTTTACAGCTCTCCTGCCTACCCAAACAATACTTGCAGGAAATAGGCCTTTATGAATGATCATTGTCATATGTTCATGTTTTTAGTGATACTGATGAGTTTCAGCAAACAGGATGGCTTCAGAACTCGTTTACTCTGGCAAAACAACACACATAATTATGAAGAGAAATAAATGTGCATTGATTGCAAATCTTAATGTATTGTGGATGCATTGTGTTACAATGAATTTGCTCCATGTTGAGTTAATACAGTAACATTCTCCCTTTGGGGATCAAATAGTAAGAATAAGTTACATCTTGCACCTACCATGCAGTAAAAGATAACGAAGCCAGTCAGTAGTCATTCATCAGCATATATCCCTTGTCCTTGCTGTTTTATACTGTCACATAGGACATGCTCCATGACAGCAGTCCAAGAAGAGTCGACCTTCCTCTTCCCTCCAGTGGTGAAATCTGTTACAACATCAGTTAAAAAAAAWWAATTAAAAAAAAAAATCACTATAAGTAAGGAGAGTCTTTGGCTATAGATTCACACACACTTTAAAGGCAGCACTGCCCCCACGAAAAGCAGTCTTACTTGACAGCTACTTCTTCCTGTCCTTCACCACCCCATTTCTCATCCCAGCAAAAGAATTTGTACAGCAGCATGGCAAAATAGACTGGGCAACAGATGCAGAATAAAAACTGACCAGTCAAAAAGAGCATTTAATTTTAACCCAGACTAGTTTCCACTAGTAAATTCCAGCTAAGAGTGCATATGAAATGACAGCCTTAGTCTTCTAGCCAAAACATATAAAGACGACATAGATAGTTCTTACAAGCATTTCTCATGAGCTAAGGGTTTCTAAGGGGAGGAAGTAGACAAGGAATAGAGAAAAACCTATGCTGATTCTCACTGTTCATTAGAGTGGTTGCGGTCCCTTGTACTGAACCTAAGTAATCTGCCTAAAGCTGTACAAAAGAGATCACTTCCAGCTCCATGCTCTGAGGATGCTGCATCTCATGAACCTGGGGAGTTTACACTGTCAAATTTAAGGTAACTGATTTCAGTGCCAGAATTAAGAGCTTAAACTCCCCAAGCTGTTCATTAAGCCTCCAAAGTTATTTAAGGGAACATGAATACATGAGTATACAACAAGCTCTGGAGATTCTGCACCTATACAGAACAGGSAGGCTCCCAACTCAGGTCCCAGAGGGAGAGTTACAAGGAATATGCACAGAACAGAGACAATATATGGCCTGAAAAACCACCCTGCACAATCCCAGAAGAAAAGCCAGCTTCTCTAGAGGACAATTCAAAGCTCAATCAGGAGATTTGCCCTGCCACACTGGTGTTACTTAGAAGTTTCCTTCAAGCCTTYTGGTACAAGCCATTGCTGTCTTTCTCCTTTCCTTAACTGCTCTGTAATGTTCTCCTGGAAAGAGTCATCTCACTGTAATGTTTATCAGCCTAGTCATGAATGCCTTTGTCTTTTGAGCCCTTTAATCTTTATATTCCCTCACTCTCCTTCCCTCTTTATAGCACTTTGGAACATTTATTAATACCCTAAATGCACTTGGTTCTGCTGTTTGCTTGCCCAATCTCCCACCTATCAGCTCACACATTCTTTAATTCAGCTGCACATTCTCTCATCATTCATCAGTCCATTTACACATTCTTCTATCCGTCCTCACGTTCTCCTTCTCTCTTCTTCTCACTTGCTGTTCTGTCACCTCTCTCATTTTTACAGAGCTGTACTGCCTGTCTCCTGTGGGCTCTGCAACCCTGGCTCTCCCAGAGTATCAAACAGTGTGTCATTGTACACCATCTTGCACTCAAAATTACCATGAAACGTTTCACAGCTAATCATACCTGCAAATCCAAGTATGTTTTATACATTCAGTGGTCCTGATTCTGATTTCATTCACTTCACAGTAAATTAAAGCAATGCTAGTGGGAATATACAGGTGTAAAATTAGTTTAAGTAAGATGAAAAAGAACTCATATTTTCTACCAATAACATCAGTATTGAAGGGCTAAAAAGGAAGTTGGATAACTCAAAATCCAGCAACTGGTCTTTTGAGGAGAATGAAAGATCCTGGAAAATTGGAGGATCATTGTTTTCTTCGCAGAAGTGTCATAAAGAAACACTCCCTGAGCTCATGTTATTTAGTGCCAGAGACTGTAATACAATGGAATACGTCTTGCTGAGTACAAAAGACATGAGAAAAACACATTAAAAATTTGTACAAAATCCAGTACAAATACAACTGACTCCACAGAGATCCCTCTCAAGGTTCACACACAAGCACCCTAACTAATGGAACTAACAGGCAGAAACAGTGCTCGTAACATGGAAACAATGAAAAAGCAGAAGCAACATGGACAACTTCAGTTGTCTGCACAGGCCTTGCTCTRTTAGCAGTCAGGCAAGGCATGAAAAGGTGAGGCAGATTCTCCCCACATAAAAACACATATAAGAGCTCTTGAAACTGAGTTGAATCTTTTGAAGGGACAGCTAGAGATGTGCCTGGAGTGCAAGAAAAGGAYAGTCATCAGACAATATGGTACAAATAGGACTGATGGCAAATGAAAATCCAAGGAGGAAGAGAATGCAATGCCTACACCCATAGAGTAACAACACACAGGAGGAGGACCAAGAGATGAAGAACACAACACAGTCTTGGTCTAAGAAGAATGACTAAGAAACAATGTGAGAGAAAGAGACTGAGAACCCATTCAGTTCCAATTCCCAAATGTAGAAAAGAAGAAATTCCCTCAAACCACTAGGAAACAAAAATTTCTCATTAAGAAAACATGGAAAATATCAGATGGTCATGGAAAAAAAGAGATAGATCTAGAGGTAATGTCAACACTACATAATCACTTATCATCAGGTTAAGAAAAGAGTACGATGAATGGACATTGCAGATCAAACTCCAAACACTGACSATAACATCATGCAGAAGTTCTGTCTGTCTTCTTCTGTTTTACTCATGTCAATAGTTTCACTGAATTGAACAGAATTTGGCGAGA
This sequence comes from Oceanodroma leucorhoa, assembly GCA_030449065.1. Lineage (NCBI taxonomy): Eukaryota > Metazoa > Chordata > Aves > Procellariiformes > Oceanodroma > Oceanodroma leucorhoa. The sequence goes on from JASVER010000107.1 coordinate 1,569,061, forward strand.
CAGAAGAATGAAATTAAAGTGGTTCTTTCATACAAAGAATAGAAAAAAGAAACCCGTCAATACCAGGAAAACTGAATGAGGAAAATCAAGACCATAGACAAACTAAAAGACCTGACAGAAAACACTCAAGTAGCTAGCCATTATCACAAAAGAAGAAATAGCACGATTTTGCTTCCACAAATAGCTACCACATCTTGGAGACCTTGAAATGCATTGAAGTGGAACCCAGTGGAGGCCACAGAGAGGAAGAGAGGGCAGCGGAGGTTACTTGAACCCAGGAATATGCATCTTAACTGAGATACAGTCATGTTGAGGAAATGTTTTGGAGGTAATGGAATGCAGATTTAAAGATCATGGAAGAAGTAAGGGGCAAATGAGTTCAAAGAGACCTCATTGACTCTGCCATTCATTCTTGACCTCTGAAATACTTGCAGCTTATGATGAAAGCAGTGACACAGGCTTTGCCATAGCCTTGTTAATTAACTAATTATCTAAGGCCACAATCATGAGAGCTACACAAACACCATTCAGAACATATTGTCATTTACCAGATCAAGTTTCAGCCAAGGAAAACTATTTTTGTGGTTTATTTTCTCCCTTCCAGATTACTGCAGAATTATGATGATGTGTTAATGGCTTAAAAGTATCTTTAGCAAGTTGGTACAAGGCTCAGCTTTCACTGATAATCAGCACTTCGAATGAGCCCATAATGATGCTTTAGATTCAGTTCTGAATGGCTGAGTGCCTTTCCCCTCTCCAGAGCATTCATATGGTTTTGATCTTRTTGCCTTCTCCTGAGGAGACTACCAATAGTTTGCAGGGAGGTRGGAGAAGGGGTTTAAGAGTGTCATTTACATTTCTGGGGGGTAGTTTTCTGGACTGAATGTTTTAGAAGCCTGCACTTGCCTAACACAGTTCAACATTTGAACAACAGAAATGACTGGGTTTTAAAGTAACTGTAACCACTCAGGAAGAAAAAAAAAACAAAACCAACCAACCAACCAAACAAAACCCAAAAAAACAAACAACAAACAAAAAAAAACAAAACAAAAAAAAACCAAAAACAAACCACCTATGTATCAATGTTTACTTCTGTTCAATGTGCATGACGTTAAGAAAGCAAACTTGAGGCTGGCTAAGGGATGGTAGGGATATGATCACTAAAAATACTGCAAATTGCATCAGTTACCATTAMCTTTTACTGTGGAATACTCATTTAYGTTCTTACTACGCTATGGAATAAACAGAAATAAAAATATTGCAAAACACAGTGATGGGCATAACCACAGATACGAACAGGTTTCTAAAGAAAGATCAAAACAACTGGAGCTACCCACATCCATCCCTCCAGTGCAGCTGTTCCCTACCACATTGCCAGGCAAAAGCTGTACAAGGGCCCGTGGGGTGGGAATTGCTTCTCCATGAGCATCATACCAGCTCAGGGTCACCACATACACAGCACAACAGCCACTTAGCCACATCCTTGTGGGCTTCTGAGTGAGAGTCACGGCATAGAGCTGGAAAGCTTAAACTCAAATGGGAAGCAAACAAATGCACACTGAAAGAAATGCAGAAATAATTAATAAACATTCTGAGAGACCAAGGGGGACTGTTAGAGGTTTTTTGCAGTCCACAAAACAACTGAAATTAGTTGAACTAAGCATAGAAGCAAGGATCTACCTTCCATCACCATGGTGGAAGTGGGAAGGGGCAGGGGGGGTACACGACATGACTGTTTAAATAAACTCCTTTATTTACATCCTGGCTGACTTGGACATTATGAATTTTGTTTATTCAAAAAGTTAAGTATCCTAGCTTATGTTGTAATAGAACTTGTTTGTTTGTTGTTAGCTTAAAGCCTTTGTTTTTCTTTGGAAAGAGGAGATTATGAGAGAAGGTCCTGGCATGTTTCTCTCATAGCTTTTGCCAGCTTGGGGTCYTGTCACTTCCCTTTACAAGAGTAACAGATGTCTGCAAGCTCACTCCATAAGGTCTATGGCATTTAATTTTTTGCACATATTCTATAATTGATGTCTCATTAAAAATGTTCTTTTGYGCTGTATTTCATGGCAGAGGCTAAAGGGGGGACACTTTCCTAGAATTACGTTTGAAAACCAGTCTCAGTTTTCTATTGCTGCATGTGACAGATGGAATAACGGAGATGAAAGGAGGCCATGGAAATTTTGACTAATGAGGAGAACATGAAATGTAGTTAGCTTTTGGAAATACCTTAAAGCAGCAAGTTTATATATTACCCTGTGTTCTTTCCTACTTACACATACAGTTTTTATATAGGTTTTACCACTGCAGTACCCAAGCATTTCAAATACATCATTTCCACAGCATTTTTCTGGGGCACACCTCACTTTATTTATCCATGCACACCTTGGACATGGAAGTGTTCTAGAAATGGAGTTTGGCCAGTGTTTCTGAAGAGAAGTCCACAACTGTTCCATCGGTTCCCACTGGAACATCATCAGGGTGCTGCAGAGCATTGCTTACAACACCTCTCTCCAAGAGACCCAGGAACTTGCTTTGGGACACACAGTAAGTACAATTTAACAAAGTACACTTCTGAAAAGAAGCAAAACTTTCATCAGTTTTTCCTCACACTGCTGGTAGAGACTTAATGGAATAGCTAGAATTTTCTCTCCAAGATGGCAGCTCCTTCAGGAGAATCAGCAAAAACGTGGACTGTTTGAGGGGAACAAGTAGTTTCTCACTCTATTGCTTTGTTCTTCTGACTGACTTCCAGAATCCATCTCATAGTGATTGTTCTAGGCTACCAAAAGGTGCGCATTTCACCTCTGTCACACACTTTCATTTCTGAAAGAGMGCACTGCATGTCGACCCTGTTCTGCCATGACCAGACATGAATCTTTCACACCTGGACACCTGTGCTGTAACATCAAACTCTTGCCACACCAGCTGAGAATACAGAGCCAAACTTACACAAAAATACCAAGCATGCAGACAATGACAAAGAACAGTCACRATGTGGGTATAATACAACACCAGCTGGTCTCTATGAACATTTTTTTTCATTTGTTCTGTTGTGAAATTTGTATTTTTGTGACTCAACTTCCTTTACAGACTTGGGGACTGTGTGTCAGTTGTACTGAATTTCCAGCTGCCACAGCTCAACCCAGGGCTGTTGCATGTCAGAGTTGAGAATTAAACATGCAGAATGTAGAGAACGGTTATAATACATCCCTTATGATGAGAATGAAAACATAAATAAGGAAATTAAAAAGCCCACGTCTAAAATAAAAATAGCGGTCACAGCCATAGAGACTGTATGAGGCAAAATGAGAACTACATTTCAGCAAAACTGCACATACTCCTGTAACCAGACAAGAAAAACCTTCTCCTTTGCTCAGTGGGATATTAAAGTTTATAGCTGTACTTCTTATTTTTAGATAGTTCTTTGAATGCATAGCTTCTGGCTTCCTTAATTTCTTTTGTATGTAATATGTTTTGATTTTTTTTTTTTTTTTTTTAAAGAGCTGAACAGCCATAAATCAGTCCAGGCTGTGGAGGTCTTAAAAAAATGTAACAGTTAAAACCGTAATGTTCATAAATAATTTTATTATCCTTTCTAGGCTTGTGGAATGTCTTGACATTCATGTCTCTAACTTGGCAAAATAACCAGCATAATTTTGGACGTGAGCAACCACACTAACACCATCTCATTTCAGGCTGTTTAAGCAAGTAGAAGAGCCTATGCATGCTCCTTATGTGCAGCAAGTGTTGTTAGTGCTATAAAGTGTGTGTGACATAAAGCAGCAAAGGAATCTCATACTCATTTTTCATAGAGAAGAATCACAATTGTTAAAGACTGATTCATGCTGCTGACAGACACATACTACACACCTACATGCAATCTGGTTGCTACTTCCAAAGAGTACAGGCATGCTGGGGAACCTTGCTGAGTGAGTGCTAATGAACCTCTGGAAGAGACATCATCACGGTTCTCATAATGAGTTGGCTGATGATCTTTCAATTCCACCAACCAAAGAAATTAAAACAAATCCATGTACAGGAGCTGTGATCCATATCCAAAGAGTCAGGCAGGGGCAGAGGGAATGACCAGTTTTCTTAAGATGTAGCATTATAATTGATGGGTCTGGTTTAGCTGTGAATGAAGATCTGAATCATTGTAATACACAGGATTTGCAAGTCATTCTCAGAAAACCAGTACTAAGCTGCATTAGGAAATTTCAGTGAACAYAGCCAAGCGTTGGTTTTCCTCAAATGTCATCTTTTCCATTGGACACATGTAAGCATAGGAATGTATTTGATACCACAGCAAGGTAACTCTCAGCCATGCATTCTATTAAATGTGAAGCTTCAGATGTAAAACAGGCTCATGCCACAAAACCACATCTAGTTCTAATCCTTATTTTAGGGTAGACAATTACCCTTTTATTGCTTCTAAACTAAACATCTCCCTAGTTTTCAATCAAGTTCATTTGGTTCAAATGAATGCTCTGCAGTTGTGGGAAATATCTGAAAGAATTAGTGGTTGTTTTGTAGGAATCTCAGAAGAAACATTCTGCATGTGGTCCTTTGAGACTGTCACACAGCAAAAAAAAACACAAAAGAAAAGTCCATGAGGAGCTATGTTCATGCTCACATATGATGAAGGTGTGTTGATTATTTCAAGACACAGGGGGGGCAAGGACCAGGTCTAGCAAACAGCTAGAATTAGCTGGAAAAAAACCCAAACACTACATACAACATTCCGAGAAACAACAAACACAATTGCCAAATACAACAATGTAGAAATTGAACACGACACATACACTGCCATCAGCCATCCCTTTAAATCAAAAGAGTTGAAGATCTGGGTCTGGATTTGATTGCAGCTACAATTCATGAGCCAAGTCAGGGCTAGTGCTTTGATTCAGTTCTAATAATACCAACATCAGTTAATTCTGTGACATCTGAGCACCAAAGAACAGAAGTCTTGAGATTATCCATTCTTATGAGGTGACTCAGTCAAGTACAGAATACTTCCTTGATTTAGAACTTATGCAGATTCCTCCCCAAATTAACATTTACTACTGCAAAAATTAATTGCAAATGCCACTGAGGAGGCATGAGACACTTGTGACTATCCTGAGAACACTTTTGCAATATAATATCAATTATATTCAGGCTCCTATGACACAAATGGTGTTAGTACATATAAGACATTCTATAAAAGAATGATATAGAATCAGCACAAAAATCACATTATGGTTCCCAGTCTTTGCTGCATTTGCAATTCATACTAAATATGTTCACYGTCAAGCTGTCATTTTATATTAGAAGTTAATTTTCCTGCTATCGGTCCTCTCTCTGCTTATTCTTTTTCTCATTCTTCAGCTGCCGGGATTTTGGAAAAGCAATAACAACCAAAACTATAACAAAGAACTTGAAGTCCCAAATAAATTTTGCACACATTCGTTCCATAACCATCAGCTAGACTGACTTCTACAGCCTCATGCAAATTTTCATTAAAGCTGCCACRAATTTGAATAATGAGTCACTGCTTTAAGAGAAAAGAGTAAAAAAGGCATCTTGCTTTCATGTTGAAAAGGAAGCTAAAATTAGATAAAGGCACTTCACAGCATAGGTGTATATTAATAGTAGTTGCTACACAGAACACACCTTGTTTCTGAAAACAAAATCAGACAGGGACAGAAATATGGCCTACAAATCAGGTGTTAGATTTCGGTAAAGAACTAATGAAATACAACATATACGATAGATTGTTACATAAACAGAAAAGGAGAAAGGATTGTGATAGGTACAATTGCTCCCAGTGCATTCAAGCTACATTCTAAGCTCATTAACAGGTCTCCTCAGTATGGCTATTCCTGAAAGTTAACTGAAGGAGCCATACATATAGTCTTTCCATCAACCTTTTCAAACACATTATTCTTTCACGAAGATTTACTGTCTTTGCACTTCTCCAAGCTGTTTTTGGCTGAGAGCAAGCATGGGAAAAAGTAGACCAAAGCATGTGTAAGCGCTGAGCATGTAAGATCTTTCTGGCCCGCAGTGATGGGACACCCTCTCCTGGAGAAACAGACACACTTTCCCTGCTCCATCAGTTTAAGAATAGGAAACTAGTGATACTCCTGGGGTCTGGAGCCAAACAGCCACAACAAATCTTGATATAATGACAATAACTAGGAATGTTTCCCCTTGATATACACACAAGATTCTTCCCAGGACTGGCAAAGACACTGTTAGATACAGTAGTCTTCAGAGAAGTCACTCATTCACATTTACACATTTAACAGTGTTAGGCTATATTAGAATCACAGTAGAAGAGAAGAATCTCTAGATTAAATCAGTCATGAAATTAATTGACTCAAATTCACATCTTCCACAAGAGGGATCCCATTGGTTGCCCAACTCCCAACGTTTCAAAATACGTCACTYTGAACCCGGCAGCATATCACCCTTCAGGTGGCTAGCTCCTAAAGTTAACAATTAAAATAGCTCAGACTTAAACACAGRGTCATTTTGTTTGTCTAGAAGTCTGAGTCCTAGACACTTCCTCTTCCTACTTCTTTAAGATGACATGGTTTCATATCTTTATGGATTACGGTAATTCTCACCGGTCCATTCATATTTGCTTAGAATGCCATYTGCAAAATTTATAAAAGTTAAGGCTGTGAAACTTCTTACAAGGATGCCTTCAAGAGGCAACCTGAAAATAATATGCTACTGCCTGTGGATGAATCGCCTTTTAAAAGGCAGCGAATAGAGCAGGGATTTGTGGTGCCAGTAACCAGGACCAAGTGTGACAGAACGCAAGCTCCTGATTGATTGTAGCCTTCGAAAATGAAAGAACTCTGCAAGTACAGGGCTGCCAGATGAGCAGCCTGGCCTCCAACATGGCATATTTCCATTGGCAACAATATCTTATATGATACTGTGGAACAAACACCTAGGGGATTCATTTTTACACCCTGAGGTGGCTGGCTGCTATGCTGTATGCAGAAAGTGGGACAGCTCTCTCCGTGAAGTTTCTGACCTGGACACTGCTGATTTGTATCTTAATTAGATGCAAAAATGAATGGGAGGAAGAAGAAGTCACAGCTCAGTGTGGTCACTGATGTGAATTTTGAATTTCATTTGACATAGGTAACATATTTCTCTCATTTGGAGAGCTTCTAACCACAGCCTCCTGTGCTATGACAAGTTTTTAATAAAATACAAATGATCAAACTGCAAGTACCTCTCCCAGTTTGCAGCCCAATTTACAAACAGTCAGCAGAAGAGCAGAGCAGTAGCAMACTGCTCAGGCTATGTCTGATCAAAGAGGAATTATTCCCGACAACTTAAGGAGCGTTTACCTCAAGGCAGGAATGAATAGCAAGGGTAAGGCATCACAGCCCCTAGGAAGTCTTTCCAGCCCTTAGAAAGTCTGCAGAGAAAATTTCTAAGATGCATCAAGCACAAAGGTTCTCAGTGCCCGAAGCAAACTGGAAAATATTCCCTCCCTCAAGTTACTTGAACGCTAAATTGTCACCTGCAGGCTGAAGCTGTCATTTCACACTGAGTAGCATTTTGCAGTGTCAGGAGTTCTACTTAAACCATTTACTCTCCCCCTCCCCATCCCAACACACACAGTGGTTTTTTACACAAGCATTAACAGAATACTGAATTACTTTAAGGAAGGAGTGAGATTGACATTAATATATAACATACATTAAAGTCCTGATTAAATTTAGTAGTTGCCTTCCAGTCACTTCAAACAGTTCTACATTCAATTACAGTTTGGGGTTTATAAAAAAAAAAAAAAAAAGTTCTCAGCATTTCCTTATGTAAGTGGTTTGAATGAGTAGTTTGGTCCATAAACAGTAAGAATGGAGCTTAATGATATGACACTGCTGGTGCAAGAATCAGAGAGGCAAGATGCAAATTAAATACAACCACTTCAAAGATGCTCCTATACTGTAGACTTTATAGCATCAAACTGGCACTAGGGGAAATAGCTGAGGTTCTGGGGAGGGTCAGACAGACAAGACTTTTTTCTTTCACTGTCTAGTCAAAAGCACTTTGTCCAGTTCATTTTGGTAAAAGGGTCATCTCTCAGAGTATACACACTGGCATTATGGCAGTGGGATCTAAACTCCTCTGGCAGTCTCATGACTAAAAATACAAATACTTACATTAAAAAAGGCAATCATAAGTAGGGAACTCAAACTATCATTCTTATCATCATGAGAGTTGGATTAATGGAGAAGAACCAACAGAATAAACCACTATCAGTCTAGGGCAACAGGAAATTTTTCGAGTTACACACAAGAATTTAATGCAGTCTGTAATGTTTCACATCCAGTATAAAGCCAAAACTCAGGCTATAGATGTTGGAAGGCCTGTGCATTGCAGTGTTAGGAGTAGTGTTCAATTTGTAAATCCCTACCCACAGAACAGTGAACACTTACCTAAAAAGAAGGTAATGCAAATTTCTCAACTCTGCTGCACCATAAATTACAAACTGTCTCCTTGAAGAAAAAATCCTCCAAAACACCTGTAAAAATCTGGTAAAGCCAAACAGCCTTTCAGCAATCCACCATGCAGACCAGCCCTCTTACACCACAACCTACAGAATGATAGATTCTGGGTAATGCCTGCATTTACAAAAATACTCATGAGAGATGGCACATGCTTGACATCACCCAACTGCAGATTACCTCTTTTTTCACTGCCTTTTCTCAAAATAGATGATTAAAGCCTTTCGATTCAAGATAATTTGCAATGGGAGCACATTCTTTCAGAGCTCATACACACCTGACCAGCAAACAGAACTCAGCAATTGCTCCTAAATGAGTAGCACGGATTCTCTATTCCATCATAAGACTTTTTTGCTGATCTACTTTTACAAAGAGAGTTGACCTAAGTTCCAGGACACTAGATTGATGTATGTATATACTGATCATATGTATAGTGTATTTATGTTTTAAGTTTTAGCAAAACACACAATTAAGCATAAAAATGTAGCAGCCCAAAAAAGTTAACTCATCAACCAGGTTGAGAAAAAGTCTCTCTTCAAATAGTATCTCATTTCTGCTGTGTATTTTATTCTGAGGAATCCTGAAGGGGTTTCGAAAAATGCAACAAAGCACTGTATAAATTATATATGTTATATTATCATTTACCTCTCAGATGAACTCTAGCACCTGTTTGACACTGAGCAGCATAGCTGCACAGCAGGCTACAGCTTGAAGCAGAACAGCTTTTTATATTAAAACTGCAGGTGGAGTTCAGAGCCAGTGTAATTACAGAGTCAGGAATTTCATCAGAATGCTAAAGTTAAAATTCCTTTCACTACTCCTTGTAGAAGTCTGTAGAACTTGAATTAATAAAAAGGTTTCCTTCTAGCCACTCTTATTTTGAATTACATTTCTTCACTCAACTGCCAATGTCAGTGGTCAGTAAAATCACAGAGGAATCTTATTGTCAGTTAGAGCTTCCCGACAGACATTGCATGTTGGAATGAGTTCAGGATTTTCAGTCGGGGTGCAGGTGAGCCTTTTCAAAGTTTGGTTCACAGCTGTGAAGGGGCCATGCTCATTTGCCTACACTGTTAGCATCCATCAGGTGGATGGCATGTATCATTTCTTAATGCAAACACCATGCTAACGCTTCCAGCAAGATTAATTTGAAATTGCTTCTTCTCTTGACAACAAGAAAGCAGACTGCCATGTCAAAAAAATAATTCGGAACTTACCCACCTGCTCTCCCTACAGACACTCTTCAGAGCAGATGAGCTATGTGAGACTACTGGCACGAATCTGGAAACGCTTAGTTGCGCTGCCTTTATGGACAAATGTCTATTGATGGAGAACAACAAAGAAAAAAGTAGGTTCAGGATTTAAGAAGGCTGGTGTCTGTGCATTTTTATCTCATCTCTGATCAACTCCAGTGTCTTCAGAACACGCTTTAACTTTCCCTACAGATGGGGCAATAGGAGGATCTCTTTCCTCCGCCTGGTTATATATTGTCACAGTATCTGTAGAACTTGTAGACTTCTACATTCCTATCAAATATTGTTGAAATCAACCAGGTTCAAAAGTTAGCAAGGGGAGACCTCTCCCCAAACCAATGCTGGGTGTGATTACAAAAAACCTCACTTCTGTGTTAAAATGCTACCAATAGACCAGATTCAGTCAAGTACCAGATTAAAGTACCAAAGCTTTATGTTCTTTTCTTCCATACATCCAACAAATAGGTGATTTACAGAGCTGGCCTACCAGGGTAACAGCAGCATATTGGCATTCCGTCAGACTGAGGAAAACTCTTCAATAGGAAAGACAGCTGCTAAAAGTGTTTGATAAGAGGCACCTAACTCTCCTCTACTGGCAAAAGTCATCTTCTGTTCCTAACATCTCAAGAAAATGATGACCAGTATCTTTGCCTGGCTTTGTTCAGATAAACGGTACACATCCCAGTAGTTTTGATAGGAACTGAATAATAAATGCTGTAACAGCTTGAAAATTTAGATCAATATTTAACAGGACAGACTGTAATCTCCTCTTGCAGGGAAGTGTTTTCATTACAAAAACTGCTTTCCCTACAGGGAACACTGCTGGAAAATCACATAAAGAAATATTGAAAATTCACATTTAGGCGGGCCTGAGGAAAGAGAAGAGTACACGCAGAGCAAAGCGTACCATTCAAGCCCGATTCTGACTTGACAGACTTGAGAGCCAGAGATAACGCTCCTCCTCCCCCCGCCCATGTACCTATTTATGAGAACCCCCTATAAAAATTTGTATTTATAYGCAGACACACAAACAAATGCACATGAACTCACAGGCACCATTTGGATTCTGGAAAAGCCAAACTCTGCAAAAAGTTTAAATAAGATGTTTAAAATAAGAAGTTTAAACATTTCTAAAAATAGCGGACCAGAGATGCAATAAGCCCTTCTAAATTCTGTGTCTGGAAAAGAAGCCCCCATACACAYGCCAATATTTTGAAGTCACCTGAGCTGTCACTGATTTAACAGAAAAATATTTCAACTTCTTTAGAAAGAGAGAAAATAGGGGGRAAAAAGGAAGTAATGAAAGGTAACAAGGTTAAGACAGTATAGATTTTTCCCTGAGGAGGTTTTTGGCAGGAACTCAGGAATGAAATCTACATTTGCACACTCCGGTGGGAACTGAGAAAAACCCCAGCCCTGCCAAACTCTGTGGCTTCATTTTGATGGATGAGAAGTCATCATATAGCTAGCTGTACATGACTTGAAGACTCTGAAGAAGTGTACAGCTTCCGAATTCACGAGTAGTCTGCCAGGAGACTACCATGAATACATGCCAGCAGTATTTTATGTGATGGATATTAGGAACATATTTCCATAGAATCAAAGAAAAATAAAGAATGAGGGAGACTTGGAAGTCACCTGTTTATCTCCTAGTTGGAAAAAAAAAAAAATCAACCAATGCTCCCAAGGAGATGTTTGTATCTCCTGTTCCTAAAGACACTGAAAGCCTGTGACTTCAGTTCCCCTCCCACCAGTTCATTCCACCATTCCGGCAGGCTTACTCCTAAGAAAAAATTTTTTCTTAAGTGTCCAACTTCAGTCTTTTTTACTACAATTACTTCTTGTCCTAACCATAAGGAAGAAGAGATTATTTCCTTCTCTTTCACAGTAACCATATTTGCATTTGATTAAATCCTTCTCCCCTTTCAGTTTTCTCTTCTGGAGTCTATCTCACTCTAGGTTGTTCAACCATATTTTTGAGCCTTCCATTGTTCTTGAGGTTYTATGTCCAAAAGTGAACATGCCACTTGAGGTAAATCCTTTACCAGTGCTAAGAAAAGTGGAAGGATTACTCCATGCATTTTGTAGGCCATACTACTTCTTTAGTCTACCATCCTTTTCTCCCTCTGACTCTCCCTCATGCAGTCCACAGACAGTAACATCATTTGGCTCTGGTTCTCTTTCTCTCACACATCTCTCAGGGTCTTCAAGAGTATAGCTCTGCGAAAGACTCCCCTTCCTCTGAAATCATCCTTCCTTGTCAATTTTATTGCTAAATATTTATATTTTGTTTTAATTAGTATCATCTGCAGAGCACTTAATCTTTAAGTTATCCTTAGAGTTACTTTTAATAAATATAGACGAGAGAAGTCTTCAAAGATTTCAYCAGTTATTTTGAATTCCTCTTTTAACACCATTTCATACTGATAAAATATTACACTTAAAYGTGCTCAAGAGCTTGAAGAGGAAGGGAAATTGTGACTGTTTCCATGATAAACTGAAAGCTTAAGAAAAAAAGGATAAAACTACAGCCATGTTTCATCCTATCTATATTCATTATTTGAAAGCACATAGGACTGAGAAAACACGACCTGGATTCTGTACTGATGAAACAGAATGTTGTTTTAAGAAGAAAAGAAAGCAACACTGCGTCTCCCATTCCACAGCAGTAATTTGCTCACAGTGTATTTAGAGCTGGAAGTATTCACAATTAACTATTTATTAATTCATCATCTTTCCAACCCCAAATTAACCACAAACCAATTTCATATTTTAATTTGATGTGCAAAATCCAGAAGTATTCAAAGGGATTCCATGACATATTTCAGTTTTGAGCTCTCATGCAAACTGTTCCCTGCACTTGCTGTTTCCAGTTCTCAATATTTGACATTCTGTGGCTGTCTCATCTCACGCACATGCTGTTGTCCCAAATCCGGGTTCTTCACCTGATGTGCAAAGAGTCGAATAACACACAGAGCCGAGACACTTGTTTATTTCATGTCTGCACAGAGATGGGTGCTAGGACAYGCCGGTTAACACACGGTAAGCATTTTATACATTCCGAGCAACAGTTATCAGTACTTTTTACATTTATGTTTAGTCACCCGTGTTCTCATTGGTTCTTGCGATGCCTCATCTTCACTTAAAGTCACAKCATTCTCTGTTTTTACTGTGCATGTTCTGTGGGGAAGGGGCTTTGTTTGGCAGGGGGCTTTCCCTACCCCTGGGTGGGCTTTTTACCATGCTAATTAGGATAGTTCACCCATAGTTCCTTTGGTTTTATCAGCGGTTTTTGTTCTCTTAGTGCTTATCTTGGTACTCCCTTATTTGGCCAACTTACGGTATCAYCATGTTCCTTCCCCGAAGGCCATGCCCAGTTAACTCTCTGCAGAGGTTGAATGTCTTTTGTCTCATTCCTTGCATGTCTCATACCTCCAACAATCATATTCATATTTCTGTTCCCTGATCAAACRGTTTCCAAGTCCTCCATACAACTACCAAAATACCTTCATGATGGCCAAAGTTGGATGAAATCTATACCCATATTTATAGGGAAATACACATTTATACAAAAGCTGATGACTTTCTGCCAAAGTATGCCACTGCTGGTTTACTCCCTCTACAGCTACAGCATACTCTCAGGCAATAAAAAAAATCATTTGAAGTTGGGGTACAACATCAGCAGAGGACATGAACTCAACCTGCATCCAGATTTTCTGGATGAAGCAATAGGTTGATTGGGGTGGCATTCAAATTACTTGGAAGAAATACCTTCTGGGGATTTGCTGTTAGGGAGAAGAGATCCTCTCTCTCCAGATAAATCCCTGGTTTGTACATTTCATCACAAATTACTGCTGCTAAGGTTTTGCTGGCACAGTAAGTGAGCAAACACAAATACACAGGACTGCAAATACAACTGAAAGGAACATGCATCTTAGTCCATCATTCACTCACAGAATCACATTCCACGTGGAATCAYTCCATGATTTCTTTACTGTCACAATTTAAATGCCAGCAACTTTGTAATGTGCTTGATTAAGACCTTATTTCACCACCATTTTCATAGTTAAAAATTAAAGCCTGGTCGACCTTATCTTTTTGATGACCATGTTTTTTGACAAAGCTGTGCCAGTCTCTGCGGTGGTACTCAAAGTCCTGTGCCAATCTCAGAGTGATGCTCAAAGCCTTGGAGGAGAGGTGGGAGCAGACCAGCAGGGTCTCACAGCCCACCCTTGCCCATGGCGGCCGGCAGCAGCGCTGGGGTTGGCACCACCGGGCACAGCGAGGACTCGCAGGTCTGCCCAGGCCCAGCTCCCACTTCGCACTCTCACGTTTTGGCAACAACTTTCCACGTTCCCTGTGGCTTCCCCTTTTGGGTGACTATCACCCTGTTACTGTATAGAATCATAGAATCATTAAGGTTGGAAAAGACCTCTAAGTTCATCAGGTCCAACCGTTGACCCAACACCACCATGCCCACTAAACCATGTCCTGAAGYGCCACATCTACACGTTTTTTGAACACCTCCAGGGATGGTGACTCCACCACTTCCCTGGGCAGCCTGTTCCAATGCCTGACTACCCTTTCCGTGAAGAAATTTTTCCTAATATCCAATCTAAACCTCCCCGGGCGCAACTTGAGGCCATTTCCTCTCGTCCTATCGCTTGTTACTTGGGAGAAGAGACCAACACCCATCTCACTACAACCTCCTTTCAGGTAGTTGTAGAGAGCGATAAGGTCTCCCCTCAGCCTCCTCTTCTCCAGGCTAAACAACCCCAGCTCCCTCAGCTGCTGCTCATAAGACTCTTCACCAGAGTGAAGTGCTTCACCAGTGCTCCAGACCCTTCACCAGCCTCATCGCCCTTCTCTGGACACGCTCCAGCACCTCAATGTCCTTCCTGTAGTGAGGGGCCCAAAACCGAACACAGTATTCGAGGTGCGGCCTCACCAGTGCCGAGTACAGGGGCACGATCACCTCCCTGCTCCAGCTGGCCAGGCTGTTTCTGACACAGAAACAGGTATGTCCTTACCAAAACCGCAGCAGGAGGAAGGACTCCATTTCGTTACATTTACCGCCTCTCCCCCTCTCCTGGCGGGGTGAGCTCCCCGACCGCCGGACGTGGCGGGCCCGCCTCGCGCCCCGGGGCAGGGGGTTGCCGCCCTCCTCCCGCCTCTCCAGTGTCGCCTCAGGACTTTCAAGGCGKCCGCCGCAGCCCCGGAGGTACCGGCCGGGAGGGGACAGCCGAGACGGTGACAGCCAGCGGCGGGGCCGGGCGGGTCAAACGGCCCTTCCCTGCCCTGTCCCAGCGGCGGCCGCCACCCCTCTCGCAGCACTGTCGCTGAGCCGGCCCGTGAGGCAGAAATCCCTCTCCCCTGCCAGCGGAGGGGCGCAGGGCAAAGCCTCGCCACCTCACAGCTCTGGGGTGCCTTTGCCTGAAAGGAGAACTGCAGGAAGGGACTCCGCGGTTTTAAAGGACAGGAAGCCAGCGTACGCTGCAATTRCAAGGTCCATAGGTAGCATTTTTCAAGCACCCACACAAACATCAGAGAATGACAGAACTGAAAAGRCGAGCAGCTATAAAAATAAGCAGGAGCAAATAAGCTGGATTTTAACTCTGTCACGAGCAGGAGCATGGCAACAGGAATGCAGTGACGCAGCTGGTGAAGATGCAGGGCTGGAGCCCCAGCAGCTGCTGCAAAGCACAACTCCAGTGGCCACAGTCAGACCTGGGGCATGGAAAACCGCCCTGCCGAGGAGCTGTGGAGGACAAAGGAAAACCGCCCTGCCGAGGAGCTCTGGAGGACAGAGAGGAAAACCGCCCTGCCGAGGAGCTGAGGAGGACAGAGAGGAAAACCGCCCTGCCGAGGAGCTGTGGAGGACAGAAAGGAAAACCGCCCTGCCGAGGAGCTGTGGAGGACAGAGAAACGCTGTTTTCCCTCCTGCCGTGTGCTTCCAGGATTTGCAGCAATTTTTCCTCCTAGCGGGCTGCTGGCCCAACAGACAGACGTTAAGGTCTGCATCCCGACRGAGTGCTTTACAAAAATTTTGGATGGCAAGCAGTCAGTCCTTCRTGAAAAGGCAAGATTCAATCAATCTGCGGTTTCACGTGGATATCAGGACACATGGATACTGCCGTGACAATTAACTTCCATTCTATGCCAGTCAGAATAAGCACTGTCAGAAGTAGCACATATGCGCAACAAACCCTTACAGTTAATGAGACCCTGTCTATCTCTACGTGTTTAACCTGGCTGCCTTCCTCCTTATAACCACCACTTCAGAGCATGACTGGCTAGTTCCAGTCCCCTATTAAAAGCAAAAATATTTTTATCACTCTTCAGCAAGAGTGATACCGTTATTCCTACTTCATGCCACAAGGTTTTGAGCATCTTCTATAAAAAAACAGCCATTCACTTMAACCATAGAGAAGGAGGCCTCTTTTTCAGACTGCGGGATGAAATCCATCTACAACTTACCTGGTTTGAACTCTACTTTTCCACAGTGATGCCATTTCAGAGCAAAGGCATATTTTTTCCCAGTTTAATTCACACAAACCCATTTTTGTACAATAGAAAACTGCCACGAGAGGGCACCCTATTTCTTTCTTTCTTCAGATCTCTTACTCAGTATTTTCAAAGAGACCCTTCCTTCCGTACTATTATGCACYCGAATATTTTGCATTTAGATGCGTTCCCAACCACTCCCAAATACAGAAATAGAATATGAAAGTTCAAACGAAGCAATTTGGCATTCATCATGTTCAAGGAGCATTTGAAACTAAAGCTGTTACACCTATCAGAACTGAAACAAATCAGGGGTGGGGAGGACAGAGAGGAACTGCACATGAGCACTGCACTGAAAAATAAGCTGAGTTTTCTGAGGAAACACTACACACATTTCACTCACACTACAAGTACTCAGCATGCTTAAACATCGGTTTCTAAATACTATGTTCAGCACACAAACAAAACATCCCACTCCTACATCAATTTCAAGGCAACAATAAAATCTCAAACAGCATTCCTTAAAGCAGCAGCTTTTATTTCTGCTCTATCATTTGATTAAACTGAGCAACTGCACGAGTCGATGCCTCCCAGCTGGTAGGTCTAATTCATCAATCCATCCCTCTAGAAAGAGTATTCATCAATTCCAGGATAAATAAATTCCCACCAATTCCTCTTTCCATTGTTCAGGTAGTTAAATTTATGACCTTAGTCCAAATATAAATCCACTCACAATTGCAAATTGAATCATAAATTAGGTCAAACTTTAAAACCTAGTAATTAATCAAGTTTGCTCATGCAGTTTGCTTATCATTTTGTCTCCATAGGCAAGTCAGAGCTTTGCAAAAAGGAGCCCTGCAGCTCGCTCTTTTAGCTCTTCCAGTGGCACTGGAGATCTATCAAGTCTTTCATTGCTGCAGATCCTCTGAGTATGTGGCTTAGAAGAGATGAGCATATCTTAATGAACCATGCATATAGAGAAGAATAATTAGCTTTTTTTTTTTTTACCTTAGAGATTTGGTAACGCCCATCCACTGACCCTCAGACATACAGGTAAAGCAGGTGCTAGCAACATGGTAAGTTAGTTCTTGTTCACACTGCTACAGGAAAAAAGGAAAATTATGACATTAGCACAAAAATATGAAAAGACAGGAAAAGATACCTTTTGCTGTAACTGATCTGCATCTTCAGCCATCTRAATGATATGAAGAATTTGGCCCTTTGTACCTTTGAAAATTTTGCTGCAGATTTTCCTTAAATTCCTCAACCCAAGTTTCTTACCACTGCCCTGACCATAGTGGAAGGCCATTTTGGCTGAARCAGCTATCGGTGCTCTTTATCGTGCCCAGTACAAGAGAGGTGGAGCTACTGGAGAGTCGCCACTGAAGGGCCATGATGATTAAGGGACTGGAGCATCTCTTACATGAGGRAAGGCTGAGAGAGCTGGGACTTTYGAGCCTGGAGAAGGCTCAGGGGGAATCTCATCAATGTGTATAAATGTCTGAAGGGAGGGTGTAAAGAAGAGGGATCTTCGCAGTGGTGCCCAGTGACAGGACAAAAGGCAGTGGGCACAAACTGAAACACAGGAGGTTTCACTTAACATAAGGAAACTTCCCCCCCCCCCCCGTGAGGGTGGCTGAGTACTGGCACAGGTTGCCAAGGGAGGTTGTGGAGTCTCCACCCTTGGAGATATTCAAAAGCTGTCTGGACAGCAGAGATGCTGCAGTATTATACAGGTATTAATTCTTGTCGGAGTTCTGGAGAAGTTCCATTAACAGCAAAGCATACATATGTTTAAAATAAGCAAACCATAAGAATACACCGCAATGATCTGCATTTCCCCTAGAAATGCAGGAAAAGTTACTTACCTGTTAATTTTCATGTAACCTTATTTCTTCTTTAAAGGAAGGACATGCAGGAAGAGCAACAACTGGAAACAGTCAAAATAACGTAGGTGCCTTTTCACTGTACTGCACACACATGGCCCTGATCGTACAAACTGTTACAGGCTGGATGCCAGAAGAAAAACTGACGAAGACATTAACAACTATTAAGTGCATTGTTTCTTTCACCTTGTTACATTCCGTTATGGCCACACACCTCTTTTCTTACACATTTCTCCCTGCAAAAGGGTTACATTCAGCCTGTGCTCCTCCATTTATATACTGTATACTCGTTTGTTCTTTATAAGTCACTCAGCACCACACTGACTTTCTTAAAAACATTATTTTAAGGATCATTTCTTTATTCAGAGACCGTGCAGTAAGGACAGACAGCAGGGGGAGTGCTTGGCATGAACAATGCTGGAAAGAGCATGAAGTATTCCTACACCCACCCACTTTTCCACCCTCCTTAAACGCAACAGAAGTTCATAGGCAACGGTGAAGCAAAGGCTGAGGACGAGAGWATGGAAATGAGGAATGAAGTACCAGTTCCCATACCTCTCTAAGCATAAAGAGAAGTATGGCTAGAGGATAGCAATACTTCATATTCACCATTATCACCATTATTAGGGACACCCTTCAACATAGCAGCATTGATTGAGATTAGAGATTGAGAAAGGACAAATACTTGACATCTGGAGCAATCTGAGGAACTGCAGCTACTAATAGAATCTGATCTTTCTGCATCGGTCTCACTTTCTTCTTGATGTATGACTACACAGATGAACACATTTCCTGGCACCTGTGATGGATGCACTCGACCCCTTAACCAGACTGGCAGTGKTTTGGTGCAGGCTCTGGTAGAGGTAAAGGCCCGAGCCATAGCCAGGCTGTGAACTCCTGTAGTTTCAATCTGTTCTCTGAGAGCCCACAAAGGAGCCGAGTGGCAYGGTGAGCATCAATGCATATGAGCTTGGAACACCGATCATGCGATCGACACATGAATAGCRGGTGGCTTTTCCACGACTCATTTATTAAGGAACAAAGAAAGTTGTGGGTACGAGGAGTCTCATGCATACCTTTCCCATCACGTGTAATTTGACCACAAGCCACCCACTTTATTCCATAAATATGACAGCCTAGGTGAGCCGCCTTTGGTCTCTCCCTGCTAGGCAGCGTGGCTGCACGGTGGTGATCTCCCCTTGCGCTGGGACACCTCTCAAGGTTGCTCCTCAAGGCAGAGAGACCTTTTACCAACAGATCTTTGATAAGTGACCAATATCGTGCATAACCTTGTAGTATGGTAACTGATTTTGTCTTGATAACTYTGATTGCATGCTGAATTGATGCTGATGAAACATTACATAAATTTTGCATGTATAATTCCTTAGACATAAACYGTTGACCAAGTCTGAGACTAGGTTTGGACCTAGCYGCACCTAGACTCCTCTCTGAGGAGGAGTTTAGAAAGCAAGGGGGTCCACTCTGAACCTCATGACTCAGCGGGAGGGTCCTCCTTATCCTTTTGCGTCCCCGGTCTCTCTGTGAATCAGTCCAACTGGAGTGTAACCCAATTTTCCTTTGTATGTTTCTTCCATGCAGTAATCAACAGAGTGAACCCTGCCATCGAACTTTGTTAAGTCACACTTTTACAACATCATATTAAAACCACTTTTGCTAATACCTTTGACGGTGATTCCTTAAGCGATCTAAATCACTCATCCGTGACAGCACCCAAGGTAACCGATTTACCTAGGGGGCTTAACCCCAAGGTCTACTTGAGACTTCAAGTAGAATGCTTATTAGTTGACCAGCAACCAAAGGTCCATAAAATCAGTGCATTTTTGCTGCTCTACAAAAAAGTTAAGCTAAAAGTTTAGAAAAGAGCTGCAATATCCATTGATATCTGGGTTCTCAATGCTTTTTTGAGCCCAACAAATGAGAAATCCATCCAAATTCACATCTCCTCCAATTCATGGCTGCATCTCAAAACCCCTACAACAGACAAAGGGGATCTTTCTGCACCAGGACATCAAAACAGAACTCTTCTATGGTCTGTCTTTAGAAGCAAATGCAAGGTTAGATGCTATTCCTAGCACAGGCTTTTGAAGACACCAAGACTGGCATTTGCAGAAGCTGTTAAGGGTTCAAAGTTTCTAAATAACACACTTGAAACACCAACGATATATGCCTATGGTAATGTTTTCTGCACTTCAGCATCATTCCTGCAAATGGGCACCAAACAGCATCAAAGCTCCAACAGATAACACTCTGAAGAGCCATAGCTGCCTTTTGCAGATAGMTCAACAGCTCTTTGGAGTATTTGGTACTTATGTTGGACAAATGGTCCAGTTCACATAATTTATGCAAAGCGAACTCAGCTTTCAGATTCTCTCTTCCTGTTTGCCCTCCAGCACACAAACATGTATGATGACTAACAGAGCTAGTCTCTTAGACAGAARGGAAACCTTTCCAGAAGGTATGCATTCTAACGTGGTGCAAAAGCCCCGGATTTTCTATCATGATTTCTATTTCAGTATTCATGAAATGTTTACCTGCTCCTTCTCAGACTGGGAACCAGAATGTACTCAGTGCAGAAGTTGCTAACGCAACAAGCAGTTTAACAATACACACTTATCTTGTTACTGCAAACAGCTAAGGAAGTCAGAATAAACTAATACACAAGCATACAAAGAGTCCCCAAAATTTTATTTAAAGAAACATGTTCAAATGCAGCATTGAAAACAGAGAGTGGAATGCCAATAGTCAGAGAACTTATGCTGAATTATGTTTTCTTTGATAAACTAGCACCATTGAATCACACGTCACAGACTAAATTATTTCTAGAGATGTAAAAAACCTCCACCATTATAAAATTTCTATGAGTTCTATTAACAATTGGTTCCCAATTTACTACTCCTAGAGATGAAAGCAGTTTGAAGTACAAGTTTTCATATCTACTCATTGTTCAAGTTACCCATAAAAGACAGTTTATTCTTAAGTCTAAACATCCTGATCAAGGGGAAAAAGTGTCTAAAAGTCAGCTTCACAAGTCTTTACAAACTAAACAAGTAAGAAATATCTACTGTGTTATAAATATACACAGTACAATATGTACAAGTCTGATCTTACAAAATAAGAGCTTCCTAGTCCATAAAAATACTAACTCAACTACAAAATTTTCTTAGTGTTTAGTCAAGCTGTCTCAAGCAGTCACTATATCAAATTCCTAAAACACCGATTTGTTCCATAGCACAGCAGCTTGAACATGTTCACAATGGGAAAGAGCCCAACACTTCACCATAAAACTGATTTCTAATCCTAATTTCCCACTCATGTTTAGTGGTAATGTTCATGTTTGCTGTCTATTTTAATGTCACAAGACCTTTACATATTTTTAGACTGTGTTTGAACTATTCAAAGTGCTGAAAGTGCGATCAAAGAATAGAGTTTCGTACCCATTTTCCAGTACACCCTTCTCTGGCGCTGGCAACAATAGCCAAGTATTTATAGGTCTGTGAGGTCAAAAAGGCACACGCTCATTTGTGCATGCTCAGGTAAGTATGCACAGATGCACACATGTACTTTGCTTTAAAGACCTGCCCCTAAGTATTAAAATGCTTCTTTTTGAGTAGGGAGCTTCAAGAATTCCTTACAAATGGTTTAATGCAGATGCCTGGAATTCATAAATACCTTGATACAAACTGCTTAAAATGACTGAGATSGTGGCGAAAAAAAATGGTTTTGGTTTTAAACTTATGGTACCCAAGTATTACTCTGGAACACAGAGAAACAAAGTCTATGCTCTCTCACTCTTATCTAGCAACGTCCAGATTACAGTAGCCCATGTGATTTATCATTTCATTACAGTTAACACAGCGTACGTGAGCATACACATGTACATAACGCTCCCTCAATATTTGTTCTTCTATTGGAGGCCATCTGCAACCTGAATGAAAATCAAACAATTTGAAGAATGTTTCAAGCAATATCCTTTTGTACTTACACATACAAGTACAAGAAATAACAAAACTGAACTGTGCCTCAACCAGAATACAGACTTTCACTGATACGCAAGTTAACATTGCTTCCTTTTCACTTCCCTTCCCTACAGTGGTCTTCTACGACATGCATCATAATAACTAGTGCTGTTAAAAACTAAGAACATATCCCTCTTCACAAAGTTAACAAATTTTTCTAGTGGGCACATTGGCTTGCTGGAACGTTTATAATAATCCTTGCAAAACGAGGTCTGGAATGTGACATCAGCGCCATTATACAGGATGCGGATAAAGTGTTCTTTGGGCCTCTTCCCATCCTGCCACAGCTCAAATACTAATCTGGCAGCAAATCTTGGAAATCTGGCCTCCGTAATGCCCAAGGCACTAAGAACAGGTGACAACGTGACATCATGTGCAGAGTAAAGAACAAATACTTCTTCTTTCTTGCCTTCTGCAATACGCTGCAGCCGATTAACAGTCTGGTTGAGGAGAGGATGAGTAGCCAACAGTGCRTACAAGAAATAAAGTTTCTTTTCCTGTCTTTCTCTCTCATCCTCCAACTGATGTCTTTTGATTACTTTGAAGTGTTCCATACCAATGCAGCCAGTTTTGGTACACGGAAAACTGACGTTGTGGCAAAAATAGCACAAGAGAGAATCTATTGGGTTAGAAGCTCTCAACTGCCTGGTGGGAATGCCTACAATCTTTGCCATATCCACATATATTTTCTCCAAATCATTGTTTTTCACCCGTAAACTGTACTGTCTGCGCTGTTCCTCTTCTAGGTAGTGGTTTCGCATAGGACAGTCACAGCTTCCAGAGCAAAAAATGGTGCTCCACTGATGCCTCATGTTAATTTTCTTCCAGTCAAAATCTGGTAAAAAAGTGTAGAGCAGTGCCAACGCACTCTGCAGGGTTCGACTTTTTCCTGTTGTCTCCAAGTACAGMTGTTTTGCTGTCCAGTCACTCAGAAGCAGTTTATGTTTGTTTATATAAATTTCTCGTAACAGTTGTCCATTTCGCAAGTGTTGTACGACTCCTGGAAGAGATTTGTTTTAAAGAAGTTACAACACATGATTAGAATCTTAGTTCTGGAGAAAAAATAAAACACACAGCTAGCAGTCTTACTGATAAATGCACAATTAGTTAAAAGGTTATGAAATTCAAAACTGAACTTCACCTATCCTTGACTATTAGGAAAATTGCATGAAATATGAGATACTTGCTATTCTTCAGTATCTCTCAGATTCTAGGAGCTAAACCAAGATATAGATAGAAGAAGCTGGTTCCATAAAACTTGTTTTAAACCTTAGTGGTTTAATGTTTGATCTTTGGACTAGAGACACAGACTGAATGTGTCTAACATGTTTATAAAAGTAAGATGGTTATGGAGATGGATCAAGACGGCATCTGAGTCAGGTTTCCAGACAGGCAGTGAATGCTGTGCTCCCTGCAAATTTATGGCAGCCAGTAAAAGTACCAGCAGTCAGGAAATTAATACACAGAATGTAAACTAGTGTGTAAAGTCACAAAACAGAGTGGCGAGGTGTGGCAATTGCATCAAACTTCCTCCTCCATCTTCCTTCAGGAAGATAATTCTTACACTAATGCTCTGCCTTTATCCAGCTGAAAAGGAAGAGGGTGTGTATCCTTCTCACACGCCAAAACCTTTACACTCCAGCATCGACCTTGCTTGTGTTACCCTCTCACAGCAAAGCAACAGGCATGAACCCTTTATGCACTAGAACATCTATATAACTTGCTACAGGCAACAGGAGTCTCAGATAGTAACTCAGTTACAAGCTGTGTGCAGTGATGAATCCAGTTTCACATGCAACGTGGCGTGTTAGGAAGAGTTCCTCGGAAACCTGACCACATTTCTTCTGAGGTCACTTTGCAAGACTTGGCACTGGCCTAACACAAATATTTCTTCTGATGGGATCCCAGAACATATGAGGATTTAACAGGCAATTTTTGGCCTAAAAAAAACCAGGAGATTCCTGGAAAGACGGTTGTCAAAAGGAAAATGGTGCTAACTCCCCAAATATTCAACACTATTTTCATTCTCTCTAGTGAGTCTCCAAACCCACTGACTACCCAGATCCACTGTGATATGCTCTTTCAGTCATTGGTATTTAAGATAAAAAGAGCAGCAACTTCTTTCTACACTTCTGTCTTCTTACCTTTTGTTCCCCTCCTATTTTCTATTGTCTGCTGACCGCAGTCCCAGATCCTTTCCCATGGCCCTTTTATCACTGCTCTGATCCAGCACTACCCTCCACTTTCCCTCTCCAATCCCAAACCCCTTGTTTCTTTCTAATACTCCCAATGCCCCGGCACCACAATGCTCCCAGGTCTCCGCTTGCTTGCTTTCTTCTACACACTCAAATCTCTGACTGCAACACTTCCATTGACCTCCCCTCTACCCTTTTGGTATAAACTAAAGAATTATGTTCACTAGCAGAGTTCAGCAGCCTTTCTATCAGTGGTAGCATTGATGAAGTCTCAAAACTTCATTTTTTAAAGAAGTTGTTTGGAATTTAATTGCTGATATTTTCACCTTTTCTCCCAGTAACTAGCTCAGCAGAACTGATAGATAGAATAAGAAAATAAGCTTCATTTTCCTGTGGTGAAAATACACATAAATAAATACATGACAAAACATGCTTCGCTACAAAGCTGGGGGGGGGGAGGGGGGGTGGAGGAGAAAGCACTAGATGTTTAAAAGTTTTTCAATTTCCATAATACAAGCATCAAATGTGTCTGTTACATCTGAATCTCTTGCAGGGGACACAGTAGTTACATCACAGGTAAAAACCGGCAACTAAGTGATTGTTCTTCAGTTCCAGGGCCATTCTGAATTACAAACTGATCAGTAACAGAGTACCAGATCTTCCTCAGGAGGAATTGAGCAATGTCATTTTTCACAAGGGTGACAAAGCAATTCTGTGGTGTGGAGCAACATCAAGGAAAGATGCTCTGACTTGTTACGAATAAAGTTAAAAGAGATGCCAAGAGTGATCAATCTGTAACAGAATGCAGGCAAGCTATAGGATAAAGCGTGGTTTCTAAAACTGTCATCACTTTCACAGTAGAGAGTCTAATACTTCACTCATATCCCAGCATAACCTAGGCTATGACCAACATTATAAGCTTCCCATAAAAAAAGCATTTCTTTCAATATAAAGAAAAATAGAAGATCCCTTTTCAAGCAGACGGTATTTAACAGAGCAGAGGAAAAGACAGAGCTACTATGGAAACTTACCTGTCTGCGTAAGCTCTCCCATTTCGCACAAAGAATGACTAGGGTAACGAGGCAGGCTGCTTAGGGAACCATCCATTTGGGCTGCAGACCCTTTGGACATATGTTTAATGAAAGCTTCAAGCTGAGGATGAGAAGGTTTCCTAGAGAGGTAAACCAAAATGTGAAAACTTCCAAAAGCATATGGGAAAACAGCTCAAGAGAGTCAAGTATTCTAAGTATGTCAGCTCAGAAATTTCATGGTGTGAGGTTATTTCCCACTGAGATAACATCTGCTCTTACTCAGGACTTTTGCAAGTATGCAAAAGAAATCAACTACTTACTAACTACCAAAGAGCTATAGGGAGACTGATGTCGTGTTAAAATTGTGATACCTTTCGGTAAGTAATTTGGAAAGACTTTTTTGGGTTTTTTTTGAACACAGTCACTAATACTGTTGTGAATTGAAAAAAAAAAAAAAAAAACACCTTACCAAAAAAACACTCTCCTGAGTTTCTGAAGTACCATTGCACTTTAACACCACAGCCACAGGCACTAACAATCTATAAAGGGGTTCAAATAACCAGTATTTTAAGTAGGTGATCTTGAAAGAAGTCTCAAGTTTTGTAATGTACAATGCTGATTACAATCTCAGTCTTTATTTCTAATTACTTCAGGCTTCAAATCAAATAGCACATGCGGCCTCAATTAAGTGGTACCCGGAAAGCTGTATCCAGTGGCCCCATTAAAATTGAAAATCATTGTTTTGGGTATTGTACTATTTATTACACGGCAAGAAAGAATCCAACACTGCTGGACACTTAAACAGATAAGATACCCCCACAATGCAAGTAATTAATACAACTGGGAAAGAGACATACACAAAGAAGTCTAGGTTAACTCACGAAAACAGAATTCAAGTCAGTGAAAGAATGCTTAGACCTCCTAAACTGTTCTGCAGATTTCAAATACACTACAGACTCAGTTCACTGTTGTACTGCTGTGCTGAAAACTATGTATACAAAACAGTCCACAAACAATATAGTCAAAAGGGATTTAAATCTTTTAAAAAAATAAGACCTATGATCACACTTCTACAACAGAAATACACTGTTAAATGTCAACGTTCAACAAATGTCACACAGTCACCTCTCTACTTTTGTGCAGAACTAAATYGGAAACTGGCAACCCAACTCTGCCCCAGATGGTTCTCATTTTAATAGGACTTTCAGCCTGAATATGGTAAATATTTTTTTTTACGTTGCTCACAAAAAAAAAATTATACAAAAAAAGAAGATAAATTTGGTCAGAGAGCTTTTAGAGAAGTCTGGGGTTTGTGTTTATTGTTCATATTTACACTTTGCTAGAGTGATAAACTGTTTTGATACAAAAACCTCACGTCTAAAAAAACCTTCCAGAGCTGCAGGAACCACAAGAGGGAGCAATAACACTACCAAAGCATGAGTAAGTGTTTGGAATCGAAGTTCATAGGACAAAGACATTCATGCTTACATAGAAGAGCCAACTGAGAAACTCTCTTAAATGAGAAAGCACCTCTTGCAGAACTATGCTCACAGCATGCATATACAGGAGGTCTCACAGGAATCAGTGTCTCTTTCAACAGAAAGGGAGCTCATTGTCATATCATTTTACAAAACTTTTATTTTCCAGTATTTAATTTACCTTCAGGGAAAAAAAAAAATCTTGGGAGGAAACTGTTACAACAAATTATGGTACAACTGCCAGTAAGAAAAAAATGCAAAATGAGACAAAAAGCAAAATGAGAGAAAAATATCAAAATAATTTTTTCATTTTTACTTCAAATGGAAAGGAAAACCGGCCAATTTATGACATTATAAATCCACAGCTTCTTCTGTATATTGTAATTTTAACAACGTAAATCAAGATTAATATTTGAGAAGCAGAGGTACATAAAAAAGGCTTTGCTCCTTTCTAAAGCAGTGGAGGCTTCCTGTTGTACTAAGTATACATTGGAAAGTTTAATGCAGCTCCAGATGTGAATTTCAAACAGAACTTTTTGTACATTTCACTATTTTCACAGCCCAGCAGTGCAATCTAAAAATGGAAGAATTAAGTTGAGAAAATTAAATTAAACCCATTAGCAAATAGCTTTTAAAGCTTGTTACAGATGTAGCAGGCTGAACTACCAATTATTTAAACTTTGCACTTCAAAAAACTCTAAACATGAATAAACTGTCAATCATAATTTTTCTTAAACCCTGTTTACTTAATTAGCAAGTTCTGCAAATACATGTGCAAGAAACTAGAACAACTGCATTATCCATTCTGCTTCTTTTGCTGCTTTGCTTACAAAAAACTGAATTCTAACGGAATCGAACCTGTACTGATAAAACTGTCAGCAATCACTTGTGGGGAGGAAGAAAGGAAAGAAATAAAAGTATTTATCAGTGCTTTGCAAAAAGATTTATCTAAAAAATGGCAGGCAAGATAAACGAACATCCAAGATAAAATGATAAACTGTATGATAATTGATAAAATTATATTCCAATGTATTAATATAGCTTTTCATATACATACGTAGATGCAAGTTACTTAAGTTTGGATTACATTTTTAAAGTGAGAAGTAGTTAAGCATATGCTTGCAGAAGTGAATTATGAAATATGACTGTTAGACATATTTCTGAATATAAATTACTACTTGTTAAACATATTCCCAGGGAAGAAAAAAAAATAAAAATCAAGCCATAGAAGTAAGAGCCATTCCGCCTGAAGGGAACATACATCTTGGGCTACAATATACTTCTATCCTGAATGTAATCCTCATGTATGTAACCAAATTCTAAACATACCGGCAATTCTCCTGATTAACCCTGTACAACTGAGCAAATAAAAACTTATTTTTCTCAACAGCAAAATTCACAGCACCACTCAGGCTGCTAGCTAACAAACGATTCCCCCTCCCCGCCCCAAGATTCCTCCTTCATTTAGCATACGCATCCTCCTGTTGCACTGGCCAATTTGCAGATGCGCAGGAGAGGGAGTATCCAGGCAACACAGCTGAGACTGCTGGGACTGTYTGAGCAGGAAGCAAAGAAAATTACTCAGTTGTATAGCTGAAAAGACTGAAATAGCCTTAAAATTTTATTTCCATAAAAGTAACCAGAAAATAAAAATGGGCTAAAGAGATATCCTTCCGTAATTTGCTGGACATTAAGACATAAAGCTACCACGTTTGGGAAATATATTAATACAATAAATATTTCAAATTTTGTCAGACCATGGAATGGCTTTTCACCTGACACCACTACTAATAGCCACGCTTTTCCTAAGTTTGAACATCTACTTCCCATTTTTAATGTCTGTTAATTTGCCTTTTAATGATTTTATTTTTGTAAAATAAAATAAATTTTACCTGTAACAAAACTTAGGATGCTTCTTTTCCCTCAACTAATGAATTCAGCTTGTCTTTTTGTTATTTACAAACTAAACACTGGGATAACAGATCCCAGATTTAATAGTGTAGTTTTCATTCACTAGCATTGAAATGGACCAACATTTAAATCCTTATTCAACATTTAAATGTCTTATTTGTAAAGGTCTTAAACAGCTGTAATACTGAAATGTCATCTCTTTATTGCTACACTGTAACAAGCACACATGGAAAGAAATCATACTGTGCAACTATTTGAACTATATGTGTATTTCAGCCAGCAGCTGAGGTAACATCTTTCAATAAAAATTTCCTTTTCCCTTGAGGAGTTTAGATACAAAAATGTAGAGGTATTTTTTTTTTTTTTTTTTATGAGAAGCAAACACTAACTTGCTGGTTGTTCTGAATTAGTACGAAGTGAGAAATATAGTACCAAAGTGAGTACATGCACTTGACACTTCAGAAAATCTGCTGATAGATTTTGGATGGCTTAGCTATAATGGTACAATATACCGTGTCAGAAACATGCATGAAAATATATTCATTGCATCTATTATATATATGCAAAGGTATGAAATATAACTCATGCAGCTCAACATTAAGTTCAAACACATTATACAGCAAAGCCTCAAATCTTGCATAGCAATAGCTTTGATAGGAAAGAATTGCCTTATTTCTACTGTGTATACTGTAAAATGAAGTACAGTGTAAGCCTTGTTTCTTCAACAAACCTGATGCTCAACAAACCACAGCACTCAGTCTGTCCTCCGACTCATTAAACTGAATACTCTTTTGAACCACCTACAAGTTTCAGACTACATATCTATAAAAATTGCAAAGTTGATCTAATTAAGACGAAGTACAGTATTTAAGAAACAGATGTGGAAAGACATTATCTTGACAAGACTACATGCAACTACAGTTTATTTAATAATTTACATGTTCATAAAAATTCAAGAGTGGCATAAGTAATGTACCTTCACCACCATGTAAGATGTTACAGACAAAAAAATATGTTGGTCAAGGTTATGATTAAAAGAGAAACTGTGATAGAAGAAATACTTTAATTATTGAGATCACTTACTTAAGAGTCATTTATTTAAAAGCTAAAACTGAATAGTTAATCAAGTAGAAAACTAACAGCAGATTACAGATGCTTTGCAGAATTAAGGAGGGGTAAATTTTTTATTCATCTTACCTCTGTTACTGCACAGTGCTGTCCTCTCACAGCACTATACTCTAGAGTTCTGCAGGAGATCTATATGCCTCAGGAAAGAACTTGTGGAGGTGGACATTGACACAAATGAGATACCGATTTGTTTTTTTTCCTTCCCAAACCGCATTTATCTATGCAAATGTCACTTTTGTTAGCAAATGCAGAATTTGCAAAAGCCAAGAGAACCAAACTTCTCACAAGGAGTTGCAGAACTCTCAGTGTGTCACTTGGTGAGTAAATGTGACCATGCCAGGCACATGCCAAGCTTCTGACAAATGAACATTACTTTTTGTAATTGTATCATACCAGATTCTATCTGCTAACTGCACCAAAAGCAAGTCCCTTTTCTCTTTACTTAAAATGCAAAAAATGATTTTATAACTTCAAGCAAAAATAACGTGTTTTCTGTGAAGTTCAAGTAGACAAAAAAAATGTTAGATCAAAGGACTATACTGTTTCCTTTTTAGAAGGCAAATGAATGAAAAGAGCCACTAAAACCAACAATAGATCATTGCAGTCTACACAAGAGATCCTTAAGACAGCATTAGTACTGTTGGGGCTTATTTATTCATAAAGGTCTTGCAGATTTTACATTTTTATAACAAACTCTGTAGTGATCCGGTCTACTTCACTGCTCTTCTGAGTCTCTAGAGAAGCCAGAAGAGGCCTCAGGAGACCTCCTTCACCTAATTCTGGTCTGGATCATGCTTTGAGCTCSCTCCAAGCCAAATCCACACCTCCTTTAGCTCACAGTATGATATGTCCCTCTCCCACTCTTTCTCATTTTTCTGGCAGTTTCAAGACATGTACATATTGAACTTAGAATTCAAATATTTGTTACTAAGCTTCTTATGATTAACATCAACACCTCTCAAAATGCCTGAAAGCATGTGCTAATTAACCCAGCATACTATCAAATTATAGCAGTCTTCTGAAATCATTTTAGCATCTTCCAAAAAGCATTTCTTTTCTATCTGGCATACAAACTCAATGAAGAAACATTGCATATTTTTTTACTTTTGACATTATAAATGTAAAATACAAAGGGAAAAAGAAGTGGGAGATTAATTTATTCCCCCCCATAAGCAAACACTACAATGAAAGGATTTTCATAACAACATTCAATTAATTTTCTTGAGGGAAAAATTACATATTATTCAGTTCCCTTTGGAAATTTGCATCCAGAACAATGAAAATAATAATAATAATATTAATTGAAGTTTTAGATGGAAGAAGTCTCCAAAGCATTTAATCCATTTGCTTATATTCATTCCACACTTATATGTCACAATCCATAATCCACAAAACCTAAGCATGACCTCAAGGCTATTTTGCATACCCATTAGAAGTCCACAGGGCTGCAGTATAATCTGCTTAATTAATGAATTTCATCAGCTGAATACCAAGTCAAATAAGGAACAGACTGACTATAAGCAGCATACTTATCTGAAACTAAAGTCCAGAAAGCTTAAACAAGCCAGACTTTTCAATCAGACATCTCAACTTAATTATACAGCATCAGGAAACCTTCAGTTCAAAGGTAGCAATTATATACCTTGTAATACTCTCAATATAAGTAAGTTTACAATCAAGTACCAAATTTACATCACAAAGGAATATAAGCCTGACAGCCAAACGCAGCAAATAGCTTCCTGATGTTAAAGTAATAAATGTTCCATTCAAAACAATAGCAGAAAGAGTAACAATTCTAGCTTCATTCAGAAAGGTCAGCTTTAACACATCTGGACAGAATTGTACAGAGCCAACTCCTGTAATTCTTCTGCTTTCACAGCTGGCCAGGAGATTCTATTCTACGTAAACTTCGTTCTCAAGGAGACAAGGTCTTTTTGGTTCTCCACTCATGTTTAGTGGCTGTGAATGGTAGTGGATGTATGATCTCTACACTGATGTTCTAATGCTTCATAAATCAGTAACAGCCAAAGATATCTACMCTGCTGGCCTCCTCACATCCTCACGCTAAGCCCTCTTAACTGCTTGACTTGGTCATTCCGTTGGCATGTCAAAAGCTGCACTACTTGCTTGCCTTTTATGGATAGTTTTCCTGACTCCAGGACCTTCATGTTGTATTCCTTGCCTGAAACTGAAGAAGGAAATAGCTATAAAAGCTTCTCTGACAAATACAAAACTAAGGTCTGGTGTGGCACTGTAATATTGAGAAATACAGCTACTCGTCCAACTTTGTCACTTGCAGTTAACATCTTTGCATAAAGTTTTCTCACGTACATTCTAATGTGACAGATATTGAGCAAGATCAGAAGATCAGAGCCTTTAAGAACTCCAAAAAGAATCTGGATCATATTTCTTTACTTAGTATTTCATGCTGAAAATAATCTCACCCCCTAAAGGCAGGTCATTAAAAATGTTATCATAGCTATTAGCAAATGATTAATTTTTCATCTTGTTAGAGAAATTAATTGCTCACTCAACTCCATGGCAGAGATGTCTGGAGTTTGGTCTCCTGTCTGCAATCTCAGGGCTGCATATCTAATTTCAGAAGGCCAGCTRGCTTGCGGCGGGCACAGAACACTGTTGGGGTTGGGCACCCCTCAAAGAATTCAAACTTCTCTTGGAGGATGTTAGATAAGACCACTGAATGCCACTTCTTGACAAAACAAGCATTTTGGTGGAAGTTGAAGTATGAATAAAGAAAAGAAGCAGCCGACATGATAGCAGAGGAAAGTTATTTTTCTTAAAAAATTGCACTATGTAAAAGGTCCCAGACCACTATCACTTATAAAACTTGTTCAGTATAGTCAGAAAATCAGATATTTTGGGTTGTATTTATAAACAGGCATTCCAAAAGAGTAGTCTCCTTTCAAAAAAGGACTTGGCTCAATTTCTGATTTTGATACTTGTACCAAGCAGCTAAGAAAGATGTAAGTACATACATACACTCTAAAACCAGTGAAATTAGAAGCTATTTGAATCACTCCAATGCCATTTTAGCTATAAAAAGCGGATTCCTTGTATCTATTTTGCTTCCCATTTTACTGTTAAAAATGTATACATACATTTTTGTATCTATACTTGTATATATTGTAGAAAAAATGTATACATGTGGAATATTGTATTTTTCTTCTGTTTAAAGGAAAAAAAAATGGTAAATTTTCCTCTGTTTAGATCTTCATACAAGATGTAGGCAGATAGACAGGGTAGCCCAAATATAACTTAGGAGCTCCTAAGTCTGTTTCCTATGAACAGGTACACACACAGATGGGCTAAAACTGGTGATGGTTTCAAACTTTCATAGGGTCACCCCAACCACCATAACAGTAGCTTGATTCAGCAATAATGGTTACTTTCCAATTACTCATGCCAGAATAGCATTACAACACTGACTACAACTGAAGACAGCATTACAAGCCTTGCAAATTTCAGGACCTCTACTAATAACAAGGGCAATTTCTTTTATGCAGCCAGATATCCGAAAAGAAAAGCAACATATTTCAGCTTTCTTCAGAGAAAGATCCAATTTGCTGATCATTTTCTGTCAGCCTTTGTGTCTACTACCGTATGTACCTAGTTAGCAAGTCTCTTTAATCAAGCGTCCCATCACCTTTACAAGTATGAGATAAAGCTATACTTAATAATTAGTTTCAGGTATTCTTTCATATCACTTCAGCATATTTTAACAACATTCCTGCTGTGCAATATTACTCCTGCGTTTGGTTTTTAATATACTTGAGCCAGAAATTGATGCAGGACCAGGTATGAAAATGGGTTCGTGTTTCTAAATGGAACTGCCGCGGACTAGCTAATCACAAACCTAAGCATGTACCATAATCCATCTTCTCCTTCAGAGACATTCTTTTGTTAAAAGCCCACTGAGGAAAAGCTGAAAGGACAGAGTATTTCAGATATAAAAGATAAAATCATAAATGCTACTGATGATGGGAAGCTACTAAAATTTTAAGGAACACGGCCCATGAATCTATCAAAAAAAGAAACACGCATTTGATATATCTAAGTCAGAAATGCACTTTCACTGTGCCGTTAACACTTTCAGCATGACAGAGTAAAGCGACTTCTGAATAATTCTACACCAGAAAAGCGAGAACATCATCTCTTTGAAGACAGATTCCATGCTATTCTGGAAAAAGCTATTTATGGTAGATCTACACTGCTTTGTATATCAGTAGATCAGGAGACCTACTGTGCCTCTTTTCCTGAGTGATGTTATGCAGGTACCCAAAGCAGATGCAGCCCCCGCTCGCTGAAATCTCCACACCTGACACTGTTGAGTGGGCAGCAGTATAAAGCTGTAGATTTGCCTTCAGGTTTTGCKAACACATCTGATACAGTTAAAAGAAAAATATCAAGAGAAACTAAGTATTCAATAGGTTCACTGTTGGAAAAAAAATAACGCCACAGATTATTAAAAGGAGAAAAAAGATATGCAATCAAGCAAGCTAGGACAAAGGTTGGTGATTTACATCATCACTCTCTATTTCTACACTATACTTCATCTTTATCAGTGAGTAAACTCTAAACAAGAAAGAAAAGTTCTTCCACAAGGAAGAGAAGCAGTTCAGACTATATCTACAGCTCAAACTGGTTCAGGTATGAAGACAAGCATCAGCAAGCTACAAAGACATGATGTTAGGCAGAAGCACACTAGACTGAAACAGAAAGGTAAATGATGTTTTAATGGCAGTCAGACATAAATAACTAATGTGTGATAGTTTTAAACGGTGAGTGGTAACTACAGGAAAAGGGTAGTTTTCAAGTAGCAAACAGTGCACTTTCTGTTTAACTTGTATTTTAATAGTTAAATGTGAATACCCCCCCCCCTTTTTTTTTTTCCTTAGAAGTACTTTGATACAAATCATTAATTTGTGGAAACTCTGCAAACCTGTATTTCTGAAAAATAAAAAATAGTAATATAAAACACAAATATTAATTTTCCTACGGCAGTGACCAACTGAGACCCTTTTGTCTTCACACAACAGGAAGCACGCTTAGCTGAAATGGAAGAGACATTCTCAAATACTGCACTTACATTTTCAAAATGTGTAGAAGCTTATCTAAGAGGAATGGTAACATAATATTCAATTAAATAGCTTTTGTTTTTTACAGAGATACCAAGAATTTCTTCTGGTTTGAACTGGTAGCAAGTAATAGTTCCTGTTTCAAGGGAAATATTGTACACCACTGATACAGGGTTGTTTTTTTTTAATCCACCACAATACACAAACATCAGAAGTCACAACGTACTTCAAGCACAAATTGTTTCCTGAAGAGGAGCAAAATAATTATCAAGCAAAACACGCACTTAGTAATGATAAAAGCCAAGAATTTTACCTGCTAGGCAGYAACATGCAGTCAATGTCAGGTCTCTTTGTCTTGGGAATGGCGTATAGCGGGTACCTATCGCCATGTCGAATCAACACTTGAACTGACACTAGCTTAAAATAATGAGGTGCATGACCTAAAGCGAAGGGGAAGGGGGGGGGGGGAGAGAGAGAAAAAATAATGTAGAAAGTGAAGTGCACACTTTTTCCTTTAAGAAAAAGTATAGGTATATATATACTTAAGAAAATATGTATAGGTATATATACTTAAGAAAAAGAAAAGGTATAATTGGCTTGATAGCTTTGGTCTTGCAATGAAAGAAAACCTCCATAAGAAATGGTAACTTACTGTCCCAAGAAAGATTTCACTTTAAATTGCAAGAGAACGTATACAAGACTCAGGTTCTTAGCACATTCTCCGTAGYACATCTAAAGTCCAACAACCATAAAAGGCATTATTCAAGCACTGATCTCTGCCAACACAATAAGGCTACTCTACTTTTATGATGTCTCTCTTCCAGACCYCTATCATAATGACAGATTTTGCAGCATGCCTAATTTGGAGCTTTTTGATATACTAGTTTGTGATTTATTTTATATGCATTAGTGGGATATGCTAATGAGGGAATTCATGCAGGCTAACTTGCTGCTGCAGCCGCTATAGGGTGAAGAATGCAAATGTGTCTTCTAGCCAACTATGTCTAATGGTTTGGAGTTCCAAAATTAATTACTTGTGGTTGKTTTTTTTTCAGAATTCCAAGTCAACTGTTTTTCAGATGTTAATAATATAATTTGCAACACAGCTCACTAGAATAAGCATTATAATTCAGATATTAAATATCTATACCACTCCTAGTCCTTTCARTTTTAGGCCTCCAGTTGACCATTGACTAGAAGCAGAATCACTTCCAAAAATCAAGACAACAGAGAGGATACAAAGGGAAGGAAAGAACCACAGCATATTTTGCATGACTTAACATAATTCGGCAACCAGATGGCGTTTGCGGTACCTTCTCCAAGCACCAAAGAACTGACAATGCACAAAGTTCTTGTTTCCAATGACAGCACATAGGAGCAAGCAACTAAACTGCCATTTCCATTCACAAAGCTTACCTTCCATGCTGCGCTCAGCAATGGTGGGAATATTGCAGTAAACATGAGCTTCATAAACAGGATCTATTGCAGGAGGCTCAGTCAGCAGATCAGGCATTATTCTCTTTCGGCTTTTAGGATTCAAACCATCTTCCCTGATGGGGTTTACTGGGATTAAATGCACTGAAAGATACAAACCAYACAGCATATACCTTTAGGAGGTTTTAAGGACATACAGGACTGACATTTTTTTTTCTTTTTTTCTTTTTTTTTTAAAGCACAAAGACCATGGTTTCCATGAAAGGATGCCACTCTACAGTTCAGATCCTTGTTGTGAATTTTTCATGATTTACATAGTCAAGAAGGCAAGCCCAGAGAGCTCTTTAGCAAAGTCAATGCTTGGCTAAGACTGCAGAAAYACATCTGGATGTAGAACAACTCTGCCTTTTGCACTCTTCTTGAAGCTGCTTTTTCTGTCAGTCTCTCATGAAGCTCTAAGAGCATGAATAGGAAGAAAAGGCCCTTAACAGGCCGAGCTGTCTCTCATCATTTTAACTTAAAAACTGACATTGAAGGACATCAGCAAAAGATACAGCACAGTTATGATGATGGTACCACAAACCATTGGGAAAAAAAAGTAGTTAAGATTGAAGGGGCTGGATTGTCCATCATTTTCCTTACTATCCCTGCCCTTACATGGCTACCTTGCCAGCCTTAAATAGTCTGATTTACCTGAAGAAAACACACACAAAATATATTTGTTGAAATGTAACTGAGACTACCACAAAAAATGTTAAATACAAAGAAATGCAGTTAACACTTACACACAGCAGGGAAATTAACAGAAATACCACCACTAGTCTTCTGACATGTAGAAGCATGCTGAAGCATATCTGAATTTAAGGCCAGAGTTGTACTGACAATGTCTTTTTACCTTGTCGTGATGTGAAAGCACTAGTTAATTTATGAGCCTTACAAGACTACACTTGTAATAATGAATGCCCACATTTTTTTTCTATTAGTATTTTCTGGTATTTGAACAGGGGCAGATTGARAGGTGAAAATGAGGAGGAAAAGTGTTCGTATTTTTACCCCTATTAGTCTCCCGTGGTGAGAGGAAAAAAAAGAAAAAATAAAGAGAGAAAAGGCAAGAGAACAAATTTTGAAGTGGAATTTTACTAATTCTTCTGGGGCAGTTCTTCAGTTGCATCTTGACTCCCAGTCCTAATTTTAGAGGCCAATTTGTTCCGCAAGAGAGAGTTGTGCGGACAAAGAAAACAAACGAAGACAGCAAACTGAAGTGAAACACACAAAGGTTTTAAGAGCACGTAGCTGTTAATATAACACAGACTCTTCATTCTTACACTACAATACACTACTACAAATATTTTTATGTGGTTTCTCTTTGCCTGCCAAAACCAGAATTCAAGCATTTTCCATACCCTTGCTAGCGCTGTTGACATGGCTAATACCCGCAAAGTGCAGTGACTTTAAACTTTTCCTTAAGCTGTTTCAGATTTTGCATACGACTCTCCACAGGACTGTGATTGGCGAGAATATTAAACTGTAATTTTGGCTTTGGCCACTTAAACTGCAGGGCTCAGCTGCCATTCCAGCATTTATCAGATTCATTTTTTTAGCTCCTTTCACATTATTGTGAGACATTGCAAACCACTGACCAAAAAACTCCARCAGTAACACAGAGCCTTGGCAATACCTATCAGGGGCTGATAACTCCAGCTTGAAGGGGGCTTTCAGCAAATTTGTATTTGGAGTATAAATCCCAAACCTGAGAATGTGTTACAACAGTTGCTGGCCTCTGCAAATAAACAGCGTTACAAGACAGTAGTTGCCTAAAGAGTATAAATGGGAAATTACAGCAGTTATGTTACATTGGTCAAGTTTCCTAGCCAGAAAAGGTTAGGAGCAACAACTCTCAGCTTTCCGTTAGCAATTTTCTCTAGAGCAACCCACAACATTGCTACTGCTCACTTAATGTCACAAAAACGTACAGAGTTGGCTTAAGTACTCATGGAGGTAATGTAACTCCATTCAGCTTTGACCCATGAGTGTTTCAGAAGACAGGGGAAACCGTACCCCAATATCAACTGCTACAAACTCTGGTGCTAAAATTTGGCTGGGAGATTTAAAAGCAAAATAAGGAACCTAATTTTTTATCCAAGCCAGTTTTGACTACAAAAGACTGAACAGATCACATTTTTATACTGAGACTATTAACTACAGCAGTCAACACATGCATACATTATCTTCTTAAGATCAAGTCCCTRTGATTCATGGGGCCAAATATTTTGTTTGCAGATAGCAAGTCTCATTTCTAATCAAACTAGTTGAATAAATACTTCAACACTGCCAGACAAATTTAAGAATAAGGAAAAGCACTAAATCTTAAAGAGAAGAATCTACTCTATTTAAAATATTTAAAATAAAATTGAATATTAAAAATACCACCTATAGGATTATCAGATTACATGTTTGAAGTTTAAAAAGCCACTGACAAAACATCCTTAAAGGACACTCTTAAGTCAACACAGCAGTTATGGGTACAACATAAGACTATTTTGYGGACTAGAAATGGACTCACAGATTAGGAATAATAGTTCACATCACCAATTTAAAAAAGATTTTATTAAAAACTATCCAATTCTAAATGCTGCTCCTAACTACATTTGTTAATTTATTACACTTAGTAAAAGCTGGTAAATATTGCCCTTATTGTATAGTGAATAAGCTTGTCTTATACCAGGGGAGAAGGGCCACAGCATTTCCCCACTAAACTACTACCACCCTGTCCACATCCAAGTATCTCAGATAAGGACTGGGCGAAAGGAGCTTCTAACTTTGAACCCACCTGGGGCATAACCATGTTGTCTGGATTTCTGAACATATTTGAGCAGCCTGATCTAGTGAAAAATGTCCCTGCCCATGGCAGGGTAATTGGTCTAGATTATCTTTAAAAGATAACACAAACCTTCCAACACAAACCATTCTATGATTCGACTTAAATAATTAAAATTGTTTGAAGGTTTGACAAAGACAATTATCAAGAAGGCCAAAAAACTCCAGTCACTTAAATAAGCACTGTCATAAAAAGTGGTATTTACTTTTAGCACACTTGAAATAACACATATTGGGRAAAAAAAAATTTAAAAAAAATCAACTCAACTACTTATGCAAATACCTGGGTCTTCTATTTAACTATGCTAAATAGAGAAAGAAAAAAAAATCATATGATCTGGGCACCAGTCTAGGYAGTCCACTGGAAATTTCCACCAAACGTATACACATAAAAATAGCAAGTATTTCAGAAAAGGGAGAAAACAAGACCAAGGAGAGATGAATTCCAGTTGGAAAGCTACCTTCTGTTTGCTCAGCCTTATCAGCACGGTGACCTTGAAGAGCCCCTCCAGCAAGGCTGGTCCTCCTCTCCCCCTGTTAAAGCTCCTCACAGGCTGTAAGAATCCTGCAGTTTCAGTGCTTTGGGATGAGGACCTCAAGCAACGCAGCCCCTCTTCGTACTTCTGCCTGGTCCAAACAATGACAGAGGTATTTTCCATACTGACAGCTGAAGTCTCAGTTGTCTCTCAACTGTTTTCTCATCTTCTGCCATTCCCTGGACATTGTTAGTGCCTCACGTATTTATGATGATTTCTCCTTTCTCCCTCCCTTTTCATTTCAAGTACTTGGGCTTCACACTCCCTTGCTGTCTTCATTTATCCTGCTTCCTAGCTGCCGAGTCCTTTTTGCACACCTCGTCCTCTCCAGCTCACGGAAGAGGCGTGCCGCCTCTRCTGCACAGAAGGCTCAATTTGTTCCTCCATTTTGGTACCCCTTATACCACATCGAGCAGTTATTTAAAGCTCTTT
Organism: Oceanodroma leucorhoa; assembly: GCA_030449065.1. Taxonomy (NCBI): domain Eukaryota; kingdom Metazoa; phylum Chordata; class Aves; order Procellariiformes; genus Oceanodroma; species Oceanodroma leucorhoa. The sequence goes on from JASVER010000107.1 coordinate 1,609,378, forward strand.
GAAGAGCTGACTGTCTCTCTGTATCCAAGTATTTCCTTACTGAAAGTCCTCTTCTGCAGTGTCAATCCCACCTTTGTCTCCCACGTGGGGTTTCTGGTCCATATGTAGCCAGGAAACCTCTAGGTAGTATTGGACTGACACAGCTCAGAGGAGGAAAGAAAAAAAGAAAAAGGGGAGAAGGAAAAAAAAAAAAAAAAAAAAGAGTCCCTCATATGGAGTTGAAATTCATCTTTTTACCAAACTCTATTCTGCTGTTTCAGCTGTAAATCATTGTAAGATCAGAATTCTATTGTGTCATTTTCACACAACTGTTTATCGCTTAGCACTATTTTATATGACTTGTTCTATTAGTTCACAGTAACATGCACTTGCCCAAAACAGAAGTCTGCCAATGTGTATATAATCATAATTAAATCTTTGATTAAGGGAGTTTTTGAACAGGATCTTTACACTGCTGTGCCTTTCAAAGCTCATGTTTTACTATGACAGGAACACAACAATGTAAAACAGAAATGAAACATGATTTTGATGTGCATTTCCCACAGCCAGGGCAGTTAATAAAACATATCTGAAACATATTTGGTGATCTAACTGGAAACTTTGCCAACACTGAAACTATAAAGAAAACATACATATTATTATAGAGGTGATTCGACAACAAAAAGGGAAAGAAAACATATTTTATTTCCCAATATTCATAAACTTTTTTTTAAAACTRAAGAAGCTACACAGAAACTACTTTGAAACACTAATTTTCAAAAAGTTCTATCTGGGAAAAAAAGTAGAAGGCTTACAGAAACAATAAAATGAAAGAGACCCCAATGCAACTCTGCTCGGTGTCCCACCAAGTTAAAATTGTTTGAAACACAAAGTAAACCCAAACACATGGGCTGGTGTCAGACAAAAGCAAGACCTGACAGAACAGTCCAGCAGCAAATGCTGTCCTGTGAGAGGCAGAGGGGCACTCGTCACACGGTAGAATAGCTAAATACTGCTGTAGAATCACTCCMAGAATTTTTGCAGCTCCAAACTGAGATACGATTATTTTTTTTTTAAGTGAACAAAATCAAGAGGAAATAAAATCCAAACTCTGATACTAAGTTTAATTAAACAAAAAACCTCCAGTAATTTTTATTTTAAATCAAACCACTTACCCTACAGAACCTGAAGACAAAATTTTAAAATTAACAGTCTAAGAAGTGTCTTTATGAATCAAACCAATGGCGTCTGAAATATTATGAGGTATGGTTTTATTCTCAGTGTACATTAAATATGACCTATTTAAAGAACAAGAAGCTAATTAATCTGACTTCCATACCCTCCCAGTTCCTGAATGCCACAAAATATACCAAAAAATATTAGACAAGTAGTTTTTAAGCGAGACAGACAATCATTCAGAAGTGCTTTCAGTATGTATAATGATTGCAACAATCACTACATAGCAACTAATCCCCTCTGGAAGAATGTCAAGTTTATMAAATCAACTATTGTACTCAGAAGCCCAAGCAGGGAGCCAGTCTGATACGAATTAGGGCTACAAACCTGACATGAATTTGACAGAATTCAGTACAGCAGAAAAACAAACACAAAGCAAAGTGCAGTTCATGTAGAAGAAACACCAAATTAAATGCTAAATCACTCCATTACCAGTTTCTCTCCCTCCTGCAGTCCTAGCTTTAGCCTGAAAAACAAAACGTATCACCACTGTTTACCAAGAAGAAAAAGATTTATCCATGAAAAAAATCACTAACATTTACCTAAAACCAGAAAGATAGGCAAGAAAACCATTTTCCATTTCTGTTTTCCCTTGTAGCTCCAACCAGTCTGAGAAGCAGCAGCACAAGTAGCCATGTTAGTCTCAATTTTYTGACTAAACAGAGACCTGAAGTTTTCATCTTTTATAAAACAGAAGGTTCTTTCAGCCCCATGCAAACATACTGTTTAAAACAGTCACATGGAAATGAAGCCACACAGCAGAAATGCAAAAAAAAAAACCCCAACCCACTGTAGGTAACCTTATGCTAATGGATAAAGAAAAGCAAAGGCGCATGTCAGCGAGCACAAAAAGTTATTTATCCCTCTTTCACCTTCCTCCCCACCCCCTTTCTGCTCCTAGSAGGGCACTAACAGGGCTGCCTAGCACAGAGAACAACATTCAGGCTTCTGAAATTCTGATGATGAATGTAGACTTCTCTCCTAGTTGCTCTCTCTCTGAAAAAAATGGAAGCTCGGAAAGGAGAAGTGKAGGGAAGAACAACCAGAAAGAGGAAGGAACGCTTCAAAACAAATGAGATGAGGGAAAAAAGGTGAAGACGTGTGCAGCAAGAATAACAATCTGGAAAAAGCAGATAAGGTGCACGTGGGCTGAAGAGCAGGCAGTGCCACACGGAAGGTGTTGCTGCCGGGTGGGCAGCAGGGCAGGCCGGGCCCAGCGCGGCCGGAGCTCCCACCAGCCGCCTGCCACCCTGGGCTGGACCCCTGCCACCCTGGGCTGGAGCCCTGCCACCCTGGGCTGGAGCCCTGCCACCCTGGGCTGGACCCCTGCCACCCTGGGCTGGAGCCCTGCCACCCTGGGCTGGAGCCCTGCCACCCCGCGCTCCCTCCAAGGAGCACTTCCAGAGCTCCGCTTGGGATGACAAATGCGCATTTGGACATCAGTGAAGTTCAACTACGCCCCTGTGACACGCAATCCACCTTCCTCATTTTATTCTTTTGTACAGCTAAATAAAGGCCTTACAAGTCTCAACCGTAAGATATGTATTAACAGTGAGGGCCTTCATGCATAATGCACAATGCCACAATCACTAATGTGCTGTATTTGAATGCTGAGCAATCACACAAACAAAAAAGGCTTATTAGCCTCACACTGGTCAAACTATCAAGTACTGTTAAGAAAAAAAAMCCATCAAAATCTTTAAAAAGGCTTTCTAAGCTTGGGAACAGAAGCTTCTAAGCTTCAGATTTTATATTTATATAAAATACAAATGGAGCTACTAAACTTTTACGTTAAGTTTGTCTCAAATTTTCAGTCTCTTAATTTGTTAAGAATGTGCAGTTTAATTAAACAAAAAMCCTCCGGTAATTTTTATTTTAAATCAAACCACTTGCCCTACAGAACCTGATGACAAATTTTATATTTATATAAAATCTGTCCACACTGAACTTGTGCAGAAGTCACAATCCTCAGGATCTCTGCAGTCTCTATCCCTTAACCATCCACATCTGAACCTACTTCTTTCAGCACATCCCTGCATTTGCCCTTCCTTTTTCTCTACTTCTGCTGTGCCTCGTGCCCGTCCAGGAGCAAGTTAAGCCGGGGGCCCCTGAAGCACAGGTGTCTTCTCTGCACAAAGCTCCATGCGCAACTGCTGCCCTTCCTACTGCAGAGCAGGCGCCGAGCTTCAAGGTTTGCTCCCCACAGTGCTGCTAACTTCTCTGAGCACCACYCCAAAGAAAAAAGAGTGAAGGGAGCTATGGGGCAGGTGGGCAACAGAAAGAAGAACAGTGGGGGGCTTGCAGGGCACACACCTAAATTGAACCTAGAAGAGCAACAAAAAAAAGCTCTGCCTTGACAAATCCCTGACAAGCTAAAGAAGGTTCCTTGGAGTGTAATTTCTCCACAATACTTCAACCTAGCAATAGTATGTCTCAAGGTCACACAGGTACAGCTTTCAGATTGGAACTGTAGCTGGGCAGCAGAGGTAAACCCTTCTTACACACTTAAAAATGTTATCAAACCAAAGGCCTAAAAATGGATGATGCAAAGTACAGATTCATCAAACTCATTACGGAAGTGGGCAGGAATTTCCAACTTCATGGTATCCACTGAGCAGTCAAATGGGAGCAAACAGTGAACAGAGACTACAGATCCCTTCCTCTGAGTTTCCAAGAATTTGCAAACATTCAGCACTAGTGTTGAGTTATGGACGAAGACATGCTCAGACACATATACATATTTGACATACATTCAGTTTCTGGATTGCTGCTGCTGTTCTTCCTTCTGTAAGAGAGGTCATAGTAATTTAGAGAATTTTCAAGGAGTCTGTTGACTTACAGCACAATCCTATTGCCAGCACCCTAAGTTTCAAGTTCTAAGACAGACTTTAAAAAATATTCAGGAAAAGTATTGATAAGGTTAGTAACCAAGCAGCAGATATCATTGAATAAACATTCTTTTCAAGCCAGTGCTTCTAATCAAAGGCGCTGAAAAATGCTTACTATGGCAGCCTTCGATATATGCACTTCGTACTGCAGAGCCACAGATTTCTGCAACAGCCTTCATTACAGCATATTTTGACACCAGAAGTTAAAGCCCACTAGAATAGTTCTATTGATCCTATCAGGTAAACATAGACATCTCCCTTCCTACAGCAAAAATATCAATTACTTTTGAAGACAATGAGGAATGCTGCAGCAGACTTGTGGAACAGAACATCATATTTTGAATTCTTACATATAAATATTAACCTGCCAAGAGAAATTTAATAAATTCACAAAGTTGGCGCTTTTTTTTTTCCATTTTGATGCACTGATCCTTGTAGGGTAAATTTCTGCATTACCTGGGTCAATATTAGAAAAGTGTTCTCTAGTGCTATGTTTGTATTTCCTCATGTTCCTTAAACTACATCTCCTGTTTCAAAGTGATGACACAGTAGTTATAGTCCCATTTCCTTCCCAAATTATTTCTTGTGATTTAATAAAGACAAGAGGTGGATTTCCCTTTTCTTTTATTCTCGCAGACCCAGAGCCTGAAGCACCAGCTCCCTCACTGCCCTCCCTCCAGCCAGAGAACTCAGCCACAGCCAGTCTTCAACCTCAAACATGGTGGGGATGGGAGCCGGGCAGGCTACGTGTGGAACCACTCTCCTCCAACTGGAAAAATACTCATGGGAAATTTGAATTAAGATTTAGGACAAACAGATATTGTTTTTTCATGGCCAAAGAGAGAACTTCAGCGTTGCCTCAACTGTTCTTCAGCAAAAAAGCATTCTGCAGCCCCTGGCAGGGAAGCTCAGCCCATCGTCACRCATGCTGCATGACACAGTTTTTACAACTGTCAGACACTAGTATAACATTTTGTCTATGAGAGGAGCAGTGKCAGTCAAATTAAGGTACATAGGCAATGACTGTTCCTCAAAACTTCACCTGAAGCCTTGCTTCTTATTTTAATTACCCGAGACACAAGCAGCAGTCAGTCCCAGTCCCCCTGGGCAGAGTCCCACCAGGGAAGCACAGTACGCACCCAGGAACGGCAAAACCTAGACGGCAGCTTGCACAGTTCTGCATGGCCCGCTGGCGGGACCACATTATTGCTGTGCTACATCACTCAACTCCAGCATTATCTGGTTGACCACTACAAAGCATCAGCCCAAGAGACATTTGCTGTCCATAAATACTTAAAAGTAAAGGYGGCTCAGCTGTCTTTTGAAGACTGTCAAAGGCATCATTAGAGGAAAAATTGCAGCAGACAATAAAACTAACAAGACCAACAGCTACAGCAAATCACTATTTTTCAGCTCACAGTGAAAATAGAACACTCTTTTTGGTTTGCCTGCTACATTTTCTCTGATATTGTTTGTAACCCGAGGAAAATCACCTGTCCAAGGCTGAGATGGACATATCTACCAGAAACAAGAAATTTAAAGAAATGCTACCTAAAGTTTTCTATTTTCCATTATTTTTTTCTAGTTCCTTAAGCTTTGATTAATTTTTTTGCAATAACTTTTCTGTACTACAGGACAATTTTCCCCCTAGAAGTCTGAGCCACTTTTAATTATTTAAGTAAAAGAAAAGTGCTGTTTCTCTGTTTAAAGTGTAGGAAAAATAAGTTTTCAGAAGCATCCTGTATATCACAGATTTACTGACAGAAAATGGAAACTCAGGAAGGCTAGGAGGTTGCAGAYGTACCTCAACTAATCTAGTGGAAGTCAGATCTGATTGAGGGGGAATGAGTGTGAGCTCCAAAGTGTTTGTTTTATTAATGCGCCTGTTTTTAAGAAAACCTCATTTATACTAGGCTATGAGGAAGAAAACTAAAGACTTCACAATGGTCTCCTGCCATGCACAAGCTCAAATACAAGATAAGCTGAATTTGAGTTGCACAAAATGTAAGTCTATACATACGCCCTAGTATGAGATTTCACAACAGTCCCTTCTTTCTCCCTGGAGCAATCATAGTATGATTGTAGCTGCAACTTGTAAGTGCATGTTACTAATCTTAAAGATCTAAAGTGRTATTTATTAATCAATATTGATGTAATTTTACTGCATGAAATGCAACCAAAAGCTTATTCTTCAGTCTAACGCTAGCTGAGTTTTCAGCCTTCTTGGTTTTCAGATCCCTAAAGTTCTTCACTGGAGATGCAAATCTCCATATGGACAATTGAGAACTACTGTGAATTGGCTGCTTTTTTTAGCTATTTTTCACAGACTTGGTCAGACACAGCCAAATCCCCTATGGCTTCCAGGAGTGGGTCAAGGCCTACTTGTCTGCTTATTTGSTGGATCACAAGTTGGCAACTTCTTCAAAGATATTCCTCATCTCGGGACAATTGCCAAAAGTAGCCATCTGCCCACGGAGCCGTAGCTAGCAGGTATTGACCCAGGGCCTTATTCCTTATCAGACATAGCGGAAAACAGCAGATTGCCTTGTCTGTGTATGCATGTTCAAAAATAAGAACAACAGCTACACATGACCACCATGCATGGTAGCTCTACCAGCTTTAAACAACTCGTGCTAGGATTTCTGAGAACTAATCTCTTATTTCCAGCTGCATGCTTTGCTGATTTTTTACAGGGTCCCAATCTGACTTACACAAGGAAAATAAATATGTAAAGAAAATCTTTTTTGCACCAAAGCACAACATGGCAGGCCTTGTAGTGTTATGTTTTTGAGACCAAATTTAATCAGACATGTTAAATTATACAATGGGTGCTTGCATTTATTGAGTCCAGATGTGGCTCTGAAAAGAGCTTTATAGTTTTAGGGGTTTCTCCCCCCAACTGTTTTTCAATTGACAATTCAGAAGGGCATATGGCAYTGCTTAAATAGCTTCCAGGATTTTCAGCTTGACAGCAATAACACAGCAATGCTGACTGCAAGTCCAAGCCTTTTCAAGTTCTAGAGAAGACAGTAATTTTCCACTTCTCCTCCCAAAGTTAAAAATTATTCTCTATATATTATTCTGTTTTCCTACTACACTGAAACACTATATTGTTTAACATGGAAAAGATTTATACTTCCATCAGTTAAATGCACTCCTTTCTTTAAAATAAATATATATGCATAATAAAGCTTTTCCTTACCAGCTTCTCACTACCTACCTCACTGCTTGGCTCTCCAGTCGATTTGAAGGGGACAGGGGAGGTTCCTACTAGACACCTAGACGAGCAGACAGATTTCCCGCTCTATAAACACATTACTCAAGTCAGATATTGCTCGTGCTCCCGGTTATTTAGTGACAAGATGCAAAAAAAAAAAAAAAAAAGCCCCACTTTGACCTGAGCCCCTGCTTCCGATGAAGCAGTTTTGCTGGTCCCTTGTCCACCACAGGCTCGTGAGGATTCACAATGAGAAGTGTTACAGAAACTGCACCRTGATGCTATAAATGAAGACGTTCCTATCGACGTATCTGTGTAGCTGCCACGTCTCACCAGGMTGTGAGATGACTTCGACTAGATCCAATCAGTGCCCCGAAGGCTACCAAACAAGGCTTAAGTATACAGAGACTAAGTAGGGGTTTTTTAATGGCCTGAAAGCATGATTTTTATAGATTCAGTAGATCCAGCCATTGTTACTTATCTAACAAGATTCATGAGCACTACAATAAGATTTTAAAGCTCTGTCCTGCTTCTGTCTACAGAACTCAGCAACTGGTAAACGAACTAATCCAGCTGAATTGTCCTGGAACAGATTTTCAAAACAGCTTTTATCAGCTGTGTTCAGAAACTGTTGGCAACCTTTCCCATTTCCATAGTATTGTCTCAAAATAAAGGTCAACATGAAAAGGTAGCTGCAGGACACAATATACGGAATGCTACTGCCATAATTTGCCTGTGGGTGGTGACCTTTGTTTTTTCTTTTTGTCCTGTATATTTTTTGGATCTCACAAATACTGGAGTGGGAAGCCGTGCAGCAGTGATTACATCATGACTGAAAAAAAGATGCCTGGCAGATTTCGCATGTGAACTGAACACAAACACAGAGGCCAACTACACTAAGYGTTCAACATAGCAGAAGAAAACATGGCAAAAAGTATTTTCTCAGGAACATGGACAGCAAATCCTCTGGCTTCTGTGATCTTTTCATCTACAGCAGCTGAGAATGATACAAAAATATGCCCCATACAGTAGAGTTCAAGATAGCTCAACAGTTGCTCCTGTTCTTTTATCTAGCAATCTGTCACTAACACTTTACATCTTTGACACGGGCTCTCTGCTGCTGAAACATGCATGCTTATTCTTTAAGGAATTCACTAACTCTTGCTACTAAGCTCTTGCTCCTCAAATGGATATGAAGAGGAAGCGTGCACAACTGTTTTCTATCATCCCAGATAAAATGTTTTTTTCCCCRCCTTTAAAAGACCAAATGATAGGAGCATACAGTCATCTAGAGCTTCGAGTGCATGTCATTGCCTCTTTTCTTAGGGCTCTCCTTAGACAGCATCCYGAAATACTTGGAATGGCTTCTGAAACTCAAGTCAACTTTTATTAGGGCATGTACTAGAACATCCAGCTATTGAAGTAGAAATCGCAAAATACATAGGTAAAAACAAAGAAATAAAAGGACTTAAAAGCACACCTTTGCTCTGCCCACTACATCTTTACAAGCGTTGCTCCCCTGGTTTCAGAACACCAAGTCAGTGGCTTTTTGGGCTGCAATAAATTCTGTACATCTGCTCACTGGTAAAAGCATCCTTCTGTCACCTCTCAGCSGAGCTGCTTTCTGCACTTCTCAGCAGTATCTCTGTGTCTGCACACCTGGGTCAGATAGAGTAATCTCTCTCTCTCAAAGGGCTACCACCCAAAAGGCAGGAAAACCCACCATGTCTACAGTTCAGCCACAGCCTCTGCAAAGGCACAGGACACRGACTGTTTAACATGTTAAAGTCCTCAGTCAAACACAATCCACAGACATCTGGCACTTCCCTACATCAGCGTCCTTCCAAGATAAAAATCCTTACACATTCAAATCAATATTTTAACTACTGCATTAAATTAGCACCTTTCTGTTTCACGTCTAATCCCAACTGTTTTCTGTCCACAAATGACCTGCTCCGGGAAGTGATCTCAACACCATATGCCACTGCTTACCCAAGCCAAGCCAGCTCACTTGTTTGTCCTTGTCAACACCAGGACACAGAAAGCTGCCATGGATTTGCTAGCAGCAAACCCCAAAACAACATATGTAATACAGGAGAGCCTGACAGATTTTTGTGCTGGGGAAGCCTGTAATGACAGACGTAGTCATTAATCTCAGAAATTCAGAACAGTGTTCTCTGGATCAGAGAATTATCGACGTCTTTAGGACACTTGAYGTAAACCAGCTTAGAGGAAGACGGTGAATCTTATTTCTTGTCTTCATCCAGTACTAATGTGCACAGTTGGTAAACCCAAAATTACACCATGTACCGAGGCTTTCCAGCTSTTTTAATCCAACCATCTCACAAAAACCATAAAGGGAGATCATTTCCACTTTCCAAGACTCCATATTTCACTGCAGCGAGTCCACCAAAGCCTCAGTCTTTTAAATACAAACTACTTAGACCCTACATCATTAACAAATAAACCACAATGCCATTTAGTATGTGCAAGCACTGCTTTTCTCTTAGTGAGTGAGCTTTGAAAATTTAAAAGAGAAGTAACTTCAGGAACAGAGACTACTCTTATTCAAAAAAAAAAAAAAAAGAAAAAGAAAAACAAACTGCCTGCAGGCATTAAAATCCTCCAAAAGAGTACAGCTTAAGAAACCTTATTAATCACAGAATATACACAAGCCGAAGAACACAACAGAATTTTCAAAAATCTTCACGGTCAAACGACAAGACACTTTGGACTGAACAAGTCACTATATCGTTTCAGCAATGAAAGCCCAGCAAAAGCACAGATAAAAGAACAAACCTGCCTGGCAGATAAATTGCAAGAGGAAAATTAAGAGGACGAAGAAGAAAMATTAACAACAACTACCTGAAGAATATTAAGTATATCTGAAACAGATACATACAGGAGAACTAACACATCCATAAAACCGATGGTTTTCAACTCAATTTGCAGCAGCACAGTGGGGATTAAGGCAGGCACAAAGCACAGCTCAGAAAAACAAACAACATCAAATCTGAAGTTTAAGTAGTCATCCATGCTTTCCTGAAGACCGCACATGGCCTGTGGACGAGGGGAACGTGACTGCATTATACCCACCGGTGCTAAGATAGTTCTCCCCACGCCCTCCTGCTGAGACTCTGCCTGCACKCTGAACCAGGAGGGGAGGGAGATTTGGGTCAGAACACTCTTCTGACGAAGACGCAGAACACAAATCTCAAAAAAAGGACAGCRAACAATTAATGTATGAGGAATCCATTTGCAATTAATAGGTAGCATTGTCCTAAAAGCTCTGATAAAAGTAAAGTAAGAGGGATAAAGCTAATGCAGTCTGACTTGATTGTGAATTCTCAGAAAACTGGTCTAACATCAGAGTGGTTGGCAAAAGATTAACAAAGGGCTTGTAATAAAACAAAGCAGGGTGACAAGGCTGTTTTTACCTCCTTAGCTTAAGGCACCCAGGTTTTGTTTTGATCCCATCATCTCTGTAATGAAACGTGGGAAAAGCAAAGATGCAAGGGAAGGCAGCCYCAGAATCAGACTCAGGCGATCTCTGCCTTCGCTGGCTCGCCCACAGCTGAGCAAGGACCAAAGCTGCCCAAAGCACATCTCCCAGACAGCCCTGGCAGCCAGCGATCCACACAGCTGCCACTACAGCACTGAAATCTGCTATCCTGAAAATCCCAAGCAAGAGCTAGAATGCAAACCCCGTGCAGAGGGGCCATATTCYTGTGAGGATTGAAGGCTTACATTGTGCAGACTTCACCTGCATGAACTAACCCTGAATCACCAAACCAAATTTAACTTTCATAAAGAATGTAACAGCTACACATCAGAAACAAAACTATCTCCCTTTACTACTTCTACAAACAAAATAAGGTGAATTTCAGAATTTAAAAACAACATTACAGGTGTTAAAACACAGTTCAGGTCAGTATACAACTAACCTACGGAAAAATCCTAGTAACAATTTTTTTGGCTTTAAAAAACAGACATGCCAATCAAAAACATCTGCAGTTATCTGTAAGGCAGCCTGATTCAGCATTAGAGAACTAAGAAAAAGGAACAGCAGAGAACTGGATTAATGAGCTTTTATTGAGTTGATAAGGGTAACACTCCTGAAATTTTAAACAATAAAAAAAGAATTTGCTACTAAATAAATAAATAAATAAATAAATAAATCACCTTACTGCTACAGAATAAACTAATCATTTAGGTTGGAAGGTCCCTCTGCAGGTCACCTGCTCCAACCCAGCACACAAAGCAGAGCTAACTCAAATCAGGTTGCTCAAGGAATTCTCCAGTCAACTATAAACGGTTTAAAAGTTACACAGGTTGGGTAAAACCACCTACAACTTAGAATGATAGAAGACAGACTAAAACTTGGTTATGACTAAGCAACTCTTAAAAGGAAAAAAAAGAAAGTCCAAATTTCTTCACTGTCCCATGTCTTAACTGAAATTGGCCATCGTCAAGTTGATACACATTAAAGTACAAACTGCCCTTTTCTGAGAAGAGATTCAATTGACATAAAAAGACAAGCAACTACTGGCTTGTAGAAGAAAAAAAAGAAAGAAGAAAAAGTGGCATAGGAACAAGAGGTATACTCCATATTAAAAATAAAATAAAAAAATCAGAGCATTTCTTAAAGSTCTACAGAAAATCTGAGCTACTTATTCTATGTACTATATCTCAAATTGTCTGCAACTGCAATGCCAGACAGTCCCAAGCAATGGTTTCAAAAAAGCCACTACAGAATTTGTAAKAGACTAATACAACATAAACAAGCTCATAGGACTGTAAAATGACTGCAGGATCTGAAGAGGTAGGGAAAAGAACTACAAAAAATTGTGAGTCACCAGAAGTGAGTCACTGCACAATCATCTTCTATTAGCTCCCCCAAAAGTCTACTACACTTCCACAGACTTTCATGCAAGGAAACTAACTATGCACATGGTTATAAAAGTTYAACTGCAATAGACCTAGCAGTTACATTGGCACATCATTGATTTGCAAAAACCCAAGTAGTCCAGGTGTCCAAGKAATACACCCACTCCTCGGGGAGTCTCTTGGTCTAGAGATAATTCCACCTTTTGGGCCTCCACAAGAACAAGACACAAGAGGAGGGSCATTGTCTGAAGACTGCTTTAGGAGAAGCGAAGGCCTGACTCACATCTTCACAGAACAAACCTATAGGTTTCTCTCATACAGTCACAATGAACAAAATTTATATCCTTCCACATTTCATATTTTATCCTCATTTACTTTTACAGCCCCATTCTGGTGATAAACCCAAGTATCTCGAGAYAGCAAGACTCCATGGTATGTAGAAAGACAAAGGTATTACCCACATCCTTGAAATAAATGTAGGTCAAATTTGTTTAAATAACATACAACTACATACAACATTCAAGTCATCTTCTGGTGGAACCTATTTGTGGCATCATTTGCCATTAGTGCAAGAGCCCAGTTTGGCAGGAAGCAGGAACAGGAAGGATTTAACTACAGTATGGGTATTCCAACAAAGTTAGCTTAACTATTAGCAACAAAACAGAGTTCACTCCCAGGTTAAATATACAGAGAGGGAATTAAGATCAATGCATTAGTCTAGGTAAAGACTGACAGAAACATTAATTTCTATAAGGATAACATTTTTTCTCCTACTGAGAACATTCATTTTCCTTTGTTGTTTACTATCCATTCAAAACTCAAACWATTAAGGACAGGTACATACCTATGAGACTGTCCCTATAAAAAGTCGCTGACCTTTTCACATGTTTGAAGTAATTGCAATATGTATCACTATAATTATTAAAAGCACAAATTTCAACACTTTTAAACTTTCTTGCAGGTATTAGGACCAAGATTTGAGTTGGATTTTGAGAAAAATGATGTCAACATGCTTATTATTTTCCAGTCTTGTTTCTTTCCCTCTAGAATTTAACCCAACACTGTAGTGAGGATTTGCAGAAGCCTAATAACTTGTTGTCAGTTTTTGTGAAGTATTAGGCTTCATTTACAGTAGYCTTCAACCATGTGTTTTAACAACTCATATTAATCGCTGCTTAAATACAGTTCAACTAACCATCATGGATGAAGCCAAAATATATATTTAAAGAAGATTTACAAAGTTCTGTAGCCTGTCAAGTAACTTCTACTGGTCAAATGCTGTCTGAAGCAACTTAACCTGACCTATATTTAAAGCAGATATTTAAAAATGATTGCTCTGTTTTTGTGGGAKAAAATAATACTGTCCCATAGTATGATTCTCAGGTCATCATCGTGTCTCCTCCTTCTTCAAGGGTTAATTTCTGGACTGGTATATTATACCACCACTTTTGGGAATCACAAAAAAGTTATTTAAATCTCCAGTTACAACATAAAAAGCATCTTTAACAAATATCTGTATATTCACAGTTCATTTTCTTCATTCACTACTAAAACATACACAGCCTTGGATATATTATTTGTGGGTTGTTTTTCCCTTTCATCTTAAATTCAGATTAAATTAGTACTTTCAAAAAACCCARAGAGACTTCTCATTAGTGGAAAATGTGCCATGCTTACGAGCTTGAAGGCAAAATTCAGGAAGGAAGATATCTGGTCTCCTTTTAATTTCGTATSCTGGTAACACATGACAAAAACAAGTTCTCTGCATCAAGAATTCTAAAGTTGCGGTTTTTTAAATATAGTTAGTCGTATAAATCAGCAAAATGCAATACTCTCATTTTTTTTTCTTCCACTGAAGAGATTATATTCTTAAAATACGAAACATGAGTAGTTACTGTTTGTTGGTAAGGAACAGTGAGAGATGGTAAGGAATTCACCTTAGAGAGATGATCAGGATATGTATTCTGTCCAGAAACAGCCAGAAGCTCGTATTATCTTTTTACTGAATACCTTGGGGTTTTTTCCCCCCTCCTCTTGAGAAATTAAGTTCTGGAGARACCCGGCTCACCCATTTTTTCCACAGACTTCATATATTCCAGCTCCTCTTGGCATCTCACTGGCGGTCTCTGGGCAAGGAGCTGYGGGTGCAGCTCACACCCCCATTCTGATTCGGGGTGGAGACAGGGGGACGGTGGCAGCTCTGCAGTGCCACAGCTACAGCTTCSCGAGTTGAGGAAGCGCATCCTGCTTTGCAGACGGAAAGGCTGAACAGGGATGCTATACCCCCTTGGCCTCCCCCTCTGTTCACACCTGCAAGTCCCCGCTGAGCGTTTGGCAGGGGCGCACGCTCCCCCGCAGCCCCCTCCCCAGACCGCCCGAGCACCCGCTGCCCGGCTTGTCTCGCCGTGGGAGCCAAAGCAAGCAGGGGCAAGGATACCGAGCCCAGTGCCAAACGCCTCGGTGCCGCTCTGGTACAGCTGCGCTGGGCCACCGAGCAGGGAGGCAAACAGCAGCCATCRCACCAGGGGGGCTGGGATTATTAAAGCAAACAGGATTCCAAGAGGGGCTGTGGAGCAACACAGCAATCGCCTCCCACAGGCAACATCCTGGTGGGATTGCATTGGTGCCCACACCACCCTCATAAAATAAGAGCTGCCCGCAGCRCTCAAGCCAATAAAATAAAACTGTACTACTTTTCCTTGTGGAGGATCCTGATTTCTGTCTCCTATGACTCATCTGTAAAACCAAAACCTCCAGTGCAAAACAAGATGACAGAAAGTAGAGGGAAATTATTACTGGAAAAGCATGTTTCAGACATGCTGAAACACCAACACCCAAGCCTGATCCATCAAGGCAGAGAAAGTATTTAAAAGATAAAACACTCCCCACACTTTCCACGGGAAGCAGCACCCTGCCAGGGTAGCTGCCGACATCCTAAAAAGCAGTGGCAGATACCAAAATTCTTTTTATCGAAAGACAGACCTGAGGCACTAACCAAAGTATCAAAGTATTTAGGGAAGCAAACTTCAAACCAGAAGAGAAGCTCCATATGCAGGATCTGCCTGAGAGCCAGGGACTTCACGATTCTGCAAGTGCCTGGAACAGGCAGGCTCAAAAGGAAAGTCTGTAATTTATGCCGCCACAGGGTTAAACAGCTAGTAAAAAGAGATGCTTTCCCACTATAGTTTTAGTGCTCCTCTGTTGACTGTTACTTTCCTTAGGCTTTCAGTAAATGGAAACAAAAATAAAAAACAAAGTAAAACAAAGGTAYTTACTTTGTTGAAAAAAGATTTATTTACATGCATTCAATTAAAAAAAAAAATCCAGTCATTGTCAAGTAAGCTTTACAGGGATTACATATGGCATCTTAACAGCTAGCTTTTAAATTTCCTTTCCGTTTGGTTTATTCAAGGTAATTCAAAGATAAATAGTTGAGACATCCTGGGGAGACCCACCTTCAGGCTTCCGCAGTCAGTCACAGATGTTCTAATATACTGGAAGGTCTGTGCTTGCCCAGTAATTGGGTTCTCATGTACTAYACCAATCTTAAGGGGAAAAAAAGAAAGCAGCTCTTCAGGCATACTTGCAACCTCCTGCTCCTGAGCTGACCTACGGGCTAACCAACGTGATTAACATTGACAGGGTCCTAAATTATGCCTTTTCCCCTCAGTGTGAGGCTGCAGGACCACAGCCAGATCCTGACACATCCCTTACGACACACTTGAATCTAGCTGTGCTGCCATCCTCGGCCTCTGTACGACAGGAACTCCCCAACCACTGCATTTACAATCCCTTTGCACGGCTCTGGGCATTTTACACAGCACAGAGTAGGAAGGAAGACCTCAACCACTGAAACCTTTTCCTCTGGAAAAAAAGAATAAAGCATCCCAACTTGCATTCACTCTGTTTGTACAGAAGTAAACTGCCCAGTTTTAGTCAACAGCATTACMGATAATATTTACAGAGACAAAAATACAGCCCACAATCTAGCACAGGTCATTTTTCCATTCTGCAGTTTTTCTGACAAAGCAAAACACTGAAGTCTTTTAAGAGAATAACAACAAAATTCCATTTTAGAACAGTCTAATTGAAAAGTCTATCAAAACCAGTTCTCCTTTTGTCTTTAGTACTGAAGTTTTAAATAATTTTAGAACCATGACCATTTACATAAACAAAGAGGGGAAAAATAAAAACATGTGTGGAGTGATGAATACTATAAGGAAAATACTTCTCCATTTTTTTCCATAGATCTGGCCCCAAACATAAAACAAGAGGGAAACAATGATAATTCCCAATAAAACTTTAAGCTGCCARTCATATTTGGTTAGGACGTCAACCAGTCACCCTATCCAATGGGTTTCCCAAACAAACATTCTCATCACTGTAATTATCCACCAGAGACATCATAGTACGCTTTCAGTCAGCAGTGGAACATTTCTGGAGTGTTAACTCTTAACACTGTCATTTTTCTATACTATTTAAAAATTACAACACACACAAAATTTGGAGGCATTTGCCATTCAAGAGAGCCTCCTTCTATTGCTGATCTGGTCCAGGTTCCACACTGTACAATTTATTAATAGCCAAACTGAATTCGAGAACACATCTGGCTCCCAGTCTTTTGCTTCAAAGTCCAGGCCATACAATTATATAAAAGATGCGTAGAACCGTTAAGACTTGTACTTTTTCATCAAATATAAACTGCTTTTWAAAAGTTTTCTATGTGCCTACTAGAAATGGCAAACAACCCTGGCAAAACTATGAATAGATTCTGGAATATTCTAATAAATTTTCAAACATGTCTCAAATYTCACTCTCCTATCACTCACCACCAGATATGTTCAGAAACAAAAACTGATGAGTTATTTATGTAGCAGCAGGAGTATGCTGCTACCCACCTGACRAGTAGAGACCGTACTCAGACCCCATGCCTTTTGCACCTATAGGAGAGCATAAAGAACAGAACTGTTCAAGTCCCTCATTGCCCAAAACCCGTGTGACAGAGGACTCAGGCAGCAGGAAGGAAGGCATCTTATGCAATCCACAGCAGCTACATCACCTKGAAGAATGATTAATACAGTTTAAAAAAGTCCTTCCTCCAACTATTTGGCAAAGTGCAGTCTGCCTCTATGACTCCCTCTCATCAGGACAGGGAAGCGAAGAAATTTCAAYTGTACCAACGAGAAATGTCATATCTAGCATTTGATCCAGCAAGCCAATGCAGCACACAMCACTTGACAAACATGAACCGACTGCTCCGCAGAGCTGCCTTCTGTATCTCTGGTACCATGGCACTGCAGACACAAGGCAGAGGGTAGCTTCTGCTCTTGTAAAAGTCACCCTTGCCAACCGGTCCACGTCTATCCACTGCGACTGTTGGTGGGACAGAATACTTTTAAGCACTCAGAGCTGTTGGTTGGTGTCAAGAGAGGTTTTGGGGGAAACTTTTAGCCTGTAAGGTAAGCAGTATTAGCATCTGTGTAAAGCACCAGCCTTGGAGGGAGTGGAATCCAAAACACAGGAAAGCAGACTAGTGTAGATCAGAACTCAGAAACCACAGTAAAAGAGAGAGGGACCAAGAACAAACATCAAAACAGGACGAAGTTTTCTATCGATCCTGGGTCCATCCCCAGCCTACCAATACTGAAGACTCTGAGGTATGATACTGGTCATTTTCCCCAGCATTTCTCTCCTTGTGTCTAAACCCAAGATGTGGCAACTGTYAGATCTGAAACAATTGCCTTGGGACTTTGTCTTACAAGGACGGACGGACTTGCGTCAGGACTGATGACACGACAYCCATCACCTCCACTTCATCATGGCTGCAGAAATCACTGTTCATAAAGCAGTTCAGACCCTTCACAGCATAGTAAACCAGCACCGATTTCTGCTTGACTGGGCTGCAAACTGCTGTAASTGATTCCTGAACCCTCACAGCTCCAGCATGGGACAGACTGTGATCTTGTCAGCCATCCCAGCGTGGGCTGTTTGTAACACTGAGTCAGAACCTACGGAAAACCAGCTGAACTTGGCCTTCAGTAAGCCCTTCACTTCAGGGTCAGCTACARCTCGCAAGTCTGGCTTCAGATTGCCGCTGTTCCAGGTGTGGACAAGAGGGGACAAAGTACCAAGCATTTACAGGAGTGATGCTCTGCCCTAAAGCAGAAGTCTAAAAAAGGAAGATATGTACCATTTATATATTTATGCACTTAATGTTACTGTTTCACTTTTCTAAACAAATTTAGCACAGAAAGGAAGACACATTTTCAACATTCACTGCTTAGAAAAGCAGTAGYATGTTTTAAAACGACCAGCCCTCCTCCACAAAGCTGTGCACTGCTTGCTAACACAGAATCACAATCTAACAACAGCAGAAAACATCTGTTTCCACTCCAAATGCTTCAGGAGGTAACTCCCTTCAGAAAAGAAAAAAAAAAAAAAAAAAAAAAAATCAATGGCTTGGGCATTTTCCTGAGTCTAAATGTATAAACTCTCATTTTCATTCCATGATCTGACACAAATTATAAAGCAGTATAACCAAAATTTTTCTCCAGGCAGCTCGGAAGGGATCAAAATTTGGAAACCAAGTTTTACAGTTTGATGAAAAAGAAAAGCACATTGCTTTCAGAAAAAAGCTTTATACATGAAACAAGACTACATTACTACCACTTTGTGCAACAGTGAGAATCAAATCGTGAGGGATGCACACCTCTGAACAGTGTCATGTCTTAAGAGAAATAGATTCAGTGCAAGGAAGGACCTTGAACATGGCAATAGGAAACAAATAGTAAATACAGATCTAGTAAGTACATAGTGCTACAACAAACAGAGTCTGTATTTAAATCTGCAGTTAAAGAAAGCTCATCCCTAAAAATACATATAGTAATTGGCAGTTTGCTGGTTTTCCAAAAAACAATAAACTCCAAACTACTCATAAGGAGACTAACATACTGGCAAGCCATTCTCCATGTCCCATGGAGTTGGACACTTAAATTTTCTGTCCTTCAATCTCTATCGCAGTAAAGTGCTCCATATCAGGTAGTGTCAGAGGGGCTGACGGATGTTTTCTGAAGGATGTTCTGGAACTTCTCAGGTGGGGGTTACTGCCTTACTGAGTCAGCACGTGGGTCACCATGTGCTAGTACTTGGTCCACTTTTATCAAAAGAGCAATTTTRTGTATTCATATTAGTCATGGAGACTGACCAAAGATTCTGCTCTAAGACAGTACTGAAACTATGCTTCCATTAATGCCGTATTGCAAGTATTTCATTGAATATTTGCATGCCCATTTCATTAAAAGCTCAAGTTCAGAATCAAGCATGTCCTTAGTTTAACATTAAACTAGTCAGGAACTATAATTTGGAGAAGACTAAAAATTTACAGCTACATTTAATTTGAAAGCGGCTCATCAAGCACTTGTAGACTCTAATATAATTTAGCAGGTAGTGGGTTGTTTTGGGGTTGGAGGGGAAAAATTGGTTTTGGCTTTAAGACTTTGGCTTGGATTTTAAATTCTCCAAACTCCATCTGGTTTCCAAAATAGTGTTACATGGTGAAAGAAGAAGAGAGATTTGTCTTTGCTTTGGGGATGGTCATTGTACCAAGTCTGAACTAATCTCTCTACAAGCTGAAGCTGGTAGAAGTTAAAATATCAGGCTACCTGTACGTCAAACTACTTGGCTCCTGCTAGCCCATATTGCAGTTCTCATTATGTAAAAATCTCTCTATATATTTTGGTATTGGCACTAAGCTTCATGATGGCTGCTTGCTGTAGCTTAAGTGCTTTTTAAAGCACCCCATAAACATCTTTATCTCCTGGAATTCCTCTTGCACAAATGTTATATTCTAATTAAGTGGAAAATAACGTCCTCTGATGAAATATGATTCACTCTCCTATATGCCTACCTCCCCATCTCTAAATAAAGCTCATTTTTGTTAACAATTCAGTTTCATATTTCAGCTGAAGTTCCTCTAGGACCTTCACCCTCTACACAATTCATAACCAACCATATAACATCAAAAGGGCAGAGCCATAAAGAGCCTAATGGGCAAAACAAGCTGCAATCAGACCCACTGGCACGTACCCATAGGAGGCTGAAAAGGCAATTCGTAGCCACAGGTCCCTGTATTACATGCATATCAGTTTAAACACACAAAAAATAACATAAAATACAAAGTTTCTTTCCCCTTCCCCCCCCACCTTTTTTTTTTTTTTTT
>JASVER010000107.1:1631653-1768699 GCA_030449065.1 Oceanodroma leucorhoa
CACACACTTTTTTTTTTTTTTAACCAACCAGCTGCTCTTATGTGCAAGAGATGCCTTTTCCTAGCACTGACAGCATGTTGCAGGAAATTGGTTAGTCTTGAAAGAAATCTTCTGAGATTCCCAGATCCTTTGAACTGAGCTCTGTTTATGACAGCACATCCAARCATGTTGACAGAAAATAACTTTTTTCCCCCACCAATGTTTCTTTTTGCCCCAGCACTTATTTGCTCATGGAAAGAGACCCCTCTTGCTTCTTTCTTGCTTTTGAGAATGAAAAGGCTTACATATACATGTAATYGATAAATATTTGTTTATCAAAACTCTTCTGCGCTCCAAAAACTAACCATCTTAGCAAGATTTTAATCTCTATGCGCTGATAAACCGTGTAAAATCACAATCTCAAAATTCAGATTTTTTTTTCCCCAATTAATTTTCTCATTAGTATTTGAAAACGTCTCATGAATCGCTGAATTTCTTATTTTATCTATTGTGGTTATTCTTAAGAAAAGTTGTGGGATCTACAAGTTGGGCCAAGGTGACTTCTGTAATACAAAGCAATGGGACCCAGAGCATAAGTGGTGATCTTCCAGAAATGAAAGCAGTGGGGCTTGTAGTAAGTGAAATGTATTATGCACGTACATTTTGCAGGATTGAGGTCTTTCCATCTCATTTTACTTGGAGAATTACCTTTACAGCTTTTGGAAACTGTGGAAAAATGGAAAGAACTGGAGATGCTGAGAAGCAAGAAACCGGAGCTATTACAGTATTTTTCCAAAATGCCAATAGCACCATAAATGGCATGTGCAAGCAAGTTTTAAAAATAAAAAAAAAAAAAAAAAAAAAAGAGAGAGACAGAAAGAACGATTTTAACAGTCTCAGTTTCACAAAATCATAGCTCATCCAGGAACATCTTAGTGAAAGGTATGCTGAAACTAAACTGAACTAAACCACTGAAACTAAACAAAGCTGTGAAGGGTAGAAAGTATAAGGATTAGTGTATACAARCCGCCAGGAGATAATAAAGCAGTTAAATCAAACAGATGGAAGAACAGAAGGGGAATCACAGGAAAAAGCAAAATTAGACTTAGCAGGGAGGAGAAGGTAAAATCTATTAAAAAGCTCTCAGGAACAAGAGGTCTTGTGCACAGTCTACACTCATTAATACTGTCACTGCATAAAAAAAAGTTGCCACAAAAAAGGAAAAATTGCAAGACTGGAAGAAATGACATCATACACACCTCATATTATCAAAATTTTTTAAAGAAAAAGCTAATTAGCTTTAAACCTTAATTGCAAGATCAGAAGTTTTAAAACATTTAGTTTTAAATGCAATATTCAAGAAATTATAAACAAGGTGGAAAGATTTTTCTTCTAAATATACTTTGGCCTGTTAACAAATTAAAAGTTGCTGTGTTACAACTTCTGAGGAACAGGAACAGCTCCTATTGAGCAATGGTTAAATAAGAGCCTGTCAATACAATTTGTCACCAGCTCCTATTTGATACCAAGCTGCCGGGAAGGGAATCAGGTGAACATATGYAAGACCGAGTACTGAAGCCTCTGCTCCTCTGTGCCAGCACACGAGGTACTCCCAGGGAAAAGCAGCACTTAGCCAGCAGGTATTAAGTGAAGACAGTACAAGCAGCATTGTGAGCACTCACTGAAGTGAGCATTTGTAAGCTAAAAAAGATAAAACTGAGCATGGGGGGGGGAATAAAAAGCTAACCAACCTTATCTCCCTACAAAACTATTTTTATATGCAGACGAATCAAAAAACAAACCACACAGCAAAACACGTTTTGGGTCTTCAGAATATCCTACCACATAGCAAGAGGCTGAAGCGTTGCAGAGCATCTGCTGCTAACATGRCATTTAGAGAATATTGATCTTTATCGATTTACTCTGTGCACAGGCCAGAGTGCAGGTCATGCCCCAGCCTCGCCATCTCCACGCTGTAGGCTCTCAGTACTCAAAGGTCAATTCCATCAACAACTGACAACACCGSCTCGCTAGTCTCCAGGTATAGGCCTTGGTTCTTTGCTTCGGAGATAAGTAAGCAGTTATTGCTTTTAAAGTTGAGTAAGCACCATRCCGCTGCTGAGGAGGTGGAACTCGGCACTGGGAGCAGCAGCGTTCTGGCAGCAGCTTCTGACGCGTGGCAGAAAAGCTCATCCCCAAGAACAGGTCTTTTGCTCCAGACCAAAACAGCCTCAAGTTGCACCAGGGGAGGTTTAGATTAGATATTAGGAAAAATTTCTTCACTGAAAGGGTTATCAAGCACTGGAACAGGCTGCCCAGGGAAGTGGTTGAGTCGCCATCCCCGGAGGTATTTAAAAGAATGTGGACGTGGCGCTTAGGGACATGGTTTAGTGGTGGACTTGGCAGTGTTAGATTTACAGTTGGACTCAATGATCTTAAAGGTCTTTTCCAATCTAAATGACTCTATGAATGCAGGACTTGATAAAGACGACCTACAGAACCCCAAACTTATTTCAGCAACACTAATTATAAGTGTGACACACATAAGCAGTCTAGATATTCCRAAGGATAGTCGTTAATAAAGCATCCTATATCAAAATGCAGGTGATTAAAAGGCTRCTTCTGAGCCACCTTTTGCAGCATACCTACCTACCCACAGAATTTATCTTTTTCTTTTAAACATGATCCAGAAGTCTCAACCCACCAAAACATGCCAGAACGACTCACAGCATTTAGAGCACCCTCAGCTCCTACCCGATCTCACAAGACGGCCCCAACACGTGYTAGTGTAAGGAGCTAGGCTACTGCATGCTCACACACGGGTAAGAACAGTCTTAAGATTGAAGGCCAGGCCAGGCCAGGGAGTCAGGAGACTAGCCAAGCCTCTGCTAGGCTCTTGGAAAAATWTGGTCAAGTCACATTCTCTGGTTTAGGCCATTTCACTGGAAAAGTTAGTAACTACCCTAGAAATGCTGAGAGAGCAGCGTGTCTGCTAAGAGCCCAGACTAAACACGGAGCTCCCAGCAGCCCAGCTGGCATGACTAACCTACTTTTTGTTCAGCACTAGCTGGGTACTGCTAGCTAGTGCTCCACGTGGAACCTCCCCCCAGCATCCCCTCCTTCTGTGCAAAACACAAAGACATTTTTTGCAGGGTTGACTAGCTAAACTATTTCTTTTGGTTATTTTAAGTCAGGCCCTGAAAATGATGTCAATGCTTTCAAAGCACTTGTGAGGTTAGACATGACACTAAACCACCACTGCCAAACTTTTGTGCCAATTGACTGGTMCTGTTACATCCTCTAAATCACCCGTATCCATCTAGAATACAAACCTACTATATCTTGCACGAAGCGTAAGCACATTATTACACTGACTCACCATGACAGCTTAAATGAATTTACTTGATTAAAATAGCATGTCTCCATAAATAATCAATAGTACTCTTCAAAGTCTGCCTCAATAAAATTACTGTATTTATCTGATGCGGTACATCAAAATGACATTGTCTACTGAAATACAAGCAAGCAAAAGCGGTTGCAATGAAACACCAAAGGAAAATGGTGACTTTGCCCAAAAAGGAAGGTAGCATTAAGTCTGCAACTAACTATATGCCAAAGACAGGTATTTTTATAGATATATTTGTCTTTGCCAAAGACAGTACATTTTGTAGCTTATAAAGCCTAGGAGGGAGAGCAAAAAGCCTACAGACAATGTAAGGTTGATTTGGAGTAATGTTCATAGATAGTTTTAGAAAAAGTCACGGAAGCACTGGGACCCACTTCCTAGACTGATGTTTCTACAGTGCAAAAGAGAGTTTTTAATTGTAATTGCTTTTTGATGCATCTTTTATCTTTCATCTACATCTGCAGGCTTATTTTCTGACAAAACCTGTTTTGAAGACACCTGAAATGAAGGTGACAGCTCCTAATACAATTATAATGAAGACTTCTGCCTTTACTTTCATTTTAACTCGTGATRCTTCACCAATTAATCCCCAGCCATTTGGCAGCAGACTACCAGGCAGTACATTTTTCATCTACTAAAACCCCCAAGTCCAGCATCAGACATTCTCAGACAGCTGAAGAACTTCATACTCTTGAAGTATACTGGAAATTGCAGAAAATAGTTGTGTCAGCAAGTGGCGCAAGCCAAACCTTTTCTTTGGTGCTTCAAAGGATTTGCTTTTTTTCCTGCAGGATTGAAAAACAGTGGCTGGGATCTTGTGGTTATGACCAAATCRACCAGCGCTACAAAAATCTATGGCAAGCACCAGAACAGAGAGGAAACGGGAACACTCAGCAGAACCAATTCTCCAGTCAGCACGACCTGCTTAGTTACTCATGCTTGTAATCACCACGTTGAAGAAACCCTCACAAAACCCCTGCAGCTGACTGTAACGTCAGCAATTTAACTGGACATACGATTCCTGCAACACTGAAGTTGCATTTTGCATAGCATCACGAAGTAACAAAGCCAGCATCTGCGATATTGTTAATCATAATTCTTCATTTTCCCATCAGAAA
Source organism: Oceanodroma leucorhoa (assembly GCA_030449065.1). Classification (NCBI taxonomy): domain Eukaryota; kingdom Metazoa; phylum Chordata; class Aves; order Procellariiformes; genus Oceanodroma; species Oceanodroma leucorhoa. The sequence continues at coordinate 1,636,157 of JASVER010000107.1, forward strand.
GAAACAAGCATTCCATTTTTTTTTAAAACACATTTATGAGAAATAGGTCACATCACTTGGCATAAAAAACTGCATTTCTAAAAAAGTAAAACCAGGTCATCACTGAAAAAACTAAGTAAAACCTGCTCAGTAATGTTACTCATGTTAGCCCACCCTATGACTTAAGCTGGAAGTTACTAACCACAGGAAACACAGCACTTGACTGAAAGTACAAGCAGGTCAGCAGCCTCAAAAAAAAAAAAAAAAAAAAATCTAAGTGAAGATAAGAAAAGCCATGGTAAAAAAAGGCACCACGTACCCCTCCATGGTAATCATGCTCGGAAACAGCAGGAAGCAGCACCTATCCAATACAGCATAGCTACATGTCAATATGTAAAAACTAATAGCTACTTATAAGACAATTTTATTTTCAAATTACTTAACACTTTAGCAGCAAGTATATGATTTAAAAAAAAAAAACAAAAACAAACAAAAAACTAACAACTAAGTTGCTAGAGTTTAATATATTTTAGTATTTAGAACATTAAAATATCTATATCTAAATTTCTCTTTTCTCCTGTTCCAAGTTTCTTCCTTATCTAGTCAGTTCTAAAATCCTCATACTGGCACAGCTGGTCTTGCGATGTRCAAAAGCTATTGAAAATGGCACAGCAGTACTGCCCAACACAAACAAAACACCCAACACAAGCTCTCACTTCACTGAAGTAAGGGATCAAACAGAGCTCTTAAACAATTTTGTCCCTCTCTACAGCACTCATTATTTTCACTGTGCAGCAAATTTACCGCTGGATTTAATAAGTAAAGGTGAAGAGTTGCTTAACATTCAGAAGTGATAAGGGACCATTAGCTATACTGAAATTTGACCACACCTTGAAGATAATCCACTGTTATCAAAATAAAAGGTCCATTTGACTCTGAGATCTTGGGTTTTAAATCTCAAGGTGTGCAAGCAGACAACACGGTGAACATTTTAAACATCTCTTTCTCYTCACCGGCTTTCAGGTTTGAGCAGAACTGTCATACAGTTTTACGCTGGAAATTATGGGAAAGCACTCTTCAGCTTACAACTTCAGCTTACATCCTTCAGAGGACAGTTTCCAGCTTTTCAATTCTGCCCTACTCAAATCACCATTATGAGTCGCCTTCCTTCAGAGATCAGCAGCTAAGAGATGCAAGCAGAACAAGTTTTCATATAGTTTAGGTTTGCATTTTATTTTTGTCAGTCCAAGTCCTTTAGAATATATTTCTTTTATTTAAATTAGAACCTACAAGTCTATGAATCTCTTAAAATTGGGCAATAAACACAGTCATGCAGAGACATCTATATCCAAGTTATGTTTAGTGCCTTAATGTTGTAGTTAATGTAGTGTTATAACATCACAACTACCCTTTATGGGTTTCCCAGCATTGGAAGTTGACTTATTTTGCAGTCAGAGATCTCCCGGTTTCTGGAACTTCCTTAGACTTACATCAGTTTTCTGATGAAATTATGCCCATGTTTTCTTGAACAAAGATAACTGGGGGGTGGGAGTGTGAGAACTGTTAAAATGCATGAAAAGATCTTTAAGTGTTTGATTCTTTTCTCTTTTTCACACTTCCACAGAAYACCATCTAGGTGTTCCTAGGCTACCTCCCCTGTACTCTGATCACTAATCACCCTGCAAGGAACCACTTCTAAAACCAAATGCTACTGACAATTCAAACAAGAATTTTTGGAAGAAATACCATAATTGTGACTTGTAACATTTCAAAATCACACTTAAGAACACTTGAACACCAAAACAATATATATTTGAAGACCAAGTACAATAATTTTTGACAGGTAGTCACTGAAGGGTATCAGTACTGTAGTTATTTCTACATAATCAATAATTCCTAGGACTATTAATAAGAAAAAAATAAGTAAATGCATAAACTAACTTAGAGAKAAAGGAAACTACAGTGCCAAAATATAAGGTACTGTAAACATCTAATTCCTTTGGGATGATGCCATTGCCCTAGACCACTCTTTTCCTTCTCCATTCTCTCTGCTATTCCTAAAATTATCAGTATATGTGAGAGAAGTTCTGTACAGCTGCAATCCAAATATAATTTCTACGTCCYGCACATCCTTCCCTTAAAAATAAATAAATAAATAAAAACATATTAAATTTAGTCTCCTTTCCCCCTCTTTCCAGAACACTTTTGCCCCTTTAGAGATTCAACTTGGAGACAGTTTGCTGCCTTCATGCCCAGGCTCTGGCAGGATCCTGCCGGCAGAGGCATTTTTCCTCCTACCAGCTTCACTAGTCTCTTTATAAAGAACATCAAGTGTTCCCATCAGCCAGGACACAGAGATGACATGCCTCTGCCTGGAGGAACTTACAAGAGTCTAAATTAGCTCTGATTGTAAACCAAGAGGAAAAGCAGGATTGCACATAGAAACAATTACAGAATGTTTATTGCAACCTGTCTGTAGTCTCCTTTATGTTCTACTTTGTGCCAGATTTAGACATCTGTTCACATCAGAGCACAAAGTGATGGTCAGCGTCAAAATTCATGCTTGCCAGCTCATGCCTTCTCTCCTTTGACTAGTACTTTTAGTCATTCTTGTTAGTCACTGATGCTCTGCCATATCAAGAATCTCTTCTGCTGAATTCTGCCCCGCATTAAGGGAAACGCACAGGTAAAGCTTCACACCGCACCCACAGGAACCTGTGAACTCCAGCCCTTCAGCAGAGATGTATGTTGGCAATGACTGCCTGAGCACYGACTTCTCCAATTACAAATGTTTGCCCTTCTACAGGGCTTCTGGGTTCCAAATTACAGGTGTCATGCTGAGCCTGCTTTCCATCAGCTGTAGAGAAGTATTGCTTTACTTTTAATAGGTGCCACACAGTTCTTCCCCKCGTTGCTCTTTTCCAGAGGAAAACAGGATGACGTATTCTGTCATCTACCACTGCAAACCGTCTCCMCCCTTTAATCTGGTCCCTTATACAGAGTCTGTACCTCTACAGATTTTCAAGTCTCACCTACCCAACCGATTACTTTTTCTCACCCTTCCTAGTAGGTTTTCGATGATCTTAATTCTGTCAGTACCTGTTTATAAAAAACACCAACCAAMCAAACAAAAAAAYCCAAAYAAAAACACCACACAAAAAAACCCAAAACCTACATAATCATATATACAACATGTTCCTATACCAAAGGTATATATAATACACAAATATTTCTCTTTCCTTGGTTATTTGCCAAAATTGCTGTAGGTGCACAAGTTGGAAACAAAATCTCTTTTGGTCAGCAAAATATTTTTATTTAAGTCTGTATTTATGTCATTGCTTGCAAGCACTAAATATGACCCAAGTTTTAATTTTGCTATTGCTGGTTGCATCCAGCATAGGATCCATAGGATTGCATTCATAGGATGCATCCAGGGAAGGAATGGCGACGGATGCTGTGATGCCACATGATGTATGTRGGTTATCTTGCTGGGCTTGTTTCTAAACCAGTACACTGCCGAGCAARCCACCAAAACATAGGAATGCAAACACGCTAGAGCAGATTTCCATTGGGTTCTCCTGCCTCAGAGTTACAGAGATCAGGTGCTAAGCCCAAATACGCCCTCACTACAGCTCTTGTTACAATCCACTGCTGTTATTTTTTAAGTTGTAATGGATATATAATCATTTTCTACAAACATGAGAGCAAAACATGGGCCTTCATACACCCTTGGGTTTCACACCTATAACTGAAACAAAAATCTAAACTCAATATGCAGTACCTTTCAGTTTTTCTCATTATGAATAYGTAATAAAGATTTGTTCTACTCCTATTAGGTAAAAGAAAGAACATAAAGCCTACCAAATAACAGCAAAAAGCATCATTGAAAGCTGATTGATGGCATCCCCTTCTGTAGCAAACAAAAAAAAATTTGGAAACAAATTGGACTATTTTGAACAAATATTTTTGGTTTTTTATCTGACAATACAGAGAAACCGCATGTAACTATAAAACTTTACATTTTTTAGGTTACACACTAGTCTACCTTTGACCACTGCTTTGAGGACAGGGTTTATACAGAAATATATTTGCTGCAGATTGATTCTCTGCTATAGATAAAAGATTTTAAAACGTGTCCTTGCACCTCACTAAGATAAGAAAAAAAGCCCACGAAGTTCTACTACCAATAGCATTAAAAACAAGCACATGCTGCTGCCATGTGCATTTTTGTAACRTTTCAAAGTATCAAAGTTTCTCTTGCTGTTCCCTTCCCAAACCTCCTTTCCCTCATCTCAGCCTATCAAGACTATTMATTTTATACTACACCTGCTACAAACCTGCTCCAATGAATCAAAAAGCTAAAAAAAATGTCCCCAGCTCTAAGGAACCTACACATTTCAGATTACCAAAATGAAGAGTGAGAAAGACCAATTCATTCAACAGGAAGAAACCCACAGACCCACCACTGCTGTAAGGTCTCTCAGAGCGCAGGGGGTACTCCAAAGATGGATGCGGTTTTGAATTTGAAGCTGCATTTTGAACAGAACATGATATAGCATGGACTACTTCCTTTCAAACTACAGAGAAGCTGCACTGATAAGTCTATCAATAAAATCCAGTCTACGATAAAATCTACCAAATTACAAAGCTTTAAACAGTCTTTAAATAACTTTGGATCACAAACTATTCCCCTTTTTGAAAAGTTGGACTTCACTGCATACCCAAATCATAAGTACTGGAAAGACTACTGCGATTCCTTTGATAGCTTAATACCTCTTCTCTCAATTTCATATTCTTTTAGGAAGCGTTGAAAGTTTCCATGCTTTGGGCTTTGGTTTTCCAACTATGATGATTTTATAGGTGTCATGGTTTAACCCCAGCCAGCAACTCAGCCCCACCCAGCCGCTCRCTCACTCCCCTCCGGTGGGAYGGGRGAGAGAATCRGAAGRGTAAAAGTGAGAAAACTCGTGGGTTGAGRTAAAGASAGTTTCATAGGSAAAGCAAAAGCCGCRCACRCAAGCAAAGCAAAACMAGGAATTCAGTCACTGCTTCCCATGGGCAGGCAGGTGYTCAGCCATCCCCAGGACAGCAGGRCTCCATCACGCSTAACGGTKACTGGGGAAGACAAACGCCATCACTCCGAACGYCCCCCCTTCCTYCTTCTTCCCCCAGCTTTATGTGCTGAGCATGACGYCATATGGTGTGGGATGTCCCTTGGGTCAGTTGGGGTCAGCTGTCCCAGCCGKGTCCCCTCCCARCTYCTTGTGCCCCCCCAGCCTCCTCGCTGGTGGGGTGGGGTGAGGAGCAGAAAAGGCCTTGGCTCTGTGTAAGCACTGCTCAGCAGTGACGAMAACATCCCTGTGTTATCAACACTGTTTYCAGCACAAATCCAAAACATAGCCCCATACCAGCTACTATGAAGAAAATTAACTCTATCCCAACCAAAATGAGCACAATAGGTCTCATTTGSTTTACCTGTTTGAACATCAAATGTTTGAGAGCATGAAATTTTTCAAGGAGTAGGTGTCCTTAGCTTCAGTTTCTTTTGGTCCTTTTAAACCCTTAGTTCAAGGGATCCTTCCATTCAGACAAACTTCTCAATAAATGCTTTGATCTGGCCTTGACTRCCTCTTTTTGGTTGGAAATAAGGTCAGTGTCCTACAGCTGTATACATTACTCTGTAGAAATCTGAAAAAAGTCGAAGTCAGTAACAACCCACCACTCCGGCACATCACTTTGGAGGYCCTGTGGAAACAAAACTTTAATATCTAGGAAAATCTGTCACAAGTCCAACTCTTCATCATCCACTTCAGGAATGTTACCATATTCCTACTCCTTTTCCTATGCAATGATAGGTCATACACGTCTCTGAACTGCAGGGAAAGTAAAAACAAAAACAAAGGAAGTGCTTTTACTTCCTTAAAGGAAACTGAGCAACTCTTTTYTAACATTATTACGAAACTTGAAAGAAACCTTACGATTTTGATGGCTGCAGGCCAGAACTGAATCTTAATTGGCAGCAAAACCATTCCAGAGCATACAGATAATTAAATAATTCTTTAAAAACAGCACCAGAATGTAATTATTTTAAACTTACAATTTTAAAACKGTATACCATATGCTCGTAATTGTATGAGCATAGATCCTAATCATACACAGATCACAGCCAGTGGCTGATCAGATAACATCACAGCTCCAAAAAGCACGCAAAGGCAAAGCAGTTAACGTGCTTGAACTGTTAAACTTCTTTTTTTAGTTAAGCTTTTATTTTTTAGTTTTAATTGTTTGAATAACTCCCTCTCCTACTATAACACTCACCTCTACATGCATTTCCAATATAGACCTTTGAACATGCCTCTGAACAGGAACCTGCCTCCCCCTGCTCCAGTGCCAGGGGTTGTATTGTGCTGCAAATACCTTCTTCTGGCACTAACTTTGAAAGCAAACATTGCAGGGATGCACTCAAAGCTAGTTGCGATCAACCAGTGAAGTCCAGTTGAATAAACAGATCAGTGAAGAAAGCTCATAAATGTAGGAGAACGTTTATTTTCCCACACCAGCTCAAATTTATCTTATCCAGTGTTTGAGATGATGTTAGTATGAAGGACAATATTTTCCTCCGCATGTCTGCCCTTCCACTCAGGTTAGATGGATTTGAGAATAGGACCTGAGCTCCCAAATCTGTCCTTATTCTTTTAATTCCAGATGATCTTATACTGGGTCCGTTTATAACCTGCCTGCACACGTATATATTTGAATGTTGAAAGGTCACATGCCCACAGTTCTCAGGTGCTCACACCRTTAGGTTGATTTGCTCACAGTATTCAAAATGAATGGATTTGAGGAGATTCTAGTTAAGTTGTTAGAGCTCGCTGACTTAATTACTYCAAACTCTTCAGCCTACTCACCATCCCATCTTGTATCCCCTCTTGAGCTGGTCCTTTATCCATCACCCTCTGGAAAACTGCTAGAACCTGAATCCATTAAGTTCCCCTGGCAACTCACCCAAGACTCCACCTGTAACCATTAGCTAGCCACGCCTTCAGCTCACCCTAAAACGCAGCATTTCACATCTGGCAATTTGGCCATTCCTGAGAGCTTTCCATGAAGTAAAACATAATTTTATTAAATTATCTAAATGATACATGTGAAAATTGGCAGTGGAACAACCTGATGTTAGAAGTGTTTGTGGAAGAGGAATGGAAGGGCTGACATTTATTTCATTACCGATTACATTTCTATTGTATCCTTGTGCTCAGGCTATATTTTGACTCTCATCCCAAAATATTTTTTCTCCTGACTATGGCCCTGCTATGAGATCTGTTCCATCCTATCATCATATGCCAGGTCATCCAACACTTCCATRTTCAACCATCTCTATACAATCACAAGGATCCAAAATCACGGGGTAGATAGACACTTCTGTTTCCTGTCTTCCAAACAGAAAATTTTTGTTTCTCTCTGCAGGTTATACTATTACCCACTGCAGCACCAACAGCTGGCAGCTCATATTGGAGAGGAAAAAAAAAAAAAAGAATAAAAAAAAACAAACCCAAAAGAGACTAAATGGACTTTATTCAGCAATTTTGTCATCTTCCTGCAATCTAACCCCAGAATGGCGATTACACAGATGCATTAGCAGACAATCAGCATTTTCTGCTGCTCGCTCTTCCCCACACCGCTTCGTACAACTGCCAACTTGCCTAGCTGCTGGATAGCTGAATGGGGAATAACACAGGCAACATACTGGGAAAACTGTCGTGCTGGTGGCAAAAGGGCATGCCTGGTTTCTTCCTTGATCCTCACGGCAGCAGCACAAGCTAACTTCTAGAAAAACGCCAACCTGAGACAACATGAACACAAAGGTGCAAGCAGGCGAGTTATTTCTTCAAAAGTAAAAATAAAAATAGGTTCAGGTAAACGGCGCKGGCATTAAACACGATGTCCTAGCATTCCATTTGAAAGGCCCATTGCCCACATTTTTGTTGCTTAGTTCCAYAAAGTTGTTTTCACAATTTATTGGCCCAATAGAAGCTCCTCATGAAGGTACCCAAAAGTCTTCATAGACAGAAATGCRACCTTGTGTTCAGACTTCTACTTCAGGGGCAATCAGTAAACCAACATCATAACCATAGATGTGAGGAAGATGAACAAAGCATGAAAAATATGGCAAAGTGCAAGATCCAGTGTCAGCAYGGCGTTGTCCTTTTAAAATAATCATTAACAACAGGGCGTACCAGGTGTTCACAGGGCCTCCCCTTTTATCACCAGCGACTATCAACATTAAGAAAACATAGTACGGTATCTTCCACTACGTAAGTAATTGTGGAATTTATYGTACCAGACATTGAGACAAAGTTATGGTGTTTATTTTTTTATTTTCACAAGGGAAGCCATGAATCATGTGACAACTTTCCGGGGGAAACTGACTTCATTCGTGGTACATGAAAAAGTTTAAGGTGGCTGTAGAAACTATGGATGAAACAGTTGGAAAACAGTCACTGACTCGYATTTCCAAACAGCATTTCTGAACAATGTCTTTACCATGTGGCACAAACAAAAAGCCTAATTATTTCAGCTTCCAAAATCAGCTATTTTTGAGAAATATGCCAGCTATCTAGCTTTTCAGTGTCCAGTTTACCTCTCTAATCCATACAAAATAGCCTGCCAATCTTGCTCTGAATCCTTTGCCTCTCATCAGAACCACTTAGTGCAGAATCACACACTTACCATCCACCTTTGTATCCCTCCTGGCAAATGCTCCTATTATCATCTTGCACAATGAAAAAAAATGCTCTTTTTTGCTGCTTAGGATGAACCATTACATTTATGATTCAGGCATTATCTGAACACAGTAAAACGACATTATCTGATTTTTTTAAAAAGAATCATAAACACTGGTTGTCACAGTACACCTTCCCACTCTTTATTTCTTCACTGAGCAAGAAAATGTCTCACCCAGCTGTAATCAGAGACCACCTAATACTTTCAAGACAAACAAGAACGTTAATTTTGAATTCTAACCTAAACCCGATGCCACAAAGCAAGCCACATGGGCAAAGCTCACGTGCTCCTCCCCAGACACAAGTCAAGACTCGTGCACCCTCCGCTACAATTTCTAGACAATAAAATTTCCAAAACTTTCTGCCCTAAATGGTTTGCAAAACCAAATGCTTGCTTAAGGGAACTCCATTTGGGTTTCACCAAAGTGCAGTCTGATTTTAACAGAACATGAAGCATGTCATGGTCTGTACAACACTCCTAGTATCTTTCTGGAAAGCATAAACCTTCAGCCRTCATCATCCTATATGCAGCTTTATGATTAACTGTTTCCATTTCTATTTCTGTGTAATTTATATCATAACATTGGCCTGCATTAGCTACGAAAAGCATTCTGRAAAGCATTTCAAAGAAAAAAAGATGTATTTTAGAGCACAATCTTATCATCAGYACTACAATATTTCAGTACAATTCCAGTAAAATTACCACGATACTAAAACCCATGCAAGTAGAAATCTTGCAAGAAATCTATATTTAAAGTCTCCTCCCAGGCATTTGGCATTTCTTCCCTTTTTGCTACACAATTTAAGTTCTCATTTTTATATATAATTTACCACCCAAGCTAGAGTATTTTTAAATACAACCTTCTGAATGCGAATCAATGCATAGCTTGCTTACTGACTCCCTCTCCCAGCGAGTCAAGATTAAAGGCTATGTTCAAACACTTCCCAAATGCGACGCACTGCTTGAACAGTTTTGACCCAAACCACGCTGTTTGTCCAACATTTGGACCACTGAGGTTCTTTTTTAAGCAAATCTTTCCTCACCCTCGAGGCTGCTATCTAGCAGCATTTGTGTGTGCTAGTCAAGTGCTTGCCAGCGCAGCTGAGCTGCCATGCTGTCTTTTCGTGCATCTTATCAGTAACTGTCTTGCACATCTACCAGTGACTCCCAAAACCTTCCTGTATTACCTATAACAAACTCCCATCTTCTTTAATCCTTCACCAAATGATTCCTTTAACACCTAAAGCAATAGCTGCATGTTTTGTGTGCRCTTCCCAACACTTCTTGAGAGAGCACCTTCATCATTTTGGTAGAGGCAGACTCGAAGACTCCACCCTCTCGAACAACTCAGGTCCACCACCTCCTTTGTAGCATCCATCATAAACCATAAATCTAGTCATATCTAAATCATAAAGCACACGTTAGTAGGTGTCTTAACATTTAATTCCTATGCTCATTTGATGTATGCTTGTGAGCAACACGCATCTCATGGTGGTTTTTTGCATATTGATTGCTTTTTTTTTTTTTTTTTTTTTTAGTTAAAAGAGAACAAAAACCTTGGGGAGAGGAAGAGAATATGCAACTAGAACTGACCATAAATCCAGATATAAGCCACACTTAGGACCACATGAATTCATCATTCATCTTTCGGGCGTTAATATGCAATACAGTTAAGAGACAAGCCTTTTATAACTAAAAAAAAAAWAAATAAATTTTAAAAATAATCTGCAACTTCAGCAGAAAAAGCATCCAGAAAAATTTAACTGAAGTCTAGTTTCAAAGGTCTCCTATGAGATTATGTAAATGAATAAAGACCTACATAAGAATCCTCACAGGACGCTTAAGCTTTCTTTCATCTAAGGAGGTCACGAGGGAAGAGAAGTATGTAAAAATATACACCCCACTGTAAAACCACTGAAGAAAGCAAACTTCATGGGGGACAGTAGTTTTGCACACCCTGAAGCCCTACTTTTTGTGTGCGTTCATTCCAAGATGCCCACTTTTTAAACCAAAAAAGCCCAAAAGAGAAATGAAGGCTGTTACAGAACAGCATGGCCACAATTATGAAACTGAAACAAYGTAAGTAAATGCCTGAAGCCTAACCAGAGGTACACCTCTGTTTACCGAGGTAGGTACCGATACATAGGCTGAGTTACACCAATCCAGTTTTACAGCTCTGTTGTTGCCAGACCTCCACACGAGACCCTGCTATTCCTCAGTACTTCCTTTTTTGCAGAACAGGGAGCTCGTTTAGTACGTATTGAATCTTATAAAAATTAATGTTTCAGCACTACTGAGTTTACATAAAATATTTAAAAGACTACAATTAAAAGCTATTAGGGAGAGGAGCATATGTGTTTTAACCATGTGCACTACTTGTAGTTACCTTTTTGAGAAGATTAAAATTAAGCAGCTTTTGCTTTTCATCCCACTCACACCCTCCCACTACAAATTCTGTCTGAGCTAATCCTCCTTCTACAGACGTCAAAACAGGGCACAAGTATTACAGCTACTTACTGCCAAAATGTGTTGGTTTAATATCCCATTACTATTGTAATACTGGCACAATAACTTATTATATGCGACAGCTTTTGCAGTTAGTCAAGGATAGAGCCACTTACTCTGTAGTTTTTTCATCCACATGAAACTATAGTTGTAAAATTTGTAAAAGAGGAAATCTAAGGTCTGAACTAGATGCTCATCTGAGACTATAATGCCAGACAAAATAAAAGGCTTATAAGGTCATCACACACACTTTTCCCACCCTGTCATTTCCATTGTTCCAGCCTTTATGTAAAGTGATCTGTCCAGAAATTCAGGTTATGGTATTTACAAATACACTGTTTAACCCCTTACTTCCTAGCATTTTAAAAAATACTTTCACACTTTTTTTTTTTTTTTAATTTATTTTTTTAAGTGCAACATTCTGCATGAAGGCCAAGACGATCTCCATGTCAGAACACACCTCCAATGAAAAGTCCATGCTTGTCAAAAGGTTCAGGATTATTCTTTAGGAACCYGCAGCGCAGAAATACACCAAGTCATCTGTTCGAGGCTCTAAAAATATTTAGGTTCAAATATATACAATGAAAGCGACTGCTATCAGATACACTAAAGACAACAGGCATCAAAAAAAAAGATAAATTCAAGTAAGTTACTCCACTCCAGCCACAGTATATGAGCCAACAATAGATGACAAAGTATCAGTGCACYGGAGAAGCACTGCAGCTCTGCAACAGTACTGTTTTATCTGCCAGCCAAGGCTGGTAAATACGAAGTCTGTCATCACAGAGACTCTGAGGGACCGGCGAGCCCACTTCAGGCTCTTGCCTCGCACGCTGTGTGCACGCACACACGGTCTGAAGGCGCTGAACTGCACGGACCGCTGACACGCATGGAATTAAGCCCGTGAGCACCGAGACCCGGGTGCCCGCCTGCGGGTACCATCCCGGAGGCAAAGTTTACCCGCCGAGGCCTCGCGGAGGCGGCCAGACTGGGTGCGGGGGCAGCTCGCCGCCGGCCGCCCCCCCGCCCGCCGGCCCCGTTCAGCCAGCCCGGCCGAGACGGCCGCTGCCCGCAGCACTCCGACTGCCCCGGGTCTCCCCGGTGCGCGGGGCAGGCTCGACCGGAGCGCACCCCTCCCGGCCCTCGGAGCCGGGCGCGGGGCAGCCGCTCCCGCCGCGCCGTAAACGCCCGGGCCGCAGCCCCTCTCTCCCCGGGCGTCGGCAGCGACCGCCCGCCGGAGCCGCCGAGTGTTTAACGGGGAGAGGGAAGCACCGCAGACACAGCCGGGTCGTAGCGCGGCAGCAGCCCAAGCGCTCCCCGGCAGCGCACCCGGGGCGCCGTCCCACCTGCCCACCCGGCCAGGGGGACGCCCCGCCCGCGGCGCGCCCTTACCTGCCCTGCCGCGCTCAGCGCCTCCTCCCGGGGCCGGGGCCGGGGCTGGAGCCGCTGCCCGCCGCCACGCCACGGCTCCGGCTCGGCAGCCCGCCGAGCGCCCCGACTCCTGCGAGCGCCGCCCCCGAGCGGCCGCGCCGCCCGCCGGCGCCCCCTGCCGCCCGCCGCCCGCCCCGGAGCGGGGGGGCCCCGCCCCGCCCCGCCGTGACTCCCCGCCCCGCCTCCGCCCCCCGCCCTCGGCTTCGCCGCCGCGGGACGGGACGGCGCCCAGCGTGGCGGGGACGGCCGGGCCGCGGTTCCCACGGCCGGGCGTGGGGCGGGGAGGAGGCGCCCGTTGCTGCCTGCAGCACATGCGGTCCCCGGGCCGCCCGCCGAGGGGCCGCCCGGTTTCAGCCCTCTGAGGACGACTTCCTTCATGAGCACAGTTGCAGGAGASCGGCGAGAGGCTCCGTGACCAAGAGCGGGCATCTAGTCCGAGTCCCCCCACATCTGAGCCCTGTTTTTCAACTTCCTGCTGCTTCCAGCGTCTGAGTAGATGGCCATCGGTTCCCCGGAGATACAGCACAAACATCTAACGCAGCTAAGCAAAACGGTTACCGCTAGTGGCTCCGCTCGCAGATTCTTCTCATACTTAACTTACCGGGAAGTGCAGCTGGAAATTGTCATGGCCCTTGGTAAGAAATGCCAATTTCAAGTCCTTGTCAAAGGAGAATTCCACGAAGTTCAATAAAAAGATAAAACAAACTTATTCCCTTGTATAGCTTATGCAAGTGAAGTCATTTCATAACTTGCAAAATATTTGCCAGGATTTGTTGCCAACAAAGAAGCTCCCAGCTAATCAGCTTTTCCCCTCATAGGAGCCGATTCTTCTCTACCAGCAGGAGCGCTTGTTTAATCCTACAAGCTGATCATCTTTCAAATACACCAATTTTTCATGTATCCCTAAAACAGATTCTAAAATTAATTCTGCAGACTTGGGGAATGCCTCAATTCCCTTTACACGCCTACTCTGACATGTCTATGCAGAACCTATGCAAATACTGGGTGATCAAAGACGCGCTGACACTAAACATTTGGTACCAGTGTTTATAACAAATGGCTGTAGGTTTTYTGTGTTGCAGTCAGGAGTCACCTCAAAGAGCATGTGTGGTTCACATACTCCTGCGGTTCCACTTGCAACCCTGGGTACTTCTGCCAGCTTCCAACTGCGTTGTCACGCTGCTCTGCCAGCCAAGCTACTTATCTGCGCAGCCTCTACTCTTGGGTCATGGCGACCGGTGGTCACTGCCACATAAATAGCAGCACAAAGCCAAATTTGCTTGCTTTGATACTGCACATCCACAGAGTCAACATACCTAGCAAAAAGATTGGGCATGTTTTTCTAGCTAGACTAGTACTTTTGCCTGACTGGTATGATTTCACCTGGAAATGTGCTGAGGTTCTCCATCTTCTTTCCTTTYGGGATAAGAAGTAGGAATTAATCTAGTTTTAACCAACAGACTGCACAGCGATGTGGAAAGTGGTCATCCATCTGCAGATCAGAAGACTGCTGCTCTTTAAAATCCATACCCAGAGCTGCTCAGCAGCATGGCGGTTGGCCTGCCAACTGACAGCTACACATCAAATACACAGATGCTGCCGTTCTTCCCTGCTACCAGCATCTCACCAGATTAGACCTAATCCACCATAATGATTTTCTTATTTTTTAGAAAACCAGCACCAACCAACTGAAAAAGAATGGTTTGCAGCAGAGCGGAAGACAAATTACGGGACCCTAGATGTGGAACAGTGAGACTTCTGACAGCCGTTCACTAGATCACTTTTGGGCATGTTACGATTGCATAGTGCCTGACATCAGCACAAACAAATCTGGCCTTTTCCTACCGAGAGAGCAGAATACACACTTTACAGAAAAATCATCTCCATATGGAAACAATGATTTACCATGATGGCAAATGCTTGCCACGGCAGTTACATTTCCACCTCCACCCAGAAGAAAGTGCAATTCACAAAGGATTTGGGATTTGGGAACTGTCAATCTGTTCTCCATGTAATAAAAGGATTTAATTTTCTTCACAGAACATTTTTGCTTTGGAGAATAAAATATGGTTGTCTATACACACAAAAGAAATCAACTTTGTTAGAGATAAAGTCATTGTGATATTTATAATACAAAAGACTAGGTACTCAAAAGTTGTTAATAGCCTGAAAATTTCTCTGCAGAAACCCCATACACTTGGATTTTAARGATTAAATTAGAGGAGACAAACTGAATACTTGCAGGTCCGAGCAASTGCAACTACTGTCTTTGGATGAGACTTAGACTTACGCACAGTCCCACCGCATCACCTCACTTGATATTCTTGTCAATTGGATCTACTTTCTCCTGTACATAGCATTATGCATCCAATGAACTTCACATAGTGCAAATACTACTTCGTATCATCAGAATTTGCTCTTCCAGCAAGTATTGTAAGGATGTCCTTACAGTAGAGTGAATTAGCTATGAACTAACAAAAATTTTGTTGCATGAACCAAACAGTAGCCGTGAGTGTGTATGGACGCTAAAACCGTGAGCTCACTCACTAACATCCACGAGCCGCTACGGAGACAATCCACAATTATATGTGGTCAAAACACTGTAGTGTTCCTCTGTCTGACCTCAATCCCAAGAGGTGAACTGACAACCTGAATTATAGAGGATAGGTCATGGTGAAACGCAGCCCCATCACCCAGGGAGGACAGTTCTAATTTTATAGTTTACTTAGATTTTCAAGCTCTTGATCCTAATCCTGGCTTTTTTTTTCTCCCTCCTGCCTTTTTTTTTTTTTTTTAAGGAAAAAAMCAAACAGTTTCCAACTGAGTGGTGGGGKTTTTTTTCCTCCCCCTCCTTCATTTCTAGTCACAGAGTCAGAGCAACTACACATCCTTCTGTTTGGCAGAGTTTTTGAACAGGAGATTCTTCAGAGAAGGTAAGGGTTGGATCAGGGCTCTCCTGCAGACAAATTCTAACATACATAGTACATAATCAGTTACATTTTACAGTATAAAYTAATTCAATGTTCTGTTTAATCCAACAGCTAATACTTTTGCAAGAAATGAGAATCAGGAAGTAAGCCCAAAGACTTTACCCAAAATACCAGCTAGATCCCATCTACCGTTCCTAAAAGCCATGACCGCAATGAGTGAAGTACACAAGCACAAGTGAGTGGGAAGAGAGCAAAGCAGGTCACTGCTCTACAGACAAGTTTGCAGTCAGTTTTGCTCATAAAGGAGGGTTTCAGGCACTTCTAAGCTATTGTATATTTGAACTAYGTGAGTATTTTATATGAGGTAATACATGAATAAGGTATTTCAGTTSTAGGGTTACTTCTTCACTCTAACAGTTTCAGGCCCTATATGTTTGTAGGGGTGTTTTTCTTCTTTTAAGAACACAAGAGTTTCAGTGGTCTAAATCATTCTTTCAGTTCCATTGTTTGACTTTGGCTGGATTTCTCAGCTACATGCCTGAATGCTTTAGAGAGTCTTTACTCTTTATCTAGCAAAAGGTCGCTTCTGACAATACCCCATTCTTAGCAAGCACTGTTTTCAGTTTGCTAATTACTGACTGAGATGCTTTATATCTCAGTTCTACTGCTTTCAAGTATTTAAAGAAACTGCTGACAGTTCTGGAAGGAAACCCCTTTGAAAACAGTTATTTATGCCTGCTTTTTGCCACCACATACCTGAAGTCTGATGTCACCTCTTTCAGTTGCTTTGTGCATGTTCCTGCATCATTCCAAGTGTCGTGTGGCATATCTATCCAATGCCTGACAAAGTTAGCCTTGGTTTTATAGCTTTGAGTGCCTCGATAACTTGTGTATATTTCAACATTATATTCCTATAACCTCCTGGGATGCCAATATTATTGCCCATTAAATTACCTCACTCTGAGTCTCACTGGATCTTTTGGAATCTTTTAATAATGTCATAACCATTCATCTGGACATGGTGCCACAGTCACTCGCTCCGTTTTCTGTAACTCTTCTGTTGCATTACAGCAGCTTCTGTTTTCTTCAGAGGCTGCCTATTATTTTATTCGTCAGCATTTCTACATATATGGCTTTACAGCATTTAAATTATCTCTGCAGGGAGTCACTCAATTCAACCCTCAAACATGCTATTTTGCAGTGTATCGTGTTCATGTTAAATGTTATGTTTTCATCTCTTGCTCTCAGGCTTAACTTCCTGATAATATCATCACAYCCAGCCTCATCAGTTTCAGCAATTAAAGTACATACTAGGAATATTACCACATATTTCATTATTTTTCCTCTACTCTTTCACTGGTTGATTAAACCCCAAACAATAATTACAAATTCTACATTGTTTCTAGGTGGTATTAAACAGACACAGCAGAAGATGCCTTATCTGGCTGTACTTGACAATATTCCCCTTTCTTCTGGATAGCATCATAAAAAAACCCTGTTTATTTTTCAGAGTGAACAGAAGACTACTGTTTGCACGAGTCTATGTCCTATAATCAGGTATATAATACTCCTTCATTTGGGAAATGATTTGATTTAGTTGCAGGATTTTCAAAAATAAATTAGGACCTCTGAACAAACATAACTTGGTTAGTTTGGCCCATTACTTCCTCCTCCTTCCTTTTCCAAGCCCCACTGTCATGCAGCTGGATGTATACCAACCATGGGATTAAAATACAGGCATCTCATCTCAGCAGCTCCACATTTTGTCCCAGCAGGACCCTACATGGTCACAAGAGGATCGCCAGTGCATGTCAAAATAACAAAGACCAGTTAATCAAGTCATTCAACAACAATGCAGTCAGCTACCTACAATGGTAGTTTTAGTATTCATGGGATAGGTATCACCAAATGGCAATATTACACATCACGTTCCAATCGTGCTTTTTCTAAATGTGTAAACTGGGTGTCATATTTTGAAGAAAAGAACTTGTTGCCACTTCTTTATGGAGAAATTACTGCAAGCAGCAGAAACCACAAACTAAATTTGGGGCTGAAGTTTTTGAAAGAGGAAGTCTGTGTGGGACCACACTCATGGAGGAATGTGTGCAATATAAATAGACTTTATAAGTATGCTAAGAAAATACCCATACCATGCACTGCTGATTTCTCCCCAACAGAAAAGCAAACACCTGTTTCCACTTTGCAGAGGTTCGGCAGTAGTCTTTGTAGCCAAATTTCTTCAGTATGGACATGCTAGYGTAAGACACAATATGAGAACCATTTCACTCAGTGCCACTGGAAAGGAAGCTTAAGTGACTTCTTTTTTTTGGCATAATGCCTTATGACACATCATACATCAGTTCTGATCAAAGAGCTCCTGTTCATAATTCACACTTCAAAGCAGTTTTAAATAAGATCCTACATTCATTTGAGAGCATAAACAAGTGACTCAAACTCTAGCTTTTGTTACCATCTAAGATTTCTTTTAATGAGTATTGGTTACAGTGATAATTAGTTATTCTATTCATAGATTTTTATCCAGGTGTTATTGTGAACACCTACCTAATTTTGAATAGCACATATGATGAGACGTGATAGACAACTTCTTGAACAACAGCCTTAAACCAAAATTAAACGTTAAGGAACTTTGCTCTTAAATAACCCCGCTTTGCCTCTCCAAATAGTAGTGAGCAGTGTAGGGTTATGAGATGGAAACTGACTTGGAGAGAGCACCCACCTTTGCCACTCTAGTAGGTGCACTATTTGGCTAGCTTATTATTTCACCTATTTAAAGCTTCATTTGGTAATCTTCCACTAGGATTAGCTTCTGAAAAGACACTCCACAAAGGGTTTAGCATAGTTCTCCGAAACACAGGTCTCAGATTGTCTGAATATGTATCATTGCTTTTATTTGCATTTCAAACAACTCAGATGAAAGTACAAATGCCCAAAAAGGCACCAGGTGCTTCGAAAAAGCCTCAAAAACAACCCTTAAAATAACTGCATACGTACACAGCTACTCTCCAGTGTCATTTATGATCCCAAACAGCTCCTCCTGTCTCCCCGGAATAAGGCAAGCCGTTCTTACAGCACTTAATTGGTTCTAGGGGTAACCAAGTCCAGCTGCTCTGTCTAGCAAAGCACCACAGCTGCCTTCTCCAGAGGAGCTGAGGAGAGGGGAAAAAATGGAACGTACCCACCACTTCAAGAGCTCCATTCCCAGGGTCTCACAAACCTGACTAGAATCTGGATTGGAATTTTAAACAGATCCCTTAGGAGCAGCAATTGGCTTCCTAGGCAACCAGGGTGGCCGCATTGCTGTGCTGCTTACATGCAGATAGGAGGAAGGGGAGGGGTGTGGAAATACATATAAAATTGCCCTTATGTGCTCACAGGAGGGTTTCCTAGTTCATAAATATTCTTGCTGCAAGCTGTGATTTTAGTTAAATTCAGATTCGACTTGCCAAAGTGGTAGGCTGTAAAGTTATTCAGAGTGACAGCTTTTAGCCCTTCTGTTGCTGGGTGAGTTGGGACCAGATGGTTAGATGCCAGCAAAACTGGCTTTAGAGTACCTGAATTCTTCCCTGCGCCTGAAGAACACCCAGGTACCTTCCTGGGGAAGACTTCTGACCCCTCTAGTGGGCCGAACTAAAGACTTGTCCATGAAGATAGGTGAACTTGAAGCACATTGTATTATTTCCCTGTTGTATTTAGTTCTCAGGGAAACTGTCAACTTTAAAAGTCTAATTAGGGAAACCTACCTAGAAAAAAAGCCCTCGGCTCTGACATTATAACTGCCAACTTCCTTATTACCCCATTCTCTGATATACTTCAAATCTGCTCATGAGGGGCCCCAGCCAGACACGAAAAGGGATGTCTGTYCCCCCTTAGTCATTGTCCTCCTATTAAAACCAATACCAAGGGCACCTATATAGCAAATGTACATCCCACACTGCTGTCCAAAATCTGAAGATGAGAAACGCCTTGGAATACTTAATGAAGACACACACAGAAGCTCATGTTGACATACAAATATTATTCATACTGTACCCTTTGTCACCAGGGAGTCAAAAAATTCACATGGAACAGGACATGTCAGTCTCCTTAGCCTACRGTCAGTAACACTGGTTTGCATTAAAGCCAGCATGTACAGCTGCATTTGGCATACTGACCTGATGTTCCAGCAGGAAAGAATGTATACATGAATACAGATAACATGGGTGGGTGTAGCAGAAACAACATTCAAATAAAAGTATTAAGTCATTGCTACTTTAAATATGAATAACACCAAATAATTTGGGTATCTCAGTATCTTAGCTTCCTATTTCTGTGAACAAATCCATTGGCTGAGAATGCAAGACATGTATAGTCTGGAGCCATGTCCTAGTTTAAGTAAAGATAAATAGTACTGCAAGATCCACCTTTCCAAACTTTTAATCCTTACTGCTTAAAATTAACACTGATTGATACATTGTGAATCAGCAGAAGGCTGCTTCTACACACGTACATGCACATACTGCTGTATCAGATGAGCTTCCAGTATGAACACATACAATTGCTCCAAGGCAGGAATAGTAAAATACTAAGCAGATATAAAGCCAGACACTTCAATAAAATTTATTTCTAACTGTATTTAATATTCACATCAGGAATACACCTTATTTTTAGGGCTCAATTCTTCTGCATTAAGGCACTTCCCCAGTGTTGTAGGACTAAGTAAGAAAGTGGGTAGAATGTAGAGAGTGAATGAGTTGTGTAGTGTTTTCTCAGCGTGACAGAGGAAAAGCAGTCAGTGTGGCTAAGATGGGCTTCTCTGTTTCTACACCCACATAGGGTGAGTATTTCAAGTATTCATTTCCTCCTCACTACTTTAAGGTTTGTCAAATGAACAAATGTGGTAACCTTAAGAGTAGCTCCCACCTTAGGAGAACTTGCTTTCAGACAAGGAAGAGAAAAAGACATATTTTAATATTTGATTCAACCGCGATGAGCCCACTGTGAACACCTGTGATGAACAGGCAAGAGACAATATTCTGAGAAGATCTAGATAAGAAAATTGCAATTGTAACACTGCCCAATTCCTTTCAGGTCATTTAAGCTTCTTGTATTCTTACAGATCTTCGCCTAGTACATTCTGGGGAGAGAAAAAAAACCCAACCCATTCTACTCTATACCTATGGACTCTTTAGCCAGTTAATTCCTAATCCTTCCCTTGCCTTTTTTTAAGGGACTAGAATACTTTGCTTTTCCACTTACAGTTTTCAGATACTGCACAGCTGAAGCTTCAGGGATCAAAGCCAGAGCTTCATCAGAATTCAGTTTTGATGATATAACTGAAATAGAACAGAAACTGGGAAATAAATAGCAGCTGAAAATAAATATACACACAGTCAGGTGCACGGACTTTTAGCAAAGAATTTCTAGATTCCAATAAGCTTACTTAAATACTGAGGTGATGGGCCAGAGTGTTCTACACTGCTTAGGCAGCTCAGAACAGCTGAGAAATTATCAAACAGGGCCCTCTCCCAGATGTGAATTCCTAAGCCCATTTCTAACATCATTWTTCCTAGCAGAAAAAGAAAAAGCATATTACCTCCAATCCTCACTAGTAAAGCCCTAGACAGATCTTTATTTTTGCTAGAACATGAAGTAGAATTGGCAGGTCCAGGAATCATGATTTGGAAAGGCGTTTMCAGTTTCTTGCCATTCAAGTTTTGTTAATGATTTAGTAAAACATTACTACAGCCTCATAGGTCATAAGTGTCCGTACTTTCCTGAACTCTAGGTCTATTTCTTCAAGATGTCTCTATATTCCTTTCTTAAGGCTTCCCTTCTTTCCTCTGAAAATACAATTYAGTAGCACTTCTTACTTAGTGGGATAGTACCACTACCTTCAGTAGAGTTACTGCTGATTTAAAGCTGTGTAAGTGATATCAGAAAAAGACCTTCTTATCTCAGGCTTTTGAAATCCTAGAGTGAAGTACCTTTGATACTGATGACTTCATTGGCTGCACACCCCATTCATACTGCTTCTAAGCTGCAGCTGCATACTGGGGGAGTGAAAGGGCCAGCTGCTCCCTGTGGGGCAGGGAGCAATAACGCAGCCAGCGGGCAGGGGCCTCGCCACCCGCGGCCAGCCCCGCAGTACCCAAGAAGGGGAGAAGGGCAGACCCGGAGGTGGGGGCCAGGTTTAASCAACAGCCCAAATCCTCAGGTGAGTTCGTGGTGAGGAAACAGGTCCCAGGTCAAGCCAGGAAGTAAATCCACAGGTCAGAATCAAATCAAGTGATTGACAGGCAGCTCCATACTGACAAGACATGCCCAAAGTCAAGCCAGAAAGTCAGCCAACAGATCATAGAATCATAGAATCATTAASGTTGGAAAAGACCTTTAAGATCATCGAGTCCAACCGTCAACCCAGTACCCATGCCCACTAAACCAAGTCCCGAAGCACCTCATCCACACGTTTTTTGAACACCTCCAGGGATGGTGACTCCACCACTTCCCTGGGCAACCTGTTCCAATGCCTGACTACCCTTTCCATGAAGACATTTTTCCTAATATCCAATCTAAACCTCCCCTGGCGCAACTTGAGGCCATTTCCTCTCGTCCTATCGCTTGTTACTTGGGAGAAGAGACCAACACCCGCCTCTCTACAGCCTCCTTTCAGGTAGTTGTAGAGAGCGATAAGGTCTCCCCTCAGCCTCCTCTTCTCCAGGCTAAACAACCCCAGYTCCCTCAGCYGCTCCTCATAAGACCTGTGCTCCAGACCCTTCACCAGCTTCATCACCCTTCTCTGGACACGCTCCAGCACCTCAATGTCCTTCTTGKAGTGAGGGGCCCAAAACTGAACACAGTATTCGAGGTGCGGCCTCACCAGKGCCGAGTACAGGGGCACGATCACCTCCCTACTCCTGCTGGCCRCACTATTYCTGAYACARGCCAGGATGCYGTTGGCCTTCTTGGCCACCTGGGCACACTGCCGGCTCATGTTCAGCCGGCTGTCGACCAGCACCCCCAGGTCCTTTTCTGCCGGGCAGCTTTCCAGCCACTCTTCCCCAAGCCTGTAGCGTTGCCTGGGGYYGTTGTGASCCAAGTGCAGGACCCGGCACTTGGYCYTGTTGAACSTCATGCAATTGGCCTCGGCCCATYGATCCAGCCTGTCCAGATCCCTCTGCAGAGCCTTCCTRCCCTCAGGCAGATCAACACTCCCGCCCAGCTTAGTGCCATCTGCAAACTTACTGAGGGTGCACTCGATCCCCTCGTCCAGATCATTGATAAGAGATGTTAAAGAAGACGGGCCCCAAAACTGAGCCCTGGGGAACACCGCTCGTGACCGGCCACCAACCAGATTTGACTCCATTCACCACAASTCTCTGGGCTCGGCCGTCCAGCCAGTTTTTTACCCAGCGAAGAGTACACCCRTCCAAGCCATGAGCTTCCAGCTTCTCCAGGAGAATGCTGTGGGAGACAGTGTCAAAGGCTTTGCTAAAGTCCAGGTAAACCACATCCACAGCCTTCCCCTCATCCACTAGGCAGGTCACCCGGTCATAGAAGGAGATCAGGTTGGTCAAGCAGGACCTGCCCTTCATGAACCCGTGCTGGCTGGGGTCCGTGGCAAAGCAGAGCTACAGCTGAACTAGAGACCAGCACCCCAACAGCATAGTTCATGCCAGGCCTGAAGGTCCCAGGCTGAGCTTAAATGGGCCCCTGTGCCCATGGGCAGGGCTTTGGATGGGGAGGCTGGTCAGGACCATTAAGGCCCATTAGCACCCTCAGGGCCATAACGCATATTTCCTTCCCCTACCAGCCTATGGCGATGTTTCTTGTTTACAGTCATGGCCGGTGACACCTTCCTCAGTGAATTGTGTTGTGTATTTATCAGTTCTTTTAATATTCTACAAATAGCATCACTGGCTCTCAACAATCAGCTCTTAGGATATTTCCACCATCAGTTCAGATACATGTGAAATGTGGCAAACACGGGCAAAAGAGGCAAAAGGCCAGGATTCTAAGCTGAAATGAGATAGTAGATCAGGAGAATGACACCTTCCCACAGCTGAAGATCCAGTACATGCAATGGGATGGCAACAAAAGCTACTTCAGTGGGTCTGATGATTGCTTGGAAAAAACTGTAATTTTTGAAGTGCTCTGTAAAATGATAGATACTAAGAAGGCTACTTGTAGATTATATCATAAGGCAAATGTAATACTTTTATTTTTAGTATGTCAAAGACAGCATAATTTTTTTAGGTTAAACAAACAAATAACGGGCCAAATGATGGCCCTAGAGGTCACCCCTGTCTAGCATGAATACAGACCGCGTCAGCATTCAGTGTTCATGAAGAGTGCCTGCCAGTATAAATCATTTGTCATTGTCACTCCGAGAACTCATGGGGGGGTGGTGTTCAGAAAATCTGCGACTTCTTTGTCTTGTTGGTTTTTGCATACAGCTAACTAGCATGTTTCAAGGACAGGACAAGATCGAGAAAAGATGGGAGGGTATTGAGTCAGGAATGTGAGAGAGACAAATGAGTTATGCACTGTGTGATGATAAAAAACGACCATTTGATAATAGTCACTGGAGGGAATAGCTAAACAACACAAATTGTATGCATAAGCATCATATTGCCCATAATGAAAAGAATTAACCAAGCAACTTATGCTTATTAGCTCAAGTACGTGTCTGAAAACATATTCATATGAATGGAGCTGTCAGTAAGAAACTGATTAATCCCACGATCCCAAATGAAGAGTGACCCAGCTGCAGCGGTCTTAAGAGCTTCATTTTCAGATATAGGAGAGACAGGAAGAATTTTACTACTGCTACCCAGAAAAAGCTGCTGGCCCCCTTAAATATGAATTAGGGAACATACCTGAGGGATCACAGGTCCTACCTAGGGATCAAGGCCTGAGGGATCCATCAAACTACTTATTTATGTATAGCATGGTAAGGAATACATGCCATGGACCTTACCAACCAGACAGACAGGCAGAGCATGAATACTCTCAGTCTGTCGTTTGTTCAAAGGTCTACAAACATCTCCTGATTTGGAACGTACTCTCCACGTCTGTGCTATGGGAGGACGGGGGTTCGGATCTGTGTCCCAGCACCAAACATTTATACACATTGTGAGCTGTAGCCCAAGTGCGGAGAAAATAAAGCAACTTGCCTCTCACTGACAGTCATTAAAGTGAGCTCTCACTGCTTTCACAGCTGCAGGAAACCAGGCGGCTATTTTCCTGACAGCCTTCAAGTGAAAAGAGTTTTCTATTTTGAGACTTTCATTACCCTTCCTCACTTCCAATAGTTTGATATTCCTCTCCAGAAGTTTGAAAATAATATTAGCCACTGAAATTTATCCTTCATTTTTTTCCCAAAAACTGATGTTCTAAAATTGAATTTGAAATTGAAACAGCATTTAAGTGAATTTTTCTCCTGTATGCAATGGCAGTCTCAGTAGATTCTTAGAACTGTTAAAGTAGCCTATATTTGTTGTGCTTATTTTTAGGCTGATTTCAGATACACAAAGAGGAGTCTGCCATCTCCCCAGTGACCTCAGTGGGGTTATTTCAGGTTCACATCAGCATGACTAAGAGGAGGAGAATTAGCCCTTTTTAAAAGTCAGACAGCAATGAATGCCTCTTGCCCACAGCCAAGTGCAAGTTCTGAATGAGGAAAGCATTCTTACATTCAATACATATTTGAGTTCCACTGAATTGCTGCTAATATTAGGTACATGTTTAAAGACTATTTAAAAAAACAAATTTCCTTTAAATTGGCACAGATACAAAGCAAGCTGCCTCTTACATTCTGCTCTCAGCTACACTGGTGTCAGATTTACTTCACCTCCCTGCATGAGAAGTAAAACCAAGCCAGATGGGAATTATGAAGATGAGCTGAGGTGTCTCAAAGGAACAATCAAAACCAGACAAGCCAACTATGCCAGGTAACTCAGGTAAAACCTTGTAAGGCTTTATGGCCCTTTAGGGGGGACCATGTGCAATTGGGAAAAAGGACCTACACAGGATGTGCTATGGAACGGAAATATCTTTTTTTCTGACTGCCTGTACTTAAAAAAGTAAAACCACTGTATAGGTCTCAGTCAGGCTCATGGGTTAAGCCTTATGTGAGTAAAGTGAGATTGTACTGTTTGTATCTGTTTGTTTATTTGATATCTTGCACGTGAGGAGCAAATGCTTGTTTCTTAACAGATTATACAACAACCTGTGTTTCTCTAAGGGTACTGTCTAATGTTTAGAGGCCCCAATTTATAATGCATTGAAAGTATGTTTCCTTTTGGATTTTTCTGCTCTGGCAAATTAGAAATCCCCTGCAGAGGGGAAATTATTTAACTRTAGACTTTTAGTATGCCTTCAAACTCTTACACTGAATAATTTGTTGATTAAATGTAGTAGCCTTCAGCCTTTTAACAACTTTCCCATTGAAAATGGTAACTAGGCAGCAGAATTGAGAAAAGATATCTTTTCCCAAAAAATCTAGCACCAGCAGTCTTGGGCATATTTTTTCCCCTCTCTCATGTGCAAAATCACTTCTCTTGTAACAAATGTGCAGTACATAGTCCACTCAGTATAGGGTTTGATAGACTTTAGGCTCTTGTGATACTGGCTCTCATAATATGATCTTTTAAGATCTAATTCATCACAGCACTTGTCACARCAGGCAATACTGTGTTAAGGCCTGTTTTGTTCTCAGCCGATAGATGGGTGGGTTATTAAACCACATATAGATGAGAAAGCTAATTTAACACCCTGGATGCTTAAAGAAATAAGCTTATTAAAAGAGGCAGTGATTTCATATAGCTTTCCTACTGCTGATAAATAAAAAATGTCAGTTTTCCTCTCTGGTTTTAAAGCTAAACATTTCAGTTCTCAACAAAGGAGGTGAGTAAACAAGTGGCTTTGAGGACAGGAGGAAAACATTGCTATTCTTTGCAATGAATGCCCTAAAGCTGAAAGCAGAATACTCTGCATTGTATCTATGATACTGCTGTCTCCCTAATGCACAAAGGGATGGCACATGGGCTCACACAACTTTGACTGCAGCAAAGTAGCAGGGATCCCAATGGTGTTCCCATGGAGCTTTCATTAGAAATGGAGACTCATGGTGTGTTTAATCTCATCCCCTGAAAGACTTTGCTATGTGTCAGTTGGCAGCAGCGCATAAAGATTAGAATAGCAGTTTGGCAAAGTGGGTTTAAAGCTGCACAATGTAGTGTAAACCAGCTCCACCCCCGCCGCCCACCCCCCCCCCCCCMAAAAAAAAAAGCTAAAATAAATGGAAGAAGGATCAGACTTCAATCCACCAAATATAAAGAGTCTGAATTATGATGCCTCTGCTTTCCTCAGCATATCATTGTTATTGCAGGACAAAGTCCTGTTGGAGTTGCAGCCCCTATGTCACATGTGATCATGTACTGTTCTCACCCTCAAAGTCAAGGGAAGAKAGGCCCAAAGGCATTCATTAGTGAGCGCTCTGATAAAACACAGATGAAACTTCGGACTCGAATGAGCTGAAACAGTAGTTATATACTGAGGAATTTCTTGACTGAAGAGGAAGAGACAATTTCATTGTCTGTCTGCTCTAAAAATTTGAAAATGATCAGGTCAGGCAGATCTGCCCACAAGGTTATTGTTTTATCTTATATGATCCCAGGTAATGCCTCTGAAACAGCTCTCCTACAAACTTTCTCTCCAAAAAGGCAGTGTAACAAAAGACTGCACCTAGTATCTCAGCCTTGCCTCTAATTATTTCAGTTTCTCCTTGTAGATGTCTCTCTTCTGGTACAGGTTACAGGTATACCTCAGAAATTAGTCTGTTAATCCAGAATCCTACAGGGTTAGCAAAGTCCCCATACCTGTGTCATCTTGCAAAATTTTATCTTCCGGTAATTTGTGAATGGATGAAGAGCAGAAATATTACTTAACATCAAATATGGATTAGTTTGACTACTTGAAGTTAAAGAGTATTATAAGAAAATAATTGAACTCAGTCGTTATTCCTGTACATGTTAAACATCTTTTAACACATTACCTGGTCTGGTGCCATACAGATTTTTAACTTGAAGGCTTTTCAAATACAAGTGGTGGCAAACATGTTTCAGCTCTCTAATTGCTCTCTCTTCTTTGTCAGAACTAGTGACAGAACACAAGTCCCATATCCAATAATGCTGATATTAAAATATGCTGTAAAAAAAATTTTTTTAGGCTAGTGATTCTTGTTACTCTGGCAAGTGAATATTTCAGCATCAGCCAGTTATTCTGGCTGTGAGAATAACTCTCAAAAGTTCCCTAAGTGTCCACAATATTATAATATTCTCTGCTCTGAGTTCTGCTTCTTGCTTTTTGTCTTTTGGTTTTCCTTCATGAGACAATGGTATAAAGGATCATTTAGTATTAGAAATTACAAAAATATTTTGTTTTCAGTCCACTGCTGTATGTTACTTTGATGGCGTTTTCAATTATCTCCAGATGGATTCTGTTAAAATTTTTAATTGTACATTTTTTGTTTGAAAAAAAAAGATTAATATGTGGAATATGAGAAATTATTGGAAAGAGTTCTTCAGTCYTAAGTCCTTCAGTTTTAGCCAATGTTTCATATTTCCAACATACTTAAATTGTATAACCTGAATGGTGTTCCCAGAACTTTGTACTCAAACTAAGCTCCACTGGGAAGCTGCTAGTAAAGTAATCAGTACTTTTTGTAGACTGCATCTATCTTGTCCACTGGTGATCTCATTACAAGTCTGAATAAGATACACGAATCTCTCTCAAATCTGCTGGCTTCTGGCATGTCGAGAGAGAAATCATAAGAGTGAGTAATACCTGAGGTAATAAAATGGACTGTTCTGTGATTTAAATAAGTGAGGTATATGAGAGAAGTTCTGCTCACAACTTGAAGCAAGGAGATCAAAAACTCAACCACGCCAAAGATCTTTTACACTGCTTCCATCAGTTGATTTTGTTTTCTGCTGATTGATTTAAACATCTTGTACTATCAGTCTTTATCCATTATGGATATAACAAGTATTAAAAGAAATTGGTAACTTGATCAGCAGCTGTCAGGCTTCAGCAGCCATTGTGTTTACTGTTTTACTTCTGGGAAAAATAGAGGAACTGCTATTGAAGTAGAGTGTCCTACTTCCCAAAAGTGGCAAAAGACAAGGTAAAACTCCTTAATATCAGGCACATGTAAGCTGGCTGCAGTTGAATAGTTTAACAGCAACAGACAGAAGCAGCCAATATATGTCTATACAGCAAAATAGGGTTATAATTACATTGGCACTTACCTTGCTGGCTCTGTTAATGCTTGCCGTGAAGATGTGGCAACCAGCTCTGACAATAGCAAGCTCTAATATGGCTGCTATTCTGTGCTGGAGAGCATGCCACCAAATCTCTGCTGCATTCTTACTGCTGCTAGCTAAATTAAAGTTATCGTGGATACAGCAATCATGCTGTGATCACTTTAATATGTTTTATTACACTCTGAGAGTATGTGCAGAGAGAAATAACCCAGTACAAACAGCCCCTATGCACTGAATACTGCCCTAGACTTGATTTGCCAAAAAACAAGCTGAGTGCTTTGAATATTACCTGAAAAAATATATGAATATTGCCCCAGCTTTCAGCATGTCGATAATAAAGGACACAGGAAAAGGTAGGATCATTCAGAAGTCCTCTCTGGTAACTGCCAGTTTACACATTTGCAGCAGAATCAAAACTTAAATTGCTTAAAGCACATACAAGGCTTCGATAATACCTATTTATGCTAAGTCTACATGGCAGTCAGCAACTACTGGTGTCCCTCAGGGATCAGTGCTGGGATCAGTACTGTCTAATGTCTTCRTTAATGATTTGGATGATGGGACAGAGTGCACTCTCAGCAAGTCTGCGGACAACACAAAATTGGGAGGAGCTGTCAACATGCTGGATGGCAGAGCTGCTTGTCAGAGGGACCTCAACAGGCTAGAGAAACAGGCCGACAGGAACTTTGGGGAGTACAACAAAAGCAAAGGCAAATTCCTGCATCTGGGATGGAACGACCCCTTCCAACCCAGACAGGCTGGGGCCAACTGTCTGGGAAGCAGCTCTGCAGAAGATCTGAAGGTCCAGGCAGACAAGTTCACATGAACCAGCAGTGTGCTCTTGGATCAAAGAAGGGTAGCTTCAACCTGGGCTGTATTAGTGTAGCCAGCAGGTCAAGGGAAGTGATCACTCCCTCTATTTGGCACTTGTGAGACCTCTCTGGGATATCATGTCCAGTATGGGGCTCTCCWGCACAAGACAGACATTGACATACCGGAGTGAGTCCAGCGGATGGCCACCAAGATGGTTAGGGGGCTGGAGAACATGATGTAAGAGGAGAGGCAGAGAGAAGTGGGCCTTGTCAGCCTAGAAAAGAAAATGCTTGTGGGGAGTCCTCACTGCTGTCTTCAGCTACCTGATCAGAGGGTACAGAGAAGATGGAGCCAGATTCTTCTTGGAGGTGCACAATGGCAGGTCGATAGGCAACAGACACAAGTTGGAACATGAGAAAGTGATTAGATATAAAGAAAATATTTTTACCATGAAGGGGTCAAATGCTGGTGCAGGCTGCCCAAGAGGTTGTGAAATCTGTCTCCCTCCTTGGAGGTGTTTAAGACTCAACTAGACACGTGCCAGCACAACCTCATCTCATTAGATCTGCTTTGAGCAGGGAGTTGGCCTAGATAACCTCTGGAGGTCCCATCCAACCCAAATTGTTCTATGATGCTATGATACCTAGRTATAGAAAGAAATGCTACAGGGAGCTGTTGACAGCTGCATATGGCTGGAAAATAACAGGAAGAAAAGCAATCTAAGCTACCATGAGCCTGTTGGTCTATCTTCAACAGGTTTTAAGACTTTAGGATACATTTTAAAGGCAAGAAATACTGAAGACCAAGTGATGAATGGACACTGAGATAATATCCCATATCAGATTACCAGCAGCACATCCTTCGGATCATCCTAGTATCTTCTTTGATAAGAAATTACAGGTAGTTTAGACCTACTGTGTTTAAATAGCACTTTATGTTGGAATTTTTTCAGTCTGAGGAAAACATTTAGTACGGTAAGTATAAACCAGCGAGGGATCTGATTAAACTAAGGAACTGATAATTTGTGCCAAAAAAAGAGAAGGCTGAAAATTGGTTCCTAGCTGGTCTTTTCAGGGTCTGAAACTGGGGCTACCTCTCTCTTTAATATTTAATTTTGCCATTGCCATCAAAAAGATGCAAGAGGTAATACTTGTGAATGCCAAAGATAGGCCATGTTATCAATATCAAATAGAGAGGATTGAAATAACCTACAGAAAGAAATGAAAGATCTTGGGGATGACAGCATAGGAACTGAATGATATTTAATTGCACAGCATGCAAAGCCATGTATTTAAAGGAATTGCAGCCAGCTGGAAATGACTAAGGAAAAAGATCTGGACATGCTGGCAAATCACCCGCACTCTGTGTGAGTCAAAGGGGTATGATGCAGCTGCACAAGAAATACAACTCAACAAAAGGCTGTAATTTTTACCAACTCTTTTGATGCTTCTAGATTCCCTACAAGAAAGTGACCCTGAATATTGTACAGTTTTTCAGAACCAGCTTTTGAATTTTTAGAAACCTTTTAGTTTCCCATACAGAGAACAGCAAATGAAAAGTATGTGTGTGTGCACAGAGGGAGAGTGAAGGAAAAAGAGGAAAAACAGGGGAAACACTGAAGCAAAAATATAATTTTTTGGGGTTGTGATTTTCTGTTTGAATAAACAGCCATTAATTCCAGAAATATGTCCAAAGACTGCTTTTGAAAGCTTTTGGCAACATCAGTTCCACTAAGTAAAGTACGACTACAGTAAGTGATTTTAGAGGGCATGAATGTAGGGATAGCAGGTGATGTCTTACCAGCTTCTCTTTCGGCAATGTTATTTCTATGCTAAACCTACAGCAAAGATTCTGCATGCTTGAAGTATTCCGACAATGTTGTTCATAGGCTGTGAAAGCCAGAAGTAACAATTTTCTTAAATTGAATCATATTAATAAGTTATTTTATTCTGCTCTGATAGTTTCTTATTTTATTATTATATACATTATTAACTATGCTAGCAGCAGGACATAAATGAAAAATACTTGTTCAAGAACACTGCTGTTTTCAGCAGGGAATAATTAAGAATGCATTTCAATAACATTTAGGATTCTAATGAATAAAAGATAACTCATGCAGGCAACTCAGAGGCCTGCATAATTTTCTCCAAGGAGGTTAAAATGCATGATGAGTGCCTAATTCATAAGGAAGCACTTTTGGGTCATATATTTCAATAGCAGACAAGATGTAATCAAGGTTCAGGTAACACATAGGTTTGAAATGYCATCTTTCATGCAGGAAGCCTTCAAAAGGATGTCAGAACTCTTCAGTGTAAWTCACCTAAAAAGCAGAAAATACCTCCGAGAGATGGAATTTTAGAGCTTCAGCACTTTGCAAATAGGACATGTATCAAAACCAGAAACTTTACTTCTCATTCATGGAAGCACTGATTGCATTTTCCCAGCTGGATCTCAGTTGGTAAACAAGCACTAAGCACAACTGTGCTCCCATCTCCTTAACAGTGACATAATGAAAGCAGTAAAGAATATGACCATCAAACTGGCTTTCTTTCAGACCCTCCACCATTCCTCTAATTTTCCTAATTGCCAGATGCAGCTATTTAGTTTTTTATTCCAAAATTGCCTTGATTTTACTCCTTCTAGAAAAATAACAAAGAAGGACAAAATGTGTTTATGAAGCTCAGTCCATTCAGACAGCCTGTCTAATTTGTTTTAACTTTGCTGTCTACAGCAAGTGTAGGCTGTAGGAGCATCGTCTTAATCCTCTTGGATTCCACACCACAATATGGTAACAGCCAGACCAGAAATTACTCCTACTTCTTTATTACTCTTCAACTGGCATTCTGCATGCATTTTGGGAGCAGGGGGCGAGATGGGGATTGTGGGGAGAGAAAATAACAAAGAAAGCAAGTGCAAGTGCTGTGATTGTACAGAACAGAGGCTTTAGATAACCAGGACTGAAAAGACAGGCATTTGTACATGGATCCACACACAGTGCTGCCCTTAAAACAGCAGATCTGAAAATTATCAGAAATTTCTAACAAAGCAAGCACAAACAAGATTAGTYTGTTGGTTTGGAGTTTTTAGATGCCTGTCCTCAGTCACTTTGATAAAAGCAAATGCTGAAGTTCAGTTGCTGTCTTTGTACTCTCTTGACATAGCCTCCTCCCTTATGCAACTCCAGCTGAACGTTTTTTCCAAATTTTCAATAATTCCTCTTAAAGCTTGAACCAAACCTAGAGAATATAATTTTTTTTTGGACAGGTTACAACTGCCCAGCCCTACCAAGTGAGCAGACAGTAGCCAGGACTCCCTGCAAGGCACGCTGGGGTTTTCAGACTGACATTAGCATCYGGGAGGTAACCAGGCAGAGCCAGGCCTCTGGTGCAGACGCCTGTTCAGGGCTGGTGCAAGGCATGCAGAGGAAATAAGAAGCTTTGTGTGGCCCATTTTATTGCCTATAGAAAGAGAACAAGGATTTTTCTGCCACTTTTTGTCAGTGTTGTGCAAAATGCTTTTTAACTCATAAATCTGCTCGCCTGGGAGCCAGCTTTGTCTGTATACATGCAGATTGTGACTAACTAGTTTGATTCCTATTCCAAGTTGGGATAAGCTACAACAGAGCTAGATTAAAGGCAGCTTTATCCTTCTACCTCTGTGCTGTTGCCAGGACTACAGAAGACAGACTGGGTTTTGGCTAGGTTGGTTCCTATGACGGATGGGCACAATGAAAACTCTTCTGCTCCTCTGGGTGCTTCCTTCCCCTTCAGCATAGCTCCCTTCCTAAAGCAAGCCCTCTCCCTTAGCCCACTACCATGTCATATGTAAATAGCTCGTTTTCCTTTGTTTTATTCTTGCCACCCCATTTCTTTCTCTTCTAACCCAATTTCTTTCTCCTGTTATGAGGSACACTAAATTTCAGTGTCCTATTCTGCAAGCTGTATTTTTCTAAAAGATGATGACTATTTCATCCCTGGGCAGTGATGTGAATTTAAGCTACTGATCTCCTGGTTCCAGGGGCCTCCAGATTTCTAGAGCTAGATGATGCATTTCTAAACTTTCCAAGCTTTCATGGATTTGGAGCAAAACTTGGAAACATCAGAGCAAATCCTATGCTTAAAAGCCAGAAAGTGAGCCAAAATRGACCTACAAGCATTAGTTTTAAACCCTCAACTGACATGTTTGTTTAAAGTCAGTATTCTAGGTGCTGCTTGGCCACAGGAGATGTAATTAAAATGGTGTTTGTGACAAGGAAAACAAAACCCTAGAAGTTGGTCTTCCTTACCCACACTGCAACGATTTAGCCCAAGGAATATGTGGTGATGCTTTTACATCAGAGCTTTTGAGGCTATTTTTTAAAGAGCAAGCATGTGGTGGAGGCATATCAGGCACTTCGACGTTGTAATATTGTCTGATCTCTACCCGCCAGACTTTGCAACCAGCAGCGGGAAATGGGACATCAGCTGGCAGCAATAAGCTCATATTCAAAAGGCTGAGGTACATCTTGCRAGCCATCTGTGGCCTAGTCTCGGGGGGGACAGAAAACACACAGGAGTGCTTTGAATTCTAATGTGTGCATTGACTTCTCAGTGCCCTCTGCGCTGGCACCCTATTTCCCTCCACAATGTCATTTACTTCATACTTGCAAATACAGCTAAGGATCTATGCTAAGTCATCACAGTTCAGCT
The DNA here is from genome assembly GCA_030449065.1 of Oceanodroma leucorhoa. Taxonomy (NCBI): domain Eukaryota; kingdom Metazoa; phylum Chordata; class Aves; order Procellariiformes; genus Oceanodroma; species Oceanodroma leucorhoa. The sequence continues at coordinate 1,670,612 of JASVER010000107.1, forward strand.
GGGGCGCAGTGCTTTGTAATATCCTGGCCGTATATCTGCACCTCTCCCTTTTCCTCCCATTCTCTGAGCAGACAGAGTTTCTTGCTTGGAAATAAGAATCTAATGAGGATGAGGAAAGAATCTCTTTGCTAAAAATGGAGTTAGGTAGGTGCCAGATAATATTTCTCTAGTTTCTGAGAAATGCTATACAGCACAGATCTTGAGACATCAGATACCAGACGCCAAGCAATACTTGGTGTATCTGTCTTTTCATTGACCGATCTAGGGAAATCATGTGAGATTTTCCACTCACTGACCAATTCCTGGAGATGTTTTCATGGGAAATTGTGACTACTCCTGACAAATATTCTGCAAATCCCAAACAGGGAGACGATGACAAGAGATAAGGGTTCCACTACAAGCAGAATAATTACGTTAGACTTACCGTGGTGCAAATGAAGTCAGTATTTGGCCCTAAGCCTCTGTTTTAAGGATGTAAGTCTAAATGTCTTTCTGAAAACAGCAGTTACAGTACTTTCCAGCAAATTAGGCAACATTCCAGGGGTATACTTGGGTTTACTGGAAATGATCCTTTAATTCATGGTAAATGAAGGACTAAAAATTATGAGCAGGTCAAGAGACAGAAGGTCTGAGGTGCACTTCAGAATGTAGATCAATAGTCAGAAAAATTCAAAATAGACTCCCAGCTAAGTGTCAGTGCAGATTTTCCTCATGAAATGAATAAAGTGCTGCTCTATTGGCAACCTCATTATTCACTACTTAGCAGATACAGTAATCACTTTAGGCAAATGTGAATATTGAACCTGAAAGGTCCTAGTACCATAAGCAGGAAATGAGCATAAATGACAGTTCTGTTATGTCGTGGCCCCCTCAGAGGGCCAACAGAGCAGAAAACAGGAACTCAGAATTTGAGCAAACTGTTCTTCTAAAGCAGAGCTGCTCTGAGAGTAGGGGGATGGAAAGTGAAGCAGGAAAAAACCTGCAAAGTTCCTTTCCTTGTTTACCGTGTCTTTCTTTCTTTGAGAGAGTAGGGGCCCTGTGAACTGACACATTTCTAGTAATGTGCAGGGCTGGATGGATCGCATAGACTCCTACTTCCCTACTACACCACTAATGGGGAAAAACATTAACCATCGCCCCCTCCATAGGAATGCCAAGCTAAGCAAGGAGTAAAGTATGGGAAACACACATAGGAATTCTGCATGAAACATGCTACTGTATATAACTGCAAATTGTATTTCATCAGCCGATGACCACTATTTTGTTTAACAGCCTGAATAGCTGTCTAGGCGGAGCTGGGTTATTCCAAGAGACAATGTGGTGCCCACTCTGGTTCTGACAGGTCAGAGTGGGTTCAAAGCTTCCCAGAAGAACAGATCAGACTAAATTTTGCTGGCCCAAAACCCCTTTGAGCAGCAAAACCTCAGTGCTGTGATAAAGCGGGTTTGGGGTGGCAGTGAGACAAGGCCAATGGTATCTTGTGGAACAGAAATGGTCAGTAGGGTTTAAGAGGAAAGGGAAAATGGCAAGGAGTCATTTGGGATCTCGGGATAAGCCTGAGGACAGCTGTGAACTGCAGAGTCAGTCAGTAAGGTTTCAGACAAGAGCTCTCACATCAGCAAGCTTTGGGGGCTTTGTAGAAGGTTTTGAAASACTTGAGTAAGATAACCGCTTCTTCTGGAGATCCAGCTCCTTGCTCTTCATTGCCAGTTCTGCACAGAACAACTGCCCCTCAAGCAATGCCATGAGAGGAGCTGGGGCTTGCTCTGTAGGCTGAGGAAGAAATAGGGCTAGGAGGAAGATATCTGCCCATTTCCCAAAGTACCCTCTCCCTCAGCTGGGGTCTGTCTGGTTTGTGCTAATCCCAATCTCCTTCAGTACAGATACGGGAGACAATGTCCCACCACCCTACACCGCCAGCTTCTTTGCTAGTACTTTAAACTGTTGAAGTGGTAAATTACTCAGACTGATAACCTCTCCCCAGACGTGGAAGCCATCCTGCTGTTTTTCAACCAAGAAAAACATTTCTCAGGAAGAAGAGAATGTAAGTAACAGTTATTCTTTTTCAAGACTAGACAAGGAGGGAGCAGGGTTTTTGTGAGGAAGCTGGCTCTGGAAGACAGATATAGAAATGTCTACAGATATTTTAATAAGCTGTATCACATGTGTATAAAAGACATGTCAGAATAAATTAGATGGGGCATACTGGTACTTTTTTAAAGAAAACAAAGGCACAATTGTCCTTTTCCTTCTAGGAAAAAGAATAGACAAAGTGATAACTTGCACTTATTTGAGGCAGGTAGTGAATGTCTCACCATAACAAGGTGCAGTCTGTTTAAAAGATTATGTACATGGTGCTTTTTCCTGCTCCTGAAAGCTTAGAAAAAGCTGATGAAATTCCAGGWTGTTATGAAGTTTAAGAATAGTTATGGTTAAGGATACTGCTGCCATTTAAAGTGCATATGTATGATTAAAAACATTTTAGAGCTCCCACATTCTCAGATCTCTCTGCAGGGTGAATGCCACCTTTATAGTGATGAAGCAGTAGTTTGCCATCTCAAACAATTGTCTTAAGCAGTTACTCAGGAAGCCATTTCAATCAATTGGTTCTAACATTTCAATCACTACCTACAGTTTGAATAAAATTATCCTTAAAACTTTCCCATGAAAGCAGTAATTTACAAAGAATTCATAGCTTTTTGGATGTGGCGCCTAGTGCAGGCTGCACTGTAACAAGATAGCAAGCTTCAATTAATTGGTGTTTCTTGTGGATCCTTGGACCCTGATAAGACTCAACATGATTCTTTTAGAAGATCATCTAGGGGTCCTTACAGTTCTAACACTATCYAGGTTTCTTAAATCCCTCTGGCACCTTTGAAATGAATGTGATTGAGATAGATCTCAGTTTATTCCACTATTYGTTATACTTAATTGTTGCCTGTCCTCTGAATACTCCACAAAGAGCTGGATGAAAGGGGAATGTGGTAGGCCAATCTATTCCTTAACGAGATCAGTGTGCATAGATAGGAACCCAGAAAAGGAAGTGAGAACTGGAATTCTGTCCATTTTTCTTGCTATTTCTCTTCTCTTTTTTTTTAGGAGTTAGCAAATCTATGGACACCTAATGGGATTCATAGTCATCAGACAAAGAAAGTTAAGGAAACCTGTTTTCTGAGGCCCTCTGTAATACACTGTGATTTCATTGTAAAATAAATGTTATACACTAAACAACTCTATTTTATGTTCAATGCTGTAAGCAAAAGAAGCTGTGAAGAAGCATTTCTAGAATGAAATGATGCAGTATRGAAAGGCGTAAAATGACTATTTACTGTAAACATATATTAAAAAATCTACTAGTCAGTGTTTGTAAGAAGTTTTTCAGTTTCTGACAGGTGAAATTTTTTCACAGGGGTAAACAGTCATCGTCAAAGACAGTAGGTTTGAAGCAGTAGAGTTTTTATTTGTTCTTGATTAGTTTGGTTTTTGTTGGGGTTTTTTTGGTTTGGTGTTTTTTTTTTTTTTTTTTTAACTAATGTGGTTAGGAGGATTCATGTATATAGGTAGCTAAAGTTTGTGAATGAAGGTCAGTTGCCAACTTGGGGAAAAGGATSTAGAAAAAGTGAAATTACTTTGATTTAAAACCAATCCTAGCACCTAAGTCATTCAACTTGGACCTCTGCCATGAAACTTCTTACCAGATTGGAAAGAACTGAGGCCATGGGTCCAAACACTTTAAGTTTAAAGAATTGCACTCTAATTAGGATCTAGATGTTGTGGATAGCTCCCTTAACACTGCAGTTTAACACACCACCAGACCTGGAGGGCAGTGCTACTGCGTCACAGCAATCCTCATGTAACACCTCCCTTGTCCATTGTGCCTGAGACAAGTTACAAAAACACTAAGGAATACATAAGCAAAACTTAACTGTGCAATTCTTTCAGTCCTCTGGTACAACAAAACTGCCTTTCTAGTTGTGCAACACATCCTGCCCTGTTGCTTGAAGTTGCGTTGGATTCTCTCATGTGAACAGTTCATTATTTCCCTCCCATTACTCAGAATGAGTAAAATTAAATTAGAAGTATAACGTTAACTGGCTATTGAGATAAAAATCTCAGTTCTTCCAAGTGCCACAACTTGAGCCTGTGRTATTTCAAGCCTGGGAAAAAAGCGAACAACGAATTTTAATGGCATTAACATAAGCAGAAGGACCTGTCACAACCACCAGCACTAATTCTTAAAAGCAACTTTCCTCTGCCAAACACCTACATATTCTCAGACCAACAAACAAATTAAAGGGGAAACTGAAGCAGCTGAAGACCACTCCAAATTCTGTCCGATTCTTATTTGGTTGCACGTGAAAACCCTTGTCACAATATGGCACAGAACTGTCCTCAGAAATGTTAGATGGGGGTGTCATTTCACAATAGATTGAGGGAGGCTGCTCTGGAAGAAGCTGTCGGTTTTATGGCATCTGATTTAGTGTCATGAGAGAAATGTGTGCAGTCTTGGCCTGTGTTCAATTCAAAATTGGAAACATAAGGACTATAACTAATTTAGCTAAGGGGAAGCCATTGTAAACTGTAACTTCTAGAAGTAGTTGTTTGTATGATGGGGAGGGGGAACCTTGCTTTAACCCTACTGAGCAGAGAGTTTCAAAAATGAAAAAAGTGCGCAGGGAGGACCTCCCCCTCAGCCTCCAGCTCCCTWTGTAATTGCCTATCCTTGCATGTAAATGTTAAATGCCTTTTGAAGGTCATGGCATGGAAATTACTAAACGCGGCTGCTTATGTGGTCTCCTAAAAACCACAGTGTACATCACCATTGTTTCATGTGTCATTTCGTTTGCACACCAGCTACTGTTCAGCTATGCTTAAAAAGATCAAGCAACCCCACCCCATCTCTCACTGTTTCAGTGGACAGCTGATCACTTGTTTATATCCTTTTTCTGTGTCTTTCTTAAATGCACAAGCAAAATATGCCGTCAATAGGGACAGGGGCAACCTTTTGCGTTTCTAGGATGCGGTAAGTCCAGAAACACTTGGCATTTTGAAAAATTTCCCCGATAACTAAAGATTGCCTGCCCTGCCTCCCTGTGGTTACTGCCCTCCATAGCACATCGCAGGGCTGAAGACCACAACGTGTCCTGCGAACCCCTGCCAGGTTCAAAGCAAAACCCCTCCTGCAAGGGCTGCCCGACCAGCTTTTTACAAAGGTTGCAGTTTTATCTGCGCTGCTCTGTGCAGGTGGCCCGGGATTTCTTTGTGGATCCTCTCTAGGGAGGGCTGGCTTAGCAGGATCCGGTGCTGGATAGAGAGAACTTGCACTGAACTAATAGCCTGTACACCTCTGGAAAATGCAGACACCTAGCACAGCAAACAAGCTGCCAGGCCTGTAAGTGGAAATTTCTTACGTGACCACATATGTGGTCCCCTGCAACTACTTCATGCRTCGTCAATGCTCCATCTGCACCCTTTCCTTTACGCACTAGCTAGTGCTCAGCTGTGCATAAAAGAAACACACCCCCACACCCCCCAGTTCGTAAAGAGCTCTCTAGACACGGCTCCTGTCTCTAGGCTGGCATGGCCCTACCGAGGTGTTGGGTAGCGGACAGCTTGCCAGCAGCTCAGCAACTCATTTCTCTGACCTGTTTAAGCCTGAAAATATTTTGGAATAAGCAAAAGGGAATTCTATGTGCTGAGGAAGCCAAAAGCATCATCAGTGACAAACTAGCATGTCAGTAATCCTGGAGTTTCTCTAATGCCTCTCAGATTATGAAGAGATATTAAAAAATACCAAGTAAAGTAAGATACATTCTAGTGTAAACTAGCTGAACTCTGAGCTCAACTAACTGAATTAAAATTATTCTAAATTAACTTATTAATCTCACAGAGTGAGGCTTTTCAAAGGAAGCTTTTATTAATCTCTTGGCTAGAATTTGGTTAAACTTATCTTTTTCCAGTCTAAAGCCTGATTATAACACTGGTATAGTATGCTTGTTTGCTTTCCGGAATAGGTTAAAGGGCATTTGTTATTATTAGCCTTTCCCCCTTTGTTTTACAACAACGAACACTTTAACCAAATTACTATGAATACTGAAACACTTCGCTTGGACACTTTAGAATAATTTTCATTATTTGCATAAAATAATCACTTGTATTTAGAACATTCTCAAAACTCATTAATTCCGTTGGCTCACTGACCCTTGAACGGTAGCTCACAAAGGGTGATGATCTATGCAGCTGATTTTTCAGTGTTTAAATACTGCAGATTGCTTTTAATATTTTTAACAGCTCCTGCAAGGTCTGAGCCTAGTCTTACTTTTCTTCACCACCAGAGGGCAAGATGTTCTCATAGAACTGCTTAACAAAGGACAAAAAACGTGTACAAGACGTTAATTTTAAAAGTACATAAACTTTCCTGATTACACAAATAAGAAAAGGAAATAATAAATATAGTCCCCAAAACTTAGACAATACTAAATAGTTAATAGTGGTACAGGAAAAAAAAAGTAATGTATCTTGGGAAACCATATAATCTCTTCTTTAGCCTAAGATCCTATGTCTGCATTTTTCAATTATTCTAGAGTTATCAATCTAGAACAAAATTCTTCTATAACTACAAATAACAATGCCCTGTGTGATGTATGTCTGTGTCTGAACTTCAGGAAAATAGTTTTAGTATACTATTTTTTGTTCTCTGCTAATGAATTAATGCCCAAAACATCAATAGGTCATGAATAAACAGATCTTCTATGCACAATCTCCTGTCTGTTAATGAAGTGTAATGAGTCTAAATCAGATTTGCACAGATGTAAGGAGATTTTTTTTCCCCCCTATGTTTTTATTAAGTATTTGCTTAAAGGCCATGATAAATGAAGAAAGGGTTTTTCCTCCCTCCAGATTTTTTTTTTCCCCACCAGTATTTGGACAACCTGACTTTCACCAAGCATCACCTTCAAGGCTTCTCTCACCACTGCAATCTGGGAACGACTGTCCACTGAACAAGCACTTTAAGGTTCTAACACTTTGTGAATGTCATATTGGTTTTGATATGTGGGCACATTTTGATGGACCTGTGCTGGCACCAGCTTTCTTATTCTAYAGTGCAGTCTTTTCCACGTAGGAGCTATCAGCCAGCTACCTGCTGTGAGATACAGGTGTCATTAGGATGGCCATTTTCAGGTCTTTTCAGAGACCATTTTCCAGTGGTTGCCATTTTAAATTGCAGTTAAAGCACAACTCTTCCAGCAGACCCCCAGAGGAAAGGCAAGCAGGAGGACTGTGTCACACATAGGTCTAAAGCACCCTCAGGCCCAAAGTGCAACATGAAGCCAAGAGGTACACTTAGCACCGGGGGATGCATTCTGTTATCCGTCATGTCTTTCTCTTGCATTGATAATCCCTCCCAGATAGAAATTTTTTAAAGGACTATTATCTCACTTCCAGAGAGATGATTTAATATTAATTCCCAGATTTAATCATACATGCAGTTCCTGGTGAAAACTGTTATCTCTGCTTTCATAACATTCTAGATAAATACTAGACGGCACTCAAAATTGCTGCAAAAAGTAACAAGTTGCAGAAACTTTTTAAAACCAAAGAAACATTAGCTCACACAGCAATATCCTTAGTGAACAGCTCTTCTACAATTTCATAGAATCATAGAAYAGTTGGGTTGGAAGGGACCTKTAAAGGWCATCTAGTCCAAMCCCCCTGCCATGGGCARGGACATMTTCAACTMGATCAGGTTGCTCAGAGCCCCGTCCAACCTGAMCTTGAATGTTCCCAGGGATGGGGCRTCTACCACCTCTCTGGGYAACCTGTGCCAGTGTTTCACCACCCTCATTGTAAAAMATTTCTTCCTTATATYTAGTCTAAATCTACCCTCTTGTAGTTTAAAACCATTCCCCCTTGTCCTGAAAACCATTACCCCTTGTCCTTTTTAACAGGAAAACAATGRAACATGGCATTTTTACACTACATTACCTCCAGCACTGACTAGTTTTGAGTTTGTTTTCGATTAAAAAACAAACATAAAATGACAATGTTTCTTTTTCTAGGACTTTATAGTCATTTCCCKGAAACTGACTGATTGCCACAGAATGACAGGGCTTAGACATCATAGCAAGGAACACAGTTTGAGAGCTGCAGTGGAACAGGGAGATCTGAAACACTTAACAATACTGACAAGTCTCAGTGGCCAACCTACTTTCTAGCTAGAGTAAGAGTCTGCTTTACCTAAAAGCAAAGCAGCTGGTTCCTACCATTTGTTTACATATTTCACCTAAATTTTCATGTGTTAACCTGAACTCTGAAGCAGAAAATGTGAATGAAGACGGAGAAGTATGAGGATCTAAGGGTGTATTTTCAAATAACACAATTCAAAATAAATGAGAACAATTAGAAGTTCCACCCTCAAACAGTTCATAATCTGAGTCTATCTAGTAACCAAGTAAGACCAAGGGACTGCTTCAGTGTTTTGTATAAGTGCTTGAGGACCCAGTAAAGACATTAAAATATCGATGTATGCTCCTTATCCCATTTATGTAGCTAGTAGAAAAATAAAACAAACAGACTTTCTATGTAGGACCAGCTATACCATTAGTATAGATGGTGCAACTGGGAGCAGACACTGGCTTAGATAAATGACAGGGAAAGACAGAAATAGAAACATGGAGTGGAAAGAATGTTCTTTCCTGCCTTGCCATTCAGTGAGCTGTGACGGCATTTTGTTGAAATCAACAATGGAGCTGAGAGCTTGGCAATGTGGTCTGAAGATAAGCGATAACTGGATGAGGAACAAGGCGTAAGAACGCTGCAGCCAAAACACTTGTCAGCTTGGTTATCTCTCTCTTCCATCAAAGTGATAAAAGCATTCATGATTTCTAACTCATCGACAAGTCATGCAGGATTCTGAGTATTTTTAACAGAGGTACCTACCATGTTGTAGAGTAAGAAAGATTATTTTATTTGTTCAGTAATAACCCCTGAAGGCAGAAAATTAAATTCTTGCAAACTTACCATCTATTTTTCAAACAGGTTTGCTTTTTGAATTCATGTAACAGAAACTTTAAATACACACCCATATTTATAGATGCAGATATGGCAAAATCTTGTAAACCTTTTATAACTAAAACATCTGGCTATCCTAATTAAAATAAATTGATACAGTAAAGGTGCCAAGCAATTAGCTGTTGGGATTCCACGTGGAACTGGGAACACACAGAGTAGTGATTTCAAATGTTTTCTCTGCAAATGTATCTCTACAAAATCAAGTGCCCTTTTTTAGAGCTCTCTTTTTCCCATTCACACACCACTGGCAATGAGGAAACATACCTCTTCAGTGAAAGTTCAGTACCTGTGGAAAGAGGAAGGAAGCATGAAACATCTTGTTGCTATGATCTATATCCACCCACCAGCTATGCACATATGAGAAGACACATTGCATACTTCATAAGAGATAGATGCAAAAACCAGACTATCTAAAAGCAAGCTCTAAATTATAAAAGGCACATGAAGTTAATAATGTTCAGGCAACATCTCATACTGAAGGCCAGAATGTTCTCAATCCTTTTATGGGTAACTCAAAATAGAAAGAGAATAGTAGGAGCTCTTCTCACAGTATATCCCAAAAGGCCACAGACCTTTCTAGGCCGGTCCCAGGTTTTCTAAAGGCACACAAACCATGTGAGAAGTGGGCTGAAGTCACCTAGCTCACCATGAGGCACTGGACCTCTGAGGAACTCACTTCTTGCCCTTAATTTTGCTGGACTGGAGTGAATTCACACCACTCCAAATCACTGCTGCAAATATTACCATTGAAGGAGCGTAACGGAGTAGAAGGAAGTGTGTTACAGAAATTAGCACACAGGCAGATTAAGAGTCCAGATTTCTAAAATTTGTTTATGCAATCTAAACATAACTTGCTTTCTAGTTTTGATTTATTTCTGGCTGTGGTTTACTCTGGTCTTGGTTTAACTTGTCATGCTTCAGTTCACCAGTGTGTAACGCAGGCTTTCAAAATGCATCACAGCAAGGTAGCGGGCCTTTTCAGGGTTTGGTAAGCACTCAGCTACTTTGAGAAAAGGCTGCTGTGTTAACTAAAAGTAGTGTTCTTGTGCACATCTTATTTGGGATATTGAAAGGGTCCATTCTTTCATGGAGTTTCTACTTGCTGTAAGAGGAAGGAGGGAACTGAAACCACTAAAATAACAGTTTCAAATAATATTGAAAATCAGAGTTATGAAATTTGGTGTTGATGTTGAAATCTGGATAAACTTGTTAATGTTCCAAATCCAATTTTCAGGAGACAAATTGCCTCCACTGCAATTAGCATTAATGTGTGGCATTTTGGCACTATTAAAAGGTGGACAAATACTTGAGTGAAAATGTGAATTCACCTATATTTTCACCTCAAAAAGAGTTCTCCCCACATGAAGATAGGACAATAAATACTTATGGATAGAAATGAAGTAGTGAGAAATCAGTGACACAATTGGTAACGCAATACATATCACCTATCTTGGAAATTTTTTGTCCAGTGCTACCTAAAAATACTTTTTCATGATCTTAAGGCTTGAATCCTCACTGAATAGTTTCCTCATTCCATTTCTATAATGAATGTAAAAACAATACAGAGATTTTAGTCATTTTTCTGAATTTCCTTTCTTAAAGGAAAGTTTGTCTGTGTCCACACATGAAGTTCTACATAGGCTTTGAACACGTAAAAGTAAACCAAGAGCTGCAGATTAAGTGCAATCTTTCTCCTTTCTCCATCCTAAAAACTAGAAAAAGACAGCAGGAAGAATTCTAACATAAATAAATGTATAGCATCTGAAAAAATGATAGAAGAACTGTAAATACATAACAGTAAAAAAAATTGCGTATAATAGTCATTGGAAGGACTATCTTAGGGACAAAGATAGGGAAACATCTACCAGTTTTTACTCAGTCAAACTGTACCATCGGTTTTTAAAATAAAACCTCCAATATCCTTTCAGAGGAAATGTTGCTGCAGAAAACTCTCTCTCAGTAAATCACTTCTCTGTAATTGTGGAATCCTTACTCCACTAGTGAGAGTGGAGACRTAGCTCAAACCCTGAAAGATTAAGTTAGCCATGATTAATGTCGTCATATGGAACAAGTATCTTTGGAAAGTAGGAAGGGAAGCAATGATTGATCTTCCGGATTTGTACCAAGAATTAGGACGTGAAGCAAGACTTTGTTTAACAGAGAGATGCATTGATCTCTGCTCAGTGGAAAGTGGAAAGTGGCCTGGAACTGATACAGATGCTCCCTCATGTCTCCACTGGGCAGTCAACTTTTGTAAACGAGTGAGTTAGAATGCTGTATTAGAAGGAAGTTTTAGGTGTAGGCAATATAGGTAGGAGGAGGACTGGATTGAGATGAAGTCCTATTTAGTCTGACTTAGTAAAGTTTTCCATTTAAATTGTTTTCCTGTAGTAATGGTAAAGAAAAAATAAAACACATCTGTGACAATAAGATATATGTTACTCCCATGAAAGAGTCAAACAGTTTTCAGAAGTTGCTAAACAACAGCCTCTGCATTGATAAGAACAAATGGAATTTATTTCTCTTTACAAAGCAGTGTTTCTAGAATAATTCCCCTACCAATGCTTTTGTGAGTGGTGCTCTGAACAAACTGGTCTTAACGGGTTCTTGCTCATTCAGATGGCCTACACTGAGCTTCTCTGGTCATGAGATTGAATGAATCTTTTAATTAAACACTTGTTGTTATAATTTACTAACAGATTTCTCTGGAACTGCTGGTACTAAGCTCCTTTCTAGTGTATTACTTATACCTAGATCAGGAAGATAATTGATCCACAGCTCCATCAAGACAGACGGTGCAAACAAAGATGACTTGCAGCTTCTGTTGTCGAGGGTCCGGTTCTTTATGCTGAGAGTGCTGGATGCTACTTCAACACGACAAAACAGCCATAAACCTAGACGCCCTGTTTATGTGGGATATACTTTCACCAAAAAGCATCTACTATCTTCCAGATACCTCATCAGATGGACTGTCCTGCAAGGAAATAGTGAGATAGAAAATGCGTCTCACCACTGGCACTCATGAGGAACCAGTCACTTCACGTACAGCAACAATGCAGCTGCTATTTCATCTCCTCCTGCCGATTACTGACATAAGGGCCTATGATACACAAGGCATAACTGCTGCCTAATTCAATCTGAGTAAATCTTTAGATGCATTTTTGCTTCCTATATCTGAATGGAAGAAAAAATGCTGTGTTAACAACTGCTTCTCTAGGACTCTGATTTCTGAACGGAATATAAAGAGGAATAAGGTGGAAAGTATTTTGTTTTGAAAAAAAACCTCAACATTTTGAAAGTATCATTTTGCTGCTATAGAAGTCCTTGCTTTGCCCACATCTTAAGTACAGCATGCAGTTCTGGTCTCTGCATCCTAAAGACACAGATGAATTAAAAGAAGGTAAATAAAAGGGAAACTAAACAGATCAGAAGGATGTGTGGTACTGTTTCCTAGATGTGCATAATTTCCTAGAGCTACGTTGTTCACGTACAGTTTTTACAACCAATACCACAGCCCTCTGTTCTTTAAGAAGGAAGGGAGGATTGTTTACTACTTTACTTGATAAAAGGAAAGTATTCCCACGAGCATAAGATTGACTTTATATTTTAACTTTGCTAATTCCTTCCTTTTCTCTGTCCTATTTGTTTTTATGTGATTTTCCTAACGTACTGTATCTCCAGAATGGTGACTGACAAATATCTGCCTGTGAGTGATTCAAACTAGCATAGCTGCTTCCTGAAAATTAGATATTCTTATTAGCTTAAATCAATTAAAAAGAGCAGGGGGTTCTAAAACTCTTCCCATTCAGTCTCCCTGCGAGTATTTTCTCTTCTGGGGAAGCTGAGGAGTACATGCATCAAACTTTACTTTCTCCAGGTTCCTGTGTGGAAAAATCCAAGCAAAATGAATGGAAGTTGTCTCTACACAATTCGTCCAAACTTGCAAAATAAACAGAAATCTTAGATTGTTTGTTCTAATCCACATAATCTACTCTACCTTCCTAGTGGGGGTAATGAAAATGTTGGAGTAATGTGATTTTTTTCCCCTCAACCAACAGTATCCCTTTTGTTTCTATTTCCAAATAAATTACAGTATTTAATATTAATGACTCAGATCAAAAAAGGACAGAAGTATACAACTGGTTGGACTGAGAACCACTCCCATGGAAGTGATAGAGTGTCACTGATTTGATTTTGAATAGACTTGCTCTTCCTCTAGAACATGCATTTTGCATGTTTCCACATATTTGAGGAAATCTGACTCTGCTTTCAAGAAGCTGGATATAAGAAATCAAAAATTCACCTGCACAGAAGTGGATACTGTCTAGATAAAGTGCGAGATCCAGTTCCAAGACTTTCTCAATGCCTCGCACTTGCAGCACTACCAGCTGCTGTTTCCATTCTTCCATACTGCACCCAAGTGTATGGCTTTCCTCAGAGCTGGCATGAACCCTTCATGATGAATGTTTTTCACAGAAAGGAACTGTTCTGCCAAAGTTATAACCTTTCTTAAAGACACATCTATTTTACTTTAGAGGAAAGTTTCTGAGATCCAAGATAGGCCTGATTACTTCTGAAGGTCACATAACTGATTTTCTTGAGCCAAAAGTGGTGGCTACAATAAATTAAAATATCTGTAAGGTTTTAGGGTCTGTATCAATGAAGCAGGAAAACAAAATGCTGGAAAGTTGTCAAGCGAATTGTCCAGAGATTCTCCAGCTAGGACTGGATTTATGTACACTAGAGGAAATTCTGCTGTCCCTTAGGCAACAGCTCAGGTGCAAGAAGTGAAGCATGAAATCTCATTACCCTGAGCTTGCAGGGCCCGTAACATCAGTCATAAAATTATCCTACCTTTTTGAATATTCATCCTCCTAATTGGACTGATTAATTCCAGTGACTTCATTTTTAAGCCCCCCTTCAGCAGTAACCAAATTCATATGCACATATGTGTTATACGAGTAGGCCAAATTCACCACTGTGAACTGGGCACAACTTCCAAAGTTAGTAGAGATCTGCAACAGCTGAGAATGTGGCTCACTAACTGTCCTCCATTAATTTAAAGTAATGTTATAAAACTGATATGACAATATTGAAAAAGGAACGTCAACATTTTTTGGGTTTGTTTGGTTTGTGGGTTTTTTTTCCTAATGTGTTAGCTTTCTCTACCTCATGGGCAGAGGATCAGCACTGATCCTACTCTGAGATTAAAGTGTTTTGACACAAAGAACTGGGCATCGCACCTGAATTAAGCAAGTCACTTAAATGAGCATCACTGCACAGAGTKCTAAATGCACACTGGCTACTCTGGTGTGGTATTGCAACTGTGAGGCCAACTTTAGTAATGCAGTAGCTGAACATCACAACCTCAGCATCTGGGGATGCTGGAAACTATTACAAAGGAAGTTAAGAAAGTTCAGAGGTTGTACACACACCTTGTTTATTTCAAAGTCCAAAATTTGGTAGTTGTTTTCATTCATACCATTTATGCTACTGTGTATATTCTGGAATGAGACTTGTTGATCAGAGCAAGTGAAAAGAGAACSTGTCCCAAAACTAAACATACTTTCTGATTTCTAGCAGAACAGAGCAGGGAACCGGAGTGAAAAAATTCTCTTAAAAATGTAACTGAAATAATACCATTCTTCCCATACCTACTTTCTATCAAGGGTTGCTTGCTTTCCCAATCTAGTGGCCAGGTAATGCCACCACAGCAGCACATTTTGTGCACAAAGTGCCTTTGTGATATAAATAAAACCAGGTATCAGTGAGAGTAGATTATACCAGAAAGCAGAACTGCTGTTGTCAGAGCAACTTCAGTGTGCCCTTGGGATCAGTGAAGCATGGGTCTTATTTTGTTAACACTTTGAGAACCAGCTACTATTACATTTCCTTCCCTTTTTGGTCAGCAAACAGCACCACCATATACATTGCCTACATACGTCAACGTTACCRACCTATTCCTCTCTGCCTATTCCCCATAGAACTGAAGGGAAATAGCACAAGTTGCTGATCTTTGAATCACCAAAATTAATCTTTTTCCTTGCCTTGCTATTAACTCATTCCAAGAGCTGAGCAAGGCAGGCAGATCTCAGGCTGAGTCAAAGGAAGTTTTCAGTAAGCAGTTGCATCTGCCTTAGTTCATATGCCTCTAGTTAAACACCTGCAATAACACCCGTCTTGTAAATGCTGGTGTTAATCYGAGTGAAGGCAAACAATTTATGTAGTTTTGCTTTGTTTTTAAACATTTGGAGGCTCATGCTGTGAGGCATGTTTTGAGTCAGAAATTGGTCAGTGTAAGCTCTGTGAATATGAATGCCTGATTTCAAATGGCTCTTCTAGGCTATCCTGTTTTGCAGAAAGGGGAGGGTCAAAGTTAAGTTGTGAGCCGCTGAAAATGACTCCATTTATACACTTGCAAATATTTATTCATCCTCTACGACAGGATGAGTAAGTAGGTTGAGCCTACTTAGTCTTACCAATTACATTTGTCCTAAAGTATTCTTGGTCCATTTAACTGTGACCATGGCTGATCTGCTTAGATATAATATCACGGAGCAGCATAAAGCTGCACCACGAGGTTGCCCAGGATGTGGGCACACTTATTTCTCTCTTTCACCTACCCCTACCCAGCATATGCAGCCCCCTCTGGTGATGGAGCCTCATAAGCTTCAATCCTATCTCCTCCTGAGATGCAGCAAACATCTACATTAATGTTGGCATTATCCTAAATGCCAGCAGAGTGATTTTTGCTCAGTCCACACTTCCCAGAGATYCTTCTGCACCCCAAATTCTGTTGTAAAATGATTCTGTTCTCCAAGACCAGTGTAATCCTGTTTTAAAACAGATTATGAACTTCCACCCCTGATGCAAATGCTTCACGTTTGATGTTGATAACCCCTGGACAACACTTCTAAATGCACTTTTAACTATTGCAGCTAACTGGAAAGCTCCCATGACCAACTGAGCACTATTGCATTGGAATCTGAATGCAAGATCTAGCCCATTYCAGGTATGCTTCACATTCAAACAGGTTTGTTCATTTGTCCTGTCTCTCTGAGGAAGCAGAATCCTTCCCTGCCCACAGAGTTATCCTACAGACTTTTCAAATGGGATGAGGTGATAAAGGAAGAGATCAGAATAGCCATTGATGTTATACCCAGCATTAGCAATCAACTGCTGTCTGCATGCTCCATGTAATGAGGGGATGTTTGAGACAACATTTCACCTATAGAGGCAAAAGTACCAGCCAAGCAGGAAGCCTTGTACACACCTAGCATAAAATCTATACTTGTCTGAAGTATTGCTAGCATATGAACTGCCTCACACAACAGGGGTTATATAATTTGTTAGTAATATTAGAAAATGAACTGTGGGATTATTTAAAAAAAAATGCCTGTTTCCATCTTTACATAAACAGTAATCTGTTAGACTAACAGAGGGGGTGTATTCTTCCAAATTCCTTGTAGAGCTAATTCTGTGCCTAACGCTTATGAAATATAGAAATTCCATTTCATATATACTGTTATAGCAAAGCCCCATGAAGTCAGCAGAAACAATCCTGTTGACTACATGGGCTCCAGATGGACTTTGGAGAGCACTGTTTTCAAGCCCTTTCAAAGGGACCTTTGCTGGAGCAAAGAAGGAATATAGATGAAACTACCGTTTTTCCAGATTATAATGTGCATTATGTCTCAGATTTCATAAAATATGTGTCAAATAGCTTGTGCCTATCCACATATTTAGTCACCAGCAGAAACAARTAGCAACTTTCCAAAAGCTACACTGTTGTTAGGCCCTCAAGATAAGATCCGCTTAGTGGTGGTAGTAGTAGAAATAGTATAGTAGTAGTAAATTTTTAATTACCCGATGCATATTTAGTAGATAGAAGGTACTGTTACAATGCTTTTGTAGCTATCTGCCCAACATGTGCCTTACACACCAGTCTCAGGGGTGGTGGTGTTTATGGTTGTTCTACTCACCCTAGTGCTGAGGAGCCTTGAAATGTACTATCTTGTGCTTTTACACTGCCTTCCCCAGCATTGCTGCTAATAAAAGAAGTGGCTGTTTTTCACTAAATTATTTTTAAAGCATTTATAAAACACATAATTGCATTACTGCTTTTAAAAGGGCTACAGTTTTTAGCTCTGCCTTGCTGGAAGGCAGCATGAAAGCCTAACACTTAATAAAGCATGTCCTTGTCTGCTTTTAGTCAAATACATCTCTGCTACAACAAATTAGTTTTAGGCCATTTCTACCGCAGGTTGGGCCTGCTTCCAGCTGAAGCTGGGTTCAAAAGGAGTTGGTAAGCACAGTTCAAAGCTTGGCAAATAATAACTTGAAAGCAAGATGGAAGACAAGAAAGTGAAACAGGTGAAGGGTGGGAAATGTACATTACAATTAAATAACAGCATCAGCCAAAGCGATTATGTGGATGTCTTTATGCTGGTTGTTTTTTAAGCAGTCAGGATCAACTACCATGTTCAATACATGTTGTTGTGGATTCACTTGCTTTGACGGGAAGCTGCAAGGACTTTGATAACTGGCTGAAAAAGAAAAYGTTTCCAGTACAAGTTCTGCTTTACCTTATCAGGAGTTGTCRATGCAACGATTTTCTTCAGCGCTGTTGCATGTCAGATAGGAGGCTGAACATAAAGGCCAAATCCAAATCCTGCTACATGTTAAAGGGAGGTGAAGCCTACATTATGGCTTTAATATTATTTCTGGCCTAAACTAGGACTTCTGGATTCCCATTTTGCAATTTTTTGAAGTACTGATTATTCCCCATAACCTCTATGTGCTTTTCCTAGATAAGCTCAAAGATATATCTCCTGTTAAGAAACATTACAATCTAACTTCAGAATAAAATACAAGCTTTCCAAAAAGATGCAATCAAACTCTTAAGGGAACGCACCACACCACAGGGCAATCAAATTCAAGTGCCCAATCTTAATCTTAAGTTCATCCATATCAGACTCAGAACACTGTTTCCTTCACCTCTGTTATTTTTCTAGGCAGACCGTACAATAACTCTTTCTCCTCTTTTATTCACAGCAGTGATATTATCAGCAAAGCTTTTGCCAATGCAGATGAAAGCATTGGGCTTGTTTTGCACTGATACCGAGGATTTTCCTCTCAAGGATATCAGCAGGCTCTTAGTATTAGCAAATCCAAAGTTCAAACAACTGTCTCCGTAGCATTATAGTCCTCCACAAGTTCCTTTTCATTCTTGAAATCAAACAAGCTAACCAAAACAAAGCCTCTAGCCACTCATTGCATTGAAGAGTTCTCCATTTTCTCTGGATTTTACTTGTTCTCAGGATTTTCAGCTAAGGAAAACACTTTAATATATAATCTCTCATATTGGCCATGGCTCCATAAAACAAGTTCTCTTTGTTTTAAAATTTTTAAGTTCTCCTACTGCTTTCCATAAAAAAAATATTTTATCTTGCATAAAAAGCAAACAGTGCAAGAATTATTTGCCAAGATAAAATAAACCACTGAAAGAAAGTGAAAGTACTCAATGCTCATGAACAAAAAACCCAAGCAATAACACAGCATCTTGGGGTTCAAGCTGTCTGACTTTCCGCCCATCCACTACTTGACATCTTCTCTCTCCCCGCTTGTGTTATAGAGGTTATAACCAGAGGCTACCAAACTTTAGCCAAGCTAGCCTCTTCACTGTCATGTGTTCTGGCAATTCTGTCACTTAGAAGTGACTACAGACTATAAAGGTTCGGGGTTCTCAGCAGAGGTAGTACTAGCAGAGAAAAACTGCCTTTTAGGAAAACAACGCAGCACAGACAGTACACAACGTGCTGTCACATCGTGGCAATGACTGCGTGTGGCTAGGAGAGGGGAAAGTGGCAAGGGTGGGGAAAAAAATCCAGAATCAATCTTTTCTCAATGTCCTGCTGAAACACCTAACAAGTTTGGTACCTTCTTTCTCTGAATTAATACAGGGCTGAACTGTAACTACCCCGCCTGTCCAGCAGAGCAGTGCAGGGACTGTCCCATGTTGCTGTGTATTCTTCCCCCAAAACGAGGAATTAACTGACTGACAAGTGTGGGGACAGGGTTTCCAACTTCCCACCTGTCCTCCGCTCCCTTCCAGCTCAAGTGCTGCCCATGGAGAACGGCTGGTGAGTCATAGCATGGCCACAGTCCGCAGCCAAGTAGGAGAACAAAAAGACAGGAAGGGGAAAAGTCTTAGCTCATTTGTCTTATCTTCTTGGAAGTCAAGCTGGGTGCCTGTGTTTAATAGGGTTTAAAATATTTCTTGGGAAAGCAGAACCTTTTAACTGAACCTAAGCTTATGGATTTTGCTGATAACAAAAATAGTTTTTCACATTCTTAATTCTTCAAAGTGCATCTCAATATAACTAATGGTACAGCACTAATCCTCCTCTCCCTTGGCATTCATACCCATCAGAGATTTATTGACAGTGTATTTACACTCAGTATTGCACTACAACTTAGCCAAACTAAGCCTTAGCTCTTTACTATTCCTTACTATCCTGTAAGAATTATAATAAGAATATCTACTTTTAGATTTAAATTTCCAAATATCAGACTGGCAGTTTTAATAACACAATTACAGATCACTAAGGCTTTGTTCTGTTAGGTTCGTATGTATCATAAATTCAGGCATACTGGATGCAAATGCATGCCCGCAAAAATGAAAGTTTATCACAACCCAGTTGAAAAGCTAGTCTTGTATATTTTGATGAAAGTTTGGAGACATACCTTTAATGCTGATCAATGTGCATGTCTGACTATGTAAGTGCCCACAGTACGTCTCATTCAAAATGCATGTTTTTAGGACTTTATAAAAAGGGCATCAAGCAATAGAAGGAAAGGTAGAAACTGGCTGCCTTTGCTCTGAACCTTCAGGAACAACTCACCAAGCCTTCCCCAAAAGCGTCTGCATAGTTATGGCTTTGGGGTCAGCAGGTGTGTTTGAACCACTTTCTTAAAGTTTACTAGTAGGAATGTTTTAAAAAGGAAAATGGGAAAAATATCCTATGCACTGAGCTATTCTCTTCCAATATAGCCACACATTGATACTGCTTTTGCAATATACAGGTATCTACTTCAACTACAATCAGTAAGTTAAGTAAATTAGTACTACAATAAAAACAAAAGTTCATGCAGTTATTGAACTGTAACAGTAGAGAGCAGACACTTCACAGTTTCACTGCAGTTTTCTCCACAGTCTGGATTGTGGCTAGCATAGAGTTAAAACAAGGAGTGTGGACAGAGCTCCAAGCACTAGAAAGGCAGTTTGCGCTGCTAATTCATTTGGGGACTCCGCAGGAAAAGTTTCATCTTCTGCTATAATATGTTAATATAAATRTATTAAATATAATCTGCACGCTTGCTGTAGGCAGTTCCACTTGCAGGGTTGTAACAGAAATATTATTACAACAGGACTCCATTCGCTCCAAACCTTGCCTCGGTCACTGACTAGACACAGGAACAAGAAGCCTTCTTGCTTTGCATACTTGGCATGAGTTTGGAGGAAGGGACAGATAGGAAAAGAAGAAACATCAGTGCAGAGATAGGAAAGCTTTTATTGGCTTAGCACTTACAAAAACGCAGCCTGTCTCTTTGCTCCTGCCAGGAGGCTGCAACAAGAGCTTCTGCCAACCTCTGTACAATCAGTAAGTTTCCACTCTCTGGCAGCATGAACACGCATTTTTGCCTCCAGGAGGAATGTGAGAGCATCATGTGAATAGGAGTGGTGCAGAGTCCAAAGGGCTCCAGCAGACAAACAGTCACTGATATTGGTGAGAGCAACACACCCAGATAAGTTGAAAACATCTTTGAAAGGAAAAGGATTTTGCTTATCAAGGCAAATATGAGAAAAGGAACTGTTGTCAGTTATAACTGCTCCAGTTCCAGGTCATGGAAGCACTCAGCACTGAACCACTTTTTTGAATCCAGATGGTTTTTATCTGAGAGTAAATGCCAAGGAAGGAGGACAGGCAGTCAGGCCTGAGCTTAGCTGTCCCACTTCTCCCTGAATTTTCTGTAAATTTAGAACCTCCTAAAAGCTGTCCTTCTCCTCTTGTGTAAGATTTAGTAACTTCTTTGCTTCTCTGTATGGGAAAACTGAAAGTTAGCTGGTTAGACTTCCTGCATATCATCTAATCCTCAGTATCATGTTCCCATTTTTTTTTACGTTACAGCTTCTGAAAATGATACAGAATGGTTATGGCAGCCACTGCAGTCTGTCTTGAACCAGCTACAGCTTTTTAATTTCCTGCACTGTTGTTCCTATAAGAGCAAGAAGCTTTCAGCAATAGCAGACGCAGTCTTCTCCAGCAGAACCAGTCTTGTGGTGGTTGGTTCAGCTAATCTGCACTATGGCATGATAAGTATTTCACATACTTTGCCAAATGTATATTTCATATACAAATGCCAAATGCATTTTTGGGTGATAATTTAATTATTCCAAAGGTTACAACTCATTTCCTTCTGAAGTTCATCTTAAATATTTGATAGCATTAGCAATATCATTCCAACCTGCTAGTCTGAAGCACTGCTAGTGAGAAGCAAGCTTTATCTCTGTAGGCATTCCCTGATGCCCACAACGAATTGCTACCATAGTATTGTAAAAAGGCCATTTTGGCCTTGTTTCTTGAACACCCCCTCAGTAACCAAAGACAAATAACTGGGCATTCTGGTGGTGATTTGAAAGCCTCTTATCAGCCTTGAATACTTCACCTCTAAGGGTGTTACTGACTTGACTAATTGTGGTGAATGCCATCACACTTGACTGATGACACTGCTGCTTTTGAAGACCCTAGGGTTAAGCTGCCGAGCAAGATTTTTGTGGCAACGCCAACATCAGTTTCACGTAGGTCCCTCTAACTGAACATAGATGGTTTAGCATCTCACCAGCATATGTTAGGACAGGCAGAAAGGTGGCTAAGGTTCAGCTCAGTCGAGATGGAGGCACATTGTCTGGTATAATGAAAGCTCTAACAAGAATCACAGTGATGTTCCCTCGGCTACTAGAGTTTACTAGCTATCCACAGTGCCTCTTTCCCTCCATATATAACACAAAGACTGCAAGGACTTGTTTCTGTTCTGGGCCTTGCCCTAGTTATCTGTGATTAAAGCTGAAGAGCTACGTCACACTTTATGTGGGGTGACAGTGCACATATTGGAAACTGTGGGTGGCAACAAAACTAAGCAGCCAGTCTATGGGGAGGCGTTATGCAGGAGCATGCTACATTGTGTTACTGGCATTCTCCGCTGGCAGTGCCTGCACACTCACAAAAGGACAGAGTAATTTCCAAAGTAAAGAGCTAGCTTCTCCCACTGCCCCTATGAGGTTTGATCACTCAGTTGGCCTTCAGAGTACAGTTCTGTTAAACATATTTCTCTTGAAGCTTTCAAAGARTACTGCAGATGATGCAACTGCTGACTGCAAATCTCCAAGTTGCTTGAATTCAGCTACATCCTTAAGCAGAATTAAAAACTCCCATGACATTGTGGCAAATCTATTGCAATACATTTAGGCTGAAATATATTGCTCGGTATTTTGAAGATGTTTCTTACTCTGCATCTAGTAGCTCTAGTTGCTATGCCTTTCCCATTCTTATGGGCAGGCTCCAAGGAGGGGGACTTGCTGCTGGTGCAACAGCTACTCAGCTCGGCTACTCGGAACGCCAAGTGGGAACAAATATGACAGYTCTTCTAGCTCCTACTGTCACCACAGGACCACAGCAGTAACAAAAAGGAAGCCAAAAGGGTAGAAAGCAAGAATAGAGATAGGTGCCAAAATATCAGGTGTTCAGCCTCCTATTTTTCTGTTACAGGCCGGAGTAAAGGGAATCTTACCTTTTGGGTAAGTACCTTTCTACCAGCTCTTCCTGAAGTAGGCAGAACTTCATGTATGTAGAGAACTTACAGTAAAGTGTCTATCTAATACTAGGCAATTTAAACAGTGCTRGACACATCCTGATTAGAAATCAAGTGAGCTAATCTACCACAGGGATAATGCAGCATTATATCTGGTCTCTTATCCTCAGAATTACTTCATAAATCAKGTTATAGGATATAGTGCAAAAAACACAATCTAGCTGGCTGGCTCTCTAGGACAACACTGCAAGAGAAGGAAGGACCCCTACACCTCCCAAATCATCTAACACACCCRGTGTGTAATGTCACATAGCAGAATCTGTGTTCTTGTATTTGTTCATTGGTGGTTGTTTCTAGTAGGGCTGTGGCTGAAAGGAAGTGCACAGCTAAACTGGGACACCATTACCWAATTCATCTTCCTGAATTGTGCMTCCCCTTTTCCACAGTCACTCACTWATAGGCTAAGTATGCTAATATTCACAGCCCACCTCAAATAATTTTCAACCTCTTATCTGGCCAATAAGTTTTCTTGAAGATGTTTTACAATACAAGCAGAATCCCTCRGCCTATAGGATCCCTACTTTCAAGAATTACTTTTGTTGATAGCATTAATATCTATCCCTTGCAGACTAGTCTTAGCCAAGACAATACAGCCTGCTTTTTAGCAGTGCCAGTTACCTGCAGTTCTTCGATTTCAGCTTGAATTGAATATATGTTTAGTATTTCTAAAGACTAACACCTCTTCAAGGAAGTGCAYGTGATACATAATAGAGAAATAAAAACAAATTATAGATCATATGCATGTGATTTGTCCTAGGATGAAYTAGAAAAGATATAAAACATCTGTCCTCAAATGTTATATTCTTTTTTAAAAGTCACTTTGGAAATGTTTGAATAACCTAGGAATGGCAGCTTTACAATTATGATTACTGACAACATTTGGCTTTGTAAACTTCACTGTCTTCTCCCTCATCTGAAATTCTTTGTGCTTGCTTTAATCCCAGCAGTGATTTTTCWTACTTATAAAAGGAAGAAATAGTAGTCCGGTACCTTAGACTGACTGTAACAGGGAAGGGGGATTTGTTAGGAAGATCCAGATATCTATCTGCAAATTACCTTTGGTGTACTCACTCAGCCCTYGATAGTTCCTAGCTGTATGCACTCTGGGAGCTCAGTTCTCCACAGCACTGTTCTAATTTTATGTTGGCATAAGAGGCTGTTMATAGGGCTGAAACATGGACAAATCATTTTAGTCCCATTGTTTCCAAAAAGGCAAAAGATTAAAGAAGGAATTTATGTCAGAGAATAACAATCTGAACACTTACTTTAAAAAAATCTACKTTATCTAACTCACACTGAAGACAGCACTCCTTTTACACGTGTTGGGTATGAGATGGCATGTACTCTAGCTGTCCTGGGTAATACTGGCGCTCCCTGATCTTCCTGCTTATAGCCCTGACCAGTGCCCAAGGGTACTGCTGACTGGAATCAGAGCACTGTTGAATAAACTTGGTTCCCTCTTCTTGAGGCTACAGCAAGCAAGCAGGAGCCTGGCTGGTGACCGGTCTCTGCTTTCCTGCCTCTGCAACTCTTCTGTGCTCTGATTGATCTAGGRGAGAAAAGAAGGCCCCACAAATAAACAATGAATTTCTCCTCCCATTCAGCCGATCCTGAAGGCTCAGCACGGCAGCAGCTCTAACCTCATTTTGCAGAGCTTTCCAGTACTGCAGCAAGTGAGAGAGGAAAAGAACATGGTATCTCTTTTCACACTAGACTTTTACAGGTGGTGGTGGTGGCAAGGTGCCATTGGTTTTGGGGAGGAGGAAGGTGGCACAGCCACCCCCAGTTTGGGAAAGAGACCACATGCACAAGTCATACAATACTCTTGAATTCCGACTGCTGACTGGAATAATCTCCRAGTACTTCTTCACTATTTACTGCTTTATAGACTTCAATGCAAGAAAAACTCTATTATGGTCAGAAAGTTAACACAAAAACAACTAATCACCCATACAATCCAAGTGAATTTATCTACAAATCCAGACATCTCTGTATGAATAACCTTTGGTATCATTCACTMAGCCTTATTCCTGACTGTAGCTCTGTACACAAACCTCCCTCTTGGGTGTGGAAACATATGTGGCTCCATCTGTCTCACAGCTGGCTATGCCTTCTTGCGTCATAATTGTGCAGTATCAAAAACAATGTAAGAAATCACCATCAACTACCAGAGAGTGTTGCATTTTGGCTCACTTTTCATATGAGATGCCTGTAAATTTTCTGAGCTACAGCCAAATGACTGCATCTGTTGTGGAGCAGAACGTAACCCCATAAAGCCCCTCATGAACAACCAACCTACTTTCTAGTTTTGAGGACAAACWCACTGCCAAACCACTTCTCAACAGACATTCTGATTCAGCATACACTTTACCTGTTAAACAACAGCCTCAGTGATAGCACCTCTGACTACTGGAGGCGTCACAGTTTGGGGCCTATAAAACAAGGCTGGGAACCAAAATAGTCCCTTTGCCCTGAAAAAAGATACACATAACAAAACCACATCTGAGCAAGATGAAACCATGGTATTTACCAAGTCTATTGGACTACAAGGCAGYGGAGGAAAAAAGGATATTTACATGAAACAGCCTGGGTAATAAAGGTCAATGGATAAATATTGTAGTTTCACCCCACAGAAGAAATTATCATTGTTGACAAAGAAGCTTGGGAGACAGCACGCTTAGGTTCCATTTAGAACCTGAGGAACTGGAAGTGGTAYATGGTTTGAGGTTTGCTCAGTTTTATTTAAACTGAAGTATTTCCTTCACACATACGTGCATCACAACCAACTTTCATTCTGAATGTTGAAGGCATGCTGATATAATTGGAACAAACACTGGAAAGTGAATGAGGTTGAAAAAAACATTGCTTTCTGTAATTGATATTTTCACTCAAAATCTACACTCTGCTTTCTATAAAGCAAGTTTGAACACTGAAGTTTTCACTAGCCATGCCTGTGATATATTGGATATAAACATAACCAATGATTTGGCAGCTTGCTCTAAAGCTAAATTCACACTCCCATTTAAGAAAGGAAAAGGCTATTGCACTGGAAGAAGCYTGATGTTTATCCTGCTTTTAATGGATGTCTCCATTATCTGACCTCTCAAAAAGACTACAAGAGCAAACATCACAGTACATGTTTCTGACTTGCCTAATCTCTCCCTGTCCAGTCTGATTTATTGATTTCAGTTGAAGATTAGCCAACAGTGAACTGTAACTGATTACATTCAGTGTGAATTAGGTTCCATGTAGAGGCTGAGGAACTGGAAATGTCACATGGTTTGAGGATTGCTCAGTTTTATTCAAACTGAAGTATTTCCTTCACACACACGTGCATGACCTCCAATTCAGTGTGTGAAGTCACTTGGTATAGCCAAAATCTGTGGTGCTTAATGCCTGGCCAAAGATCATTGAAGTCAATTAAGTCAAGCCTCTATTGAGATTGCAACTCAAATTCCAACTATTGAAGTTCACGGAAACTGTAGTCAAAATAGTGGATATGCTTATCTGACTTGGTGAAACATAAGCCTGTCTTCTGATCACCTAATAGTTTTTTTACAGACTGCTGCCTAATTGCATATTGTTGACACCATGGTACATGCTCCTTTGCAGCATTATACACCACTGTTGTTTAAACATATATGAGCAACATACTGCTTAAGCAATAATTTTGTTTCTTCTAAGCAGTGACAAAAATGAGGAAAAAAATGGATCTATACTTCTAAGTTATTCTTTTATCTGTTCCTTTCCAGAACTAGGCTGAGATTGAAAATTAACTTCCACAGCAAACCATTCTGATATCACAAGCAAAACTAAGTATGTTTCTGAAATGACATCAGCAGCTGGCAGTGCTGGAAAATTCCTCACATATAAAGGTTTCAGGATATATTTGTCATCTCGTTTTGAAAACACAGTTCCTCGTTTTAGAAAATCTCACTAATAACTACAAGCAGGAGAATGCAAAAGGTGCAGAAGAGAACAGTTTTCAGTGAGTATATGTTAGTATTTGCCATGATGTATCAACAATCCTTTGTTAGTTCCTCTATATGCTGTCTTTTAAAAGAAACAGAAAAAGTCAAGGCTATCATCTTCATTCACTGGCAATCCAGCAGTTTTCATTATTTATTTTCTATAGTTTTTCATTATGTTTATAGAAGAAAGTTGCACATGCATAGCACAATTTATTTGCTGTTCTATGAAATTCTTAAAGGAAGATAAAAGTATCAGCATATCCTTGGATGTCCAGTCCTTTCTAATATGTGACTAAGTCACAGAAAAAAAAAAAAGCTGTCTTGGACTCACTCTAGGATGGAATTCTTAAAGGCAACCCACAGAATTAGGGAACAAAAATCCCATCTGTCCACACTAAATATAAATTAGTTGAAATTGAAAGTCTCACTTCTAACATTTAACATATGTTCAGATCTCAGGATTCCCATCATCCACCCCCCCAAACAATTTAAATATATCACTGCAATTGGTTTCAGTAACTCTCTTGCATAATATGGAATGACATAATATGGAATTTCCTGTCAATGCCACATACCTTTTTTCTTGTAATGCTCACCAATATATTTTGAACTGCTTTTCACACATATATTTCAAAGGTGGTTTGGACATACTCTTTATGAGGGTTACATCAATAGCTCTTTTATAGGGTCTCAGCCTGATAATCGTAGGGGAGTTGGATTATAACCTAGAGGGTTTGTTTCGTTGTCTTTTGTTAAACGACAGGCAATCAGTGTTCTTACTGTGATAAATCCTTGTTACTTGCCAAGCTCTGAGAGTAATACATTCTTAAATTAAGTGTATGTTTACCTTAAGGAAGTAGCAGATATCATAATCTTAGATCCAACTCTCCATTAGCTTACTGTTCTGGAAATAATTGTTGCAGAATGGACAGTAACTTTTCCTCTAAATACTATGAATTCAGTTTTGTAAGAAGAAAGCCATCTGCCTGAATACTGTCATTCAGTGCTTGTTCCTTAAAAAGAAGTCACTAGAAGATAAAGCCACTCAAAAGAGATCTTTACACATTGCTAAAATACAAACTGCMATTTTATTACTAACATTTGTCTCAGAACAAAGTCAAAATGAGAATCCACTCTTAATATCTCCACTACCATCCAACAGATGCAGGGTCTACATATAAATTTGACAGTTACTTGAACAAAATTTTATGCTTCTCCCCCCGTCCTCCTTTACATATCAGAATGGACCATATCCATTTCTGAGGATGATTCTAACATCCAGAATTATGACTTTCATCATTTGAGTATTCGTATTATTGACACTATAAAAGTCAGTAAAAGTCTATGAAGGACAGTGGGATGGAGCCATAAGAGCTGGGCTGCTCCCTAAGGGAAGGCTAGAGGGGAGTCAAGGACAACCACAACACTGGCTGGGCAGCGAGCTCACCCACAGGGCACAGTCCCACAGCACCCAAGGTTGATGATGACCAACAGGTCCTGTCAACGGTCCAGTGATCGTCAGGCAAAAGCAAGGTAACAAGTCAGATCCCAGGTCAAACTGGGAAATACAAACAATAATTCATGAACAGAACTGGAAACAGGTACCACATCTGTCATATAGCTCAGGCCAGGATTGAAGGCCCAGGTCTAAGCTTAAATAAGGCTTTTGGACCCATGGGTAGGTGGTGGGTATGCCCTATAGCTGGATCCATCCCATCTCTTCTAGGACCTACTGCTGAAAACTCAAACTCATACTGGGTTCTCCGAACTTCAGCCGTTTCTCTTTAACATTCTTTCCCACCTCTAAGGAAAACAAAGTTGCAATACAGAGGCTCCTCTCACCCACTCTCAATTAATTCTGTACCATTATTACAGTGGGGCTGTCCCTTCCTTTCTTTGCAATGACAGGTGGTGGTTAGTAACTAGAGCTTGATTTATAGTAACTGTTAGTAACTTACAAAAAAAAAATTCAAAAAATTCAAAGCCTCAGGTTACACAGCAAACCTCCCATCAGACTCCACTTCATGTAAAAATGTGGCCAAATGTCTCAGAACTTCAACCTTGAGCTCTAGTCTGGATAAAACAYAGTAACAGACAAGGAATCAAACTTCTACTAATCTATCCTCAGAACCTGAAGGACAACAGAAAACAAAGTCAGTACTGTACTACACAGCTGGATTTAGGAACATTTGAATTCTGTTAGGAGATACTTGAAGCACATGTGTATTACATAATCACACACAGACTTGGCTTTGTGAACACATAATAGACTGCTGCTTTGCTCACATGGCAAACTAAAATTAAGATAAGATTCAAATATAACTGGAAGAACATTGTGGGAAAGAATAAAGAGTATATTCTTAGCCAGAAATTCTTGTCTTTTGAGAGATGGAAATTGAAAAGATTCTTTTTAAAACGAGAGATGGAAAATTTCATAGTATGATTAAAAATAGGGGTTTTGAAATGTAGGTCACCAATCATGCTGGGTTATACAGAATTTCTATTTCATTTATGGGGAGAAATACATCCTGTTAGACATATGTTTTATCATGAAATCAAGATAAACAGTGAAATTTCCTCATCACTTTATGTCATAGATAAAAATTAAATATAGTTCTTCCCACCACAGTTACTAACAATCTAACTCCAAATCCAGTCAATACTTTGAAAGATGAATTCAAAACCATCTCCATCAGATCTCACTAATATCACATCACAAAAACCACTGCTGTTTCCACAAGACTGATAAGATCAAATTCATCCAAGCTGCAATTTCACCAAGGCTAAGGGATTTACAGCATGATATGAATGCAAGTACTTGAGGTTCATTGTGCCTAAACTGACAAAAAATGTGCAAAAGATTTTCCAGAGTATTTTCAAAGAACTAGGGGAAGATAACTCATTTGATTGGATTGTGTTTGATTAGAGAACAGGTTAAAAAAAAAAGTGAGTTTGTGCTCCACAGGAGAGGAAATAGCAGCAGAAAGGAAGAGTTATTGGGGCTTTGTATCTGGGGCCGTGATGTATCCCCAGAACTTACATGAGCCTATATGTGCTATATAAACTCCAGAACATGTGAGGATTTCATCTGTTTGACCTGATGCCCTGTCCCAGAACTACCCAGAATTGCTCATCATAATCTTATTAAGATGTTCTCAAAGGTCAAGTAAATCAGTATTCCAGAAAGTCTTCAATAAAATAGATCAACTTGTAAGTTTCCTTTTCTGCACTGTTAAACATCTTTTAAACTGGCATTGCTTACACTGTAAGTAGGTTCTCTCCATTTCTTATAAGTGCCTTTTCTAGGCAAAGAAACCACTCCCACAGGTTGTTCGGGGGCAGAAAATCAACTACAATCTGACAACTTATCACTTTTGTTAAAAAAAAACAAACTTTGTGCCCCTCCCCCATTTCTGGAAGTAAATGAAGAGACTGTCAGAAGAATCTGGAACATGACAAGCCATTTCCATAGCCTACAGAAAATAATGAAGACTTCATATATTGAAAATAAAATTTGAAATAATATTTGCCTCGTTAGGATAAACAACCTATTAACAATGCTCAACATCCTCCATTTGTAGCAGCAGCTAATCTAACAGTTTTCATTTTAGTTGTGGTTGCTACACTTCAAAATTGAGGTTCTAACTGAGCTTTGTGTCATATGCATAATATCCAGGGTACAACCCAGGAAATAAAAACTATACTCTACAGCTATATACCAAAACTTCAAATGCATTATCTCTTGAAAAAAGCAAAGCTACCTTGCAATRCTTCCTTAATTGGTTCATTAGCAATAATGAAGCTTAGCTCCCTAATGTACACCTGAGTCAGCAAATTCCTTGTCCAGGCTTAGACAAGCTAGAGAAGTAACATCTCCTCCAGATGGAAATTAATTATTAAGCCACTTTTATCAAGTGAGAGCAGCGAGGTGGCTGACTCCCTAGGCAACTGCTAGGGGCCTGAAAACACTTCCATAGGCTACATGCACATCTAAGATGGCTGGATTTGCTCTGTTGTCCAAATCAGGCTGCTTACATTAAACCCTAAAGGCCAATACACCACAGAGACCAACACGTGCTGCTGTGATCCCTCCTCTCCACTTACACCCAGTGTCTTCCAATAAACACAACAGTGAGGTGTGATCACTAACCACACTACTACCAACCTCCCTGGTTTTGCTTACTCCAGCTGTGCAAAACCTATGCAGTCACATATTCACCTTTTCTAAATGAGTTGCTCTTCCTTCTGCCTTTTGACGAAAAATTGCAAAGATTCTGCTTCATTCTATTTAAGAGTGAGTAAATTTCTCAAATTTTTGAAAATTTTCACATCAGGAAACTCATTTCCCCTCCATGGGACATTGTTTATGCACCGCTCTCAAAGTAAGCTAAAGAGAGAAGCCCGTGCTTTAGAGATGGGCTGAAACAGAATTGCGTGATGGATTCGCATCTTTCAAAAGAGGGATGCCTTGACAAGGTAACCTACCCATCTTCTCACAGTTTGAGACTCATCTGAGCATAGGGTGAATACCGTACTTTAAATCTTCCATTCTAGACTCCAGGTACTGTAGAAAACCACATCACGGACTCTTGCTTCTTTTTCTCAACCTGAATTTATCCATGACCTCTGGTAACTCTGCTAATATTGACCTTTAGCTTATGTAGTATTTTACTTTTCAGGTCCCTGTAGTTTATTCCCTTGACGTATTTATAGGCAGCAATCATATCTTGTCTTAGCCTTTATTTACCCAGTTTAAACAAACCAAATCTTTTAAGTGTTCTTTGATATGATAAGCCATTTGTTTTCCAGATAACCTGAATGGTTCTTCTTGTACACCTGATTCAGTTTGAATACACCTGTCTTGAAAACTGACAGCCTAAGTCACACAAAGTGTTCTCCACAGCTCTCACAAGGGCCAAATGCAATAGAATTAACTACTTCCTTGTCTCTCCAGTAAGTATCTGGATGTTCCCAATTCTAAAATCCAATTTTCAACACGTAGGGCTTATACCCTCCCTAACAAGCACCTCCAGGTATTGATATGACCTATCCT
Organism: Oceanodroma leucorhoa; assembly: GCA_030449065.1. Taxonomy (NCBI): domain Eukaryota; kingdom Metazoa; phylum Chordata; class Aves; order Procellariiformes; genus Oceanodroma; species Oceanodroma leucorhoa. The sequence continues at coordinate 1,702,640 of JASVER010000107.1, forward strand.
GTCTTCATTCTTTGTTTGCAAATCATCCTGCCTCCTGTTCTTTCTCAGTCTTACATATACCACTCTCCCAGTCCTTGTTTTCATGCTATTGATACCCCTACCCCTTTTTTAAAGATCAGCTGCTCCTCTCTTTTTCTTTCCCTACTTATTATCCTTTTTCCCTGTCCTCTTCTGCTTTACCTTCTGGGTATTTCCGAAGAGATTCCGTAAGCTACAAACTTCAGATAAACAAGCCATGAGCAATAGGCATACAAATGTATGTGTCCTCAAGGAACAGAGGCCGCTCCATTCTCAAGAAAAAGGCGGCCTACACAAAGTATAGAGGAAGTTGTTTGCCACAGTCTCCCTGTTGGCTTTCTTGGTCAAAAGGTTATTTCTAAATCCATCAGTGATCTGTCCAATAGTTTCAGGTAAACATCTGACTTGTCTCATTCTGCTTCATTATTTGTGAAATGGAGTTAAAAATATATTCATATATACAGATTGATAGAAGAGTATTAACAAAAATCACAGCATTTTTTTAATTTCCCAGACTTCAGTGGTCAGCTTTTGCTAGGATGGAGTAGAGGTCTTCCAACTATTGTACTTTACACCATTACACCAATTCACTTCTACCATTTCAAAAGAGCAGTAGAAACACACTCATTTTATTCGCTTTCAGAATCAGTACACTTTATGAGCTAAACACATTCCTTGTAATGTCTTGCTACAATTCCAGACTGGCAACTTAAAATATGCCCAACTCCTGACAACAAAAAACTTAATCCCATCATTTATGCTGATGGTATTTATCATTCAAGTCTGAGTCACACAAGTCAGAAACCAGTTATTTATAGGATAATCTTAAGATTTTTGGGTTTATATGTCTAAAGTTCTTTTCTCTTGATTGAAAGAATCTCTGAACATATTAGCAGAGAGAAAAGAAACACTGTATGTGAAAGCACAACCATCATTTCCCACCATTTTGAACAGTTTATGGAAACAAACTAGATAAAACATCAGGAAAATGGTATTTTAAAGAAAAAAAAACCAACCTGTCTTCATCTCATATACCATGTACTAAAGAAACCCATCCAGTTTCTTCCCAGAGGTTTAGTTTACGTCTAAATTTAACCTTTCTGCCAGGTCTTCATTAGCAGGAATGAAGCAGTTCAATTTCTCAGTGTCATTAATAAATACTAGGTCAAGCCTCATTTCTTAGCCAGACTTACAGGGAAATTAATGCTGGCTGTTTAATGAGCTGTACTTCATCCCCTCACAAATGTTGAACCAAATGACTTTTAAAAAATGCACTTCATAGAACACAGAAAAGTATATGAAAACAGGAAGCCTTAGTCACCCGCTATGCCTTTTCCAAAGCACAAAAGTTGTAATTACAAGTCTCCTTTCTGACTCCCTTGTGAGAGCAGCTCACTGTCTTCCCCCTTGGAGTAACGCCCCACTCACACTTTGGTGCTGCCAAGTCCTAGGGCTTTACCTCACTTAGTGTACTTGTACCAAGGCCTCATCTGAGCTGCAGCTGACCCTGCAGTACCAGCTACCTTTAGCCATTTCTGTTCCTCCTACCAGTTTCCTCATTTGGCTCCTAAGTAACTTCTACTGTTTAGCATTTTACCACATAGAACCATTTACAGTCTCTGCACCTTACTTGCTACAGTGTCTCCTGCACTTCCCTCTTCCCTTTGATCTAGGACTTTTGCACTCTAAGGCTCCAAGTTTACACTTAGCTTAGGTGGACCCTTCCTCCACAAAGGAACTACTCAATTTTTAAGTTCTGATACAAAGCTGATAAATCCTTTGCAGAAGTTGATGAAACCATGCTCAAACAGACCTCAACGGAAAACTCTTGAACACAATTCTTGTCTTTCATCTTCTCTTTATAATTAATCTAGCTTGTAATCCTTACCTCGTGCCTTGCAATTCTTCACCTTACAGCTGATTGCTATTCACTTTAAATGAACTGACACTAAAGCAGGAAGGTAGCTGTTAAACATGCAGGTGATAAACAGGAAGGGACCCCATCAGCTCAAGGGACCATTGGAAACTAACTGGATAGAAAAATCCATTCCTAACTTGCACAAAGACTGTGCAAGAAAACAAGTTCTCTGTTATTTTTACCAACAAGGCAGTGAAAATAGACTTGAATGTACATAAACCTTCAAGCCCACCTTAGTTCTCACTGATACATACTTTAATCCTACAAGATACAGGCAATTTGCTTTGCATAGCTGATTTAAAGGATAGTTGGAGGAGGCAAGTAGCTAAGGTGCTGGGCAATACCTTTTGGACATGCCTGCTCTGTGCTATGGATGTTACAATAAAAGGAAGGAGAATAACTCTGGGCCCGGAAATGCTATACACGAATGACTGAAATTAAAATCTGTTGCATTCAGATGAAGAATGAATACATCAGAAATAACATTCCTAATAATATTACTGCTGAAAGCAGTGGAAATTCAGGCATAGCCTCCTTCTGTAATGACATCCACGAGAGGGGAACATTACGAAAGTTCAAATGCGAGGATTACCTAATGGGATATCTTTCCAATACTTAATCCCCCGGAAACCCCAAACCCAACATCTATGATAGCTCTGCAAGCATAGACACATTGTAACTCTGTAGTAACTCTGGCCCTCCAACAGAGCAGCTACGGGCATAAGCCCTGGAAAACTGTGCCTTTCAGCAGGCATATTCCTTCCCCACTCCCACCTCACTCCCTGTGCGGTGCATGATACACTTAATCTTATTCCTTCTAAAAGAAATAAAGGAGAACCTCATATATCCTTAGGATAGCCCACGCTAAGTGCGATTATACAAAGTATTAGTCTGTGAAATTTAAAGAAAATATGCTGTATTCTGCCAAATGAAAAGTGCTCTGACAATTTCTCAAATCATATGAGTTGAGTTCCTAGAAATAAAAAATACTTAAAAAGGAGAACATTAAGTTAGTGGTCACAATTCTGTGAATAGTCTACATTCACTCATTCTTCTATATGCTCTTGAAATATTAGGAAGACTAAAGGAAGTGAATAAAAACCTAACTTTATAGGCTTGAATTCTGAGTGTTCATACTTTTTAATTCTAAACATCTTACCATTCCTCAATACATGCATTTAAATGGAATACCTTAAGACATCTCCTCTAGCTTTTCATTATGATTGGAGCGAAACAGAGCACAGTGGATGGGATGGTCATTTGAAGAAGGCATAAAAGAGATTAGGAAACTGTAGTTCCTAGGAAGAAGAAGAAACACAGCATACCAYAACTGTGCCTCTTAACTGTGTTTTCAGCAACTTCTGTAGATTGCCTTGGTCAAGGGAAATTGGTTTCTTCCATCTCACTACTCAGCAGCTCAGGGCCGGCAAGTTGATAACACACATTGTGCTTCCTGAAGCCTTGAAAGCGTGGGCTCTGCCTCCAGCTCACAGGAACACCACAGGCCATACACAGCATGCTTTATTCATGTGAGAACCCCTGAGCCAGGGCCTTAGGTGAGCTCTGTGTCACTGTCTTCTCTTCCTCAACCTCAGTTCTCCATACATCAACATGAAAGGGGTTTTGTTTTTCGGTTTTGGTTTTTTTTTCATTCACACCAACTTGAGAAATTTGCCAGAGGCTGAAGGATCCTACTGACTTTTCAAGTAGGGATACAAATTTCCCTCTCTCTACATGAGGATGTAATACATACATCCCTTATAGCACGATATCAATGAATAATTTTATCCCACAGCAGGAGAATTTCATACAATGGGAAAAAAGTGGATTAAAATGGTTCAGAACTAAAATTCCCAACTGAATAAACCTTGTTTTCACATTTCTTGATGGGAGAAAATATATTTCTGTGAGCTTGGTCAGGAAAGGGAATAATGTATCACTTAGATAAACAGAGCATCTAAGAATGTTAAATATTTTAAAATAGGTTATTTAGTACAAATATTATTTCACAGGGAAATTGTTTTCTATTGTTTTATGAGGGTTAACCTTGGCACTGGCAAAAGATAGCAAGTGCTTGTTTAAAGAACACTAAAGGGCAAACAAAGCCATGACTACACTAAATCTATGTTTCACATGCAGAGTTATGATCTCATTTCCTGTATATTCTAAACTTTTGTAATATGGTCATATAAATGAGAAAAATAGAGGGTCATTATAACCCTAATAAGAGCAAGAATCCAACACAGTAGTTCAGCATAGAAAGACAAATGCAATTTTTCGAAACCTAACTGAAAAATAGCAGCAGAAATTCTGCTGCATGGGAAAAATATCCCACCTTAAGCTGCCATAAAAGAGCAGGAAGAAATAGCTGTATCAGGAAAGGTAGGAAAGTTTTTCTGTTGTTCCTTTTTACACAGAAAGCCGTTGATTAAATTTAAGAAAGGGTGTTTTCTGTTCAAAGACTATGAGAGGAAAAGTGCAGCACATGCTATGTGGATGGTATCCCAAGAAAAATTCAGAGCTAGAAAACATAGAAACAAGGGCTTAATTTTTTGTCACACATTTTTCTCCATATTGCAACTTTGTTGAGTGCTATTACACACCTTAGTTACACCAAGCAGATAGGAAAAGTAAGTCCAAAACCCAACAGAACATATTTTTTTTCTATTTCTAAAGAATCAGGAGGTAAAAATGACAGAGGATTCAGTAGGAGAGTTACTCAGGTTTTGCAATAAAATTATGGAAAAAAAAATAGAATCTTACAAAGACTCAGATGAATAAGATCTTTTGAAAATGGGACCTCATGCAATTTGGATGCTTTCATTTATGTTTTGGGCTCTCGAGCGTGATCCCATGTGGCATTCCCTCTCCGCACTTACCTCTTCATGATGGATGAAAGGGGAAATGCCCTGTAAGAATCCATATCCATCAAACATTATGGGATATGCAGTCCACCCAGAAAGTCCAGCCTACCAAGGAGAATAGAAGAAAACATAGTGTTAAAGACAGCTCTCAAGAAATGCTGCAAAATCATTTTGAATCAGAGTACTTCAGACTCCTAATAAAACTTGTAAATATTTCAGTTCGGGCCTTTTAAATGTGCCAGTGGAATATCTGAAGTTTCTATAAAAAGATACAATTTTTTAAAAATTACAAAGTATCTAATAACATAAATAAAATGTTTCAATAGCTCTACTTACTCTACACAATAAGCATTCATAAAAATCATCAAATTACAGTTTTTAGTTTGTCACAGTGCAAGCCATAAGTGCCAGATGAAGTTGATAGCTCCCAGATTAGGCATTCACCTATACAGAGACAGAATAAAGCAGAGTCTTTGCCTGGTATTTAATCTTGAGTTTACTGGGACATGTGCTCACTGCAAGGTATCACATAGCCTGCAGAAAACCCATCTTCTTGTCCYTCTTAAGCTACTGAGAGAATTGGAATTTGGACTCATGACCTCAAATGAAGTATTTGGCATATGACCATCTTTCATGCAGCATTTAATAAAATCACTGGTAGAGTTTTCCAGTACTCTCAATTTAAGTGTTCTGATTAACTTGAATATATTTACCCTTTCCTGTGTGACATCTTGTGCCAAGCTGCACATGATCCTTTCTCACTTCTTTAATGTTAACATCTCTCATGTATGTATAATACAGGTTTCTGAAAGTCTTGCCTGTCTTTCTATTTTGGAACAGTCCTCACTCATTTGTTCACTAGTTTCAACTACATACTGCATAGAGTAGCAATGCAAAATCATTGTCTTACTTTTACTTGTCTCAGTTCACTGTAACTACTTTTTCTCCCGGCATCTCCACATCTCACATGTTTCTCCAAGCCTTTTCCCACCCAAACTCCTCCTCAACTCCCAACACTCTTTCAAAATTTCACATTACCTTTCTAGCTTATTTGTGTCTTCCACATCAGCTCACCTTCTCAGAGGGGGTTTTTAGTTTTAAGAAATGACTGCTTCAAAATGCATGTTTATTTTATTAATAAAGAGATTAAAAACTGTTGTGCTGTTATGAAATAGCTCTTTATATTTTGGGAAAATTCTGTATTTATTATGTGGACATTCATGAAGATTTTAGCTAGTCATTTATTTGCTTTTAGGTGTTTCGATTGTCAAAGTGTTGACTTGAACAACAATTTTATACATAATGTTAAGAACTTTCCTGTGTAGCATTATTTATTTTCCCTTACCCATGTATTTTTTTGAAGAAAAACAAAAGTCATCCAACGAGTCATGATACTCACTTCAGAAACACTCCCAATGAGCCAGAGTTTGGGTGCCTCTTTGTGGAGACGCATGGCTTCAGTAGCTGAGGATATGACCTATAATGCAAAACCAAAAGCAAACAAAAACTAAGGCCACTACGTGCCTTGCTAATACCGCTGCTTTTGGGCGCTGAGGGCACAGGGGTCGTTTCTCATGTCCCTCTTCCCCTGTTTCTGTGGCTGCCGTAYGTGACCTTCCCTCAGGGCCAGCAGTCACCTCAGGAGGCGCGCCAGCGGCCATGGCGGGCTGCGGGCCTCACAGAGCTGCCTGCAAAGCCCACTGGAAGGAAGGGAAAAAAGAAAGGGGGCTCCCAAGAGAGACATTTAGAGCAGAGCCCCGGAGAAACACCTCGTACACCGGCGGGCCGGGCCCGTTAGAGCAGCACCACGCCGCCGCAGCTCCCGCCTCAGGCCGACCGCTACCGGCCTCCTCRCCCAGCTTAGGGGGCGGAGCGCGCCGGGGGCGTCACGCCCCTTCAGCCAATAGCGGCCTCTGTTTACTTCGGGGCGGAAATTCGTTGCATATTCATGAGGAAGGCCCCGCCCCGCCCCGCCGCCGCAGGGAGCCGCGCGGCCGCGGTGCGTATTTATGCTGAGCCCTGCGAGGAGCGGCTGGGCCGAGCGCGGGGCGGAAGCGCCCGGCACCCCTCCCTGCCGCCCGGGTGCAGGCGGCGAGGATGAGCCAGAGGGACACCCTGGTGCATCTCTTCGCCGGCGGGTAGGTGAAGCCGCCGCCGCCCGGGGGGGGAGCGAGCGCGGTACCAGTCCCGGCCCTTCCGCGCGGGCTGCCAGCTGAGGCCGCCCGCCCGCCCCTCTTCCTTCCCCGCAGGCTCCGCTAGCGGAGTGGGACGTGTGGTGGGTGCCGCCCTGCAGCTCCCCCTGCCCTTGGCGCTGTAACCCCGGAAATGGCTCCCGCGGGGTTTTCCCGTCCCCCCTCTCCGGGGCTGCGGGGCTCCTGCCCGCTGCTCAGCCCGCCCGCCGTGGCCTGGCCTAGGAGGGGGCCGCGGCCGCCCGTGGTGCGGGAGCCGGGGGCCGGGCCGCGGCCTAGAGCGGCTGCCCAGTGGCGTTGCGGGGGCCCCGCCGGGGCGGGAGGGCTGCAAGGGGCTGCCGGCCCCCCCCTCCCCCATGCCTGAGGCGGCGCGAGGGAGAAGAGAGGGGGTCCCCGGGGCGGGGGAGGGCAGCAGGCCGCGCTGAGGCTCTCCCGGCGCGCCGCTTCCCGCCCGGTGCCCCGAGGTCCTTCCGGGCCTGCCCCGGGCCGCTTGCGCGCGTTTGGGCCCAGCCCCGAGGGGGGCTCCGGCTGCCCGGGCAGGCGCCGCGGGCCCTCGCTGGGAGCCTGGGCACGCCGCGGGCRGGCGGTGTCTGCAGGCCCGGCCCGGGTGTTGAGTTTTATCACGGGCGACGTGCGGGTGGTACGTGGGCCCCTGGGGGAAGCGGGGGTGAAGGTTTCCCTTAAAATTAGCCCGTTCCCTCTGATCGCCGTTCCGGGAGTTTRTCCCTTGTCTGGCGTTTCCGTGGAGGAACGCGCTGAGCCCTCTCTGCATGGGCTCCCCCACCGCATCGGAGAGGCTGCCCAAACACGCCTGTCGCCGGAGCGGTGTAGAAATGGCTAGCTGGTAATGCTAATGTCGAAGGGCCACTGTGTTACTTGAATGCATTTCAACACTGGTGTGTACYGCTTTTAGGTGTGGGGCTTGACACGGTTGTGCAGCTTACCACCCGCGAAGACAGAAGAAATCAGAGGGAAGACTATAGCTAGAAGTAAAGATGTGGCCCTTGTAGCCTTGGTTAGGTTTGAGGTAACTCTTATACCTTCACGGGTGTTACTCTGTCTTCATCTTTTTGAGCTTTGTAATGCTCGGGATGTCTGCAGTTACACAGCCTGCAGTCCCTCCAGGGATGAAGTGGGAAGAGCACCTAGCTTAAAAGAGAAAGCTGAGATCCTGTTTGGTGTAATGATAAAAGTGAGTTTAGGAAGTGAGCGTGGCTATGTGGAAGTGGGAGAAGTGACAGGCTGAGAACATACTTTGCATCCCAAGAGAGAGCTTGAAGCTTGGATTTCCATTTGTACTCATTGGCTCTGGACTGGGGTGTTTGAGGTGGAAGAAGAATGTAGTGTTTACTCAGAGCAGGTCTSGGTGAGTTGGATACACATGAGCGTGTTCTCTGCTTCTGGCACACTTTGCAGGTTTTCACTGTTACGCACCTGATTTAGTGCTAATGTGGGTGCTTTTTCACCCCCCTGATTTCTGGCACTTTGTTTAAGAGGAGAGGGATTATGCAGCAGGAGGCCCAAGATGTGGTAGTGTGTACTTTTTTCTTCAGAATTCACAGCCTTGTAAATATTCAGAAAGGCAGTAGAAGGAATGCTGCCTTATTGTAGCACTTAACTTGATAGYTCTGCACAGGGGAGATTACTAGGCAGAATTGTGCGTTATGATAGAGACAGGTTTATAATGCTGGAGTTTAAGACCGGATGAAGATTGCTCAGCTCAACTCGTTCATTTCTATTTTTTGCAGAGAAGTCTGGTCTATGGTTAGCTGCTGGCCAGTTGGGTCAAGGGTTATACTGTGAGGAAAAGGCTGAATGCCGTTTCCTCATGTGCCAGCCACACATTTCCTGTAACCTGTTCAGCAAAGCTAACAGTGTATATTTGGGCACATTTAGTGGTAGGCAAGTCATGTAGGGTCGTCTCATGACTTCTTTGCGAGGATGGTGGACTGCAGATCACCTGAGTGTTCTTTAGGCTTCAGTGGAACTTAAAGAAAAAGGAAGGAAGCTTTGTTTTCCTTTAGGTTTCATCAGAGACTGTATGGAAACATGATTATCTCAATCTGCTGGCCTTTTTTTGTAAGGTCTAAGTTCAGTCTTCAATTCCTGCTTTCAGTAATGAAACTATAACTGATGACATTGCTGTTTTAGTAATGTAGGTGGGGCCATCCTGGGATTTTTCTGTAGCTGCCTAGCTTATTTCATGACCAATTCAACAACTGTCAAACTGCAATACTTCTGGACCACTAGAAGTTTATGTTGGGAGTTAGTTTCATACTTCTAATAATTTTTTCCTCTCATTCCTTTTTTCCTGTCTCTGCATCCTTACCCCTTTCCAACAGGTTTGATAGACTTTAGCAGTGCTGGCCACTGGGACAGTGATGGTGAGGGAATTACTCAGCAATTACTACCTGATTTGTTTTTCTAAAGTAATTTTTACTCAAGTAGTTTCATTTTTAAGAATCCCATCTCTGTTTCATAACTACATGTTAATTGTAGATACAACCAGTATTTTGTGATAGAAATACTAATTCTAAGTCTAGAAAGAAATAATTTAGCACTTGTTTTGGAATGGTTTTAATGTAGTTTCTAGCACTATCATTGAATTGAAGTGGTGCATTTTTTTTTCTTTTGAAGAGAAAGCTCAGCTAAATCATTTTGCTGGACTAGTTCATGAATTAGCCAATACATCAACAAAGTACTACTTCATTTACAAGCAACCCCCCCTCCCTGTACTACTGGGACATTCTTGACTTTTTTTAAATAGGATATTCTCTGAAGTTCGATATGTAAAAGTAACAGCAATCACGTTTAGAAGTAGGAAATCCATAGCGTGAGAAGAGCATCACACTACAGGAAATAAGATAAGGTAGAAGAAGTAAAAAAATCCTTTTTAATACAAAAAGGTTACTAACTTCTAAGAACACATTCTTTAAAGAAAAGCAGTTTTAACTGATAGAATTTGTAAGCAATTGGTTCTATGCAGTAACTTTGCTGTCACCTAAAGACACTTAAGCGTAGTTTTCTAGGCTATATTCAAAACTGCCATTGTGCACTCTATACTGAAGAGCAATTGCAGGCAGCATACCTGAATGGATCGATAGTGTACCTGGAATTCAGTTTCATGCTGTGACACGTTTGAAATCACTTACTTAGCTCATATTTTGTTATGATGCCCCTATTTGTCAGGTTCTGTTTCTGCAAACCATGTAGTTACCACAGCTCCATTTGCTAATAGTATCTTGTCCTTGTGGGAGCAGGAACGAGCTGGGTGCCTGTAGTGTTTGGATCATGATAAAAAAAATTGTGCTTCAGATGAAACTTGATTTTTTTCTTTTTTTTTTTTTCTTTCTCCTTCTGAGCTACTAGGTTGCATTGCTCAGAACTCTTCTGTTTCAGGAATCAAACTGTAGATTTTCTTGTGTATCTTCTGTTTTTCCACCTCCTAGTCAAATAGCAACTGTTGTCACTGTAGACAGCATGTTGGTAGTATAAACTCAGGTGCTTTTATTCCAAACCAAGGAGAAGAATCARCTGAACATTCTGCATCCTTAAATTACAAAGTCTTGTGATTGAAATGTAGGCTTTAGAGGAACATTTTGGTTCAAGTATGTAAATTACACAATTGCATGCTTTTCCAGTTATTAGACTACTTAACAAAAAAGCAGTAGAAAGACCTTAATGTTTTACTTTGTAGGAAAGGTTAATATGTTTTGGACGTACCTGCTTGCAATCATAATTGGTACATCAAGTGAAAATTCAGGTGTTGGCTACAAAAATAACTTTCAGGTTTTCCCGATTTATTCTTCATTTCCCGAAAGCTTATGACAGTAATTCTGTATCATACAAACTTCCATCAGGGCACGGGAACTTGCCTGGGCTTTGTTTCCTCAGCGAAAGGAGAGACCGTTTTGGGTTAGGAGGTGGACAGCTGCTTTTCTGAGTTCAGGGTTGGACACTCTCAGGTTTACTACTTAATTCTTTCTTTACTCTTGGTGTTTCTTGCAGAAAGTTGGCTGTTTTCTAATTTAATATGTGAGGGAGTATAGGGAGGAGTCTCTATTTATTTGTCCTGATTATAGAACTGTCTCAAATTGATCTGTAATTTAAATCACTTTGTCTGACAGGTTCTTAGCAAATCCCTGCAGCGGCTGAAATAGTTAAGACTCAGAAAATATATTTAAGATATATATTTAATATATTTAAATGTTTGAATTCTTCAGAAAGATCAGACACTCTTGAAATGAATGAAGTAAAGGTGTTTTAAGAAGATATTAGTTAATAATGTAGCAGATAATGTGATAATAGGGGCTTTTTTGCTCCCTTTCAGAAAATAGCCACTTGAGCCATAACTGAGTTGCCAAGCACTTCGACTCCCCTCTACCCTAAAATACATTCCTGGCATAACCTTGGATGTCTTTCAGAACAAGTTCTTCCTGTTGTAAGGCATAGGAGAAGGTTAGTACCTTCCTGTCCAAGCTTCAGGTTATTTTTGTGTTCAGATACTCTTCTGTGGGGAAAAAGGCAGTGATTGTTTAAAGCACTGAGTAGCTTAGGTTTTGCTCCAATTGCCTAAAAATTGCTGTCAGTACTTGAGAAATTATGAAGCTGGTGTGTTTCTCATGTTTCTTTCTAGATGACTGACGTTTTCAGCTGTTTGTACTTAATACAAATGTTGTTGTAAATATTTATTTACCCTGGTTCCTAATAGAACCTACACTGTACATGATGTTTGTTTTGGATAATGGAACCCAGTGATGCTTGTTCCCCTTGTGGTGTTTTTCCTGTTTTCACTTGTAGGTTTCTATATGTCAGTGCATCAGGGGAATTTTATTTTTACACTTTTAATTAGAAATAGCAAGTTTGATTAGTATTTTTAGTTTAAGGATGTTAGCTTAACTTACACTTTCTAAGTTTCAGCAAAGAAACATAATTGGTGAATAAGGGGGTTAAGAGTTTCTGGCTGCCAGTATTCCTAGTCATCATATTAATGCTAAAGATGGAAAGGTGTATAATATACAAGTTTAGTAGTATAATAACAGGAAATTCAGGAAAACCCTGAATATTCAGGATTAATGAGATACATTCTTGCTGTTTCTGAAAGTTGTACTTGCTAAAGCCCTTAAATACCCTCAAAAGAGGGATACTGTAAACTTCGTATCTAAACCTGCAACTGTTGATGTGAAAGTTACTCGTGTGTTAAGACAGCTTTATGAAATTGCTGATAGATTTGGGACCTGAATTTGCAGTAAGTGGTGAAGAAATTAGAATTCTGTTTGCAAGTGGCTTGTGTTGTGTTTCTTTTGACAGTTTCGAGCACAATTTTCTTGCTGTTTCTCTTGGCAGCCAGTATTTGCATGGAACTTTCATTTTCATACAGGAAAGAGAAACAGCTGGTAAAATACATAAATGAATGTAGACCCAAGATAACAGGGTCAAGGGTTATCTTYGAGTCTTTGAGGCTGTGGTTACGAATACTGTGAAAGGTGAATCTGTGACTAGCAATATGCAGCCTCATCTTTTATTTGCATAAAATAGATAATTATGTGAAGGAATAAAAAAATTCTTGCACTGACAGTTTCAATTCTAGGTCAGCTGACACTGGCATCGGGAATATTAATCTGCTTTGGAGCATTTATAGACAGTCCAGTGGCTGAAGTTGAGACCCTCATCCATGCTGAAGGTGTCTTTGCTTTTACTTGCAGGGGCGTAAGGTAACAGTGGAAGATACTCAACTACTCTGGACAAAGGCAGTGATTCCTTAGCAAATACCCTCAACTTGCAATAATAAAAGAAGGTTTTTCTTGTGCAGCTATCTCTGGAAATAGAACCTGGGATTTGAATGACAAACAGGATTAGGTTTTTGAAGCATGTGCAGATTTTTTTCCTTGCAGTGTCTCACAAATAATTCAGGTTTATCTGAGGGAAATGGTTGTCAATACTGTATCTGTGTTGAATTGCTAGCAGAGTTTAAAGCCTAAATAGTTCCAGGTTTGTTTCTGTTAATCTGGTGAGGTGGTGGACTTCTAAATGCACATTAGGGATCAAATTAAGTGTGGTGGGTTTTTTTGCATGGGTGCTCTCTGGAATAAGCTGCAGTTTAGAAGAGCATTGCCATCTTCCTAGATTCTTCTGTCCAAGAGATGTCAAGTAGAGACAACTGTTCTTAGTTTTACTGTTTTAAGTTTGTCACAATCCTGCAGGTTAGATGATAACTATGCATCTCTGTATCTGTTTCACTGAATGCAATGTCTCTTGTGCCTTTGTACAGTTTAAGCTAGGGATTTAATTCTCTAACTTGACTGTGTTAATAGTAGTGGGATTTTAATCTTCCTTTTTTACCTGTGTGTTTACTTTTGTGGATTTACCTACTGATCTTTGGTCTTCGCTTCAAATTACTTGGGATTTGGGTGGATTCTCATGCCTTTATATGATCAGGTGTTTCTGATGAAAGTCAGCTTTGCAAGTTTTTCTTATACTCACTTGGCAAAGCTGAAAAAGGATTGTAGTAAACATTGATTAGAGGCAAATGTCAAATTTAGGATAGGTAAGATGAGTAAGTGGTCTTTTGAACAGCATTCATTAGAAACTGCTGTGAACATTCAGACAGAGGAGTGTCTCAGGTTTTGTCCTTCTCTTCCCGTTTATACTCTGCCAGCAGGAGAGCAGTTGCTTACCTACTCACTCTACCAGGTGAAAGTCATCTAATCCTGGAGGGAAAAGTCACAGAGTTCTCACAAGTCACTGTTGTTGGGGCCTAGTGCATGACTGCACTAGGAGATGCTGAAGCCCAGAGTGGTTTTAGGTAGTAGAAATTTAAGTAGTTTACAAAATCTCACCTGTGTTATTGAGGAGAAGAAATCTAATGATTTTCTAACTCTTAAAAAAAAAAAAAAAAAAATGTTTTTCCAAATTGTGCTACTCCCTAATTTGTGTTAAGCCACAAACTAAAAAAAAAATCCCCTTAATTTGAGCTGGTGAGAAGGGTAGCAGGAGTGGTGGTGGCAGTCTGCTGGCAATTTATGGACCACTTTTGCTAAGCTGGAGGCTGGCTGTTAATGGCCTGCCAGGACTTGGAGCACAAAGAAGTAGSTGTCTCTTTCACAGTATTTCTAGCAGTGTGTTAAATAAGCAAGGCTGGAAATATATTTCTAAGTAAAATAGACTGTCATTGATGCTTGTGACAGAAGAGCTGGCATGCTTCTTAGAAGTTGCTTATTTGTAGAGGGTGCATAGTTATTGAATTGTCTCTCTTCTTTGTTTACCTACAAGCTATGTTTACTGGCAGTTTCTCATAAACAGATTTTTGTCAACCCTTGCAGTGTTTATCTTAAAGTTCAAGTGAACTAGGTAAATCAGTGTAGCTCCTGGATTATGCTTTCAGTTAGTGGTTCAGTTCAAACTCAGTGGATCTTGTGACTACTGAGCAAGGTCTGGTTCCTCAACATTTGGGGACCTTTTATTTCAATCCTTCAATTCCAGATGCTTTCTCTATTGTATGGGGCTTTTTGAGAGCTGGGAGAGTGAGGTATTAGATTTTGACAGTGGGGATTTTGCAAAGTCTTGTGAGCAATACAGAACCACATAGCACTATAAAACTTCCCTGCTTTCTTCATTTGTAAGTAGCAATTTGAGATCTTGAAGATAGGGAACAGAGGAGAATTTTAATCTAAACTATCAATAGTGGAAAACGTTCAAAATATTCTCAGGTTCAGTTGAGACATCTTAAAGTGTTTAAAGAAAAAAAAAAAAACAAAACCAAATAAACCACCCAAACAACACAACAGTAAGAAACTGCCAAGAGTGCTGATTATTTGAAATGACTTGAATGACAGAATGTGGTGCAGGTAAAGGGTACCCAGTTCTTAAAGGGAGGCAGTTGGTCTGCTGCTTCCTTACGATGCATGTAAAAATAGTGCTGGCTGCTGTTACRTCAGCTGGTTATCACTGAACAACGCTTGCTGTAGGCAGACTTAAAAAGAACAAGCATTGAGTAGCTGTACGTCTCCCCTTTTCCCTAGTAATCTAGTAATCCATTGCTGAATGAAGTATTTCTAACCCATCCACAGCGAATGTCTGACAGAAGTGCTGTTGCAGTCAGGCATCCCTTGTGGTGATCTGGGTGTGGTGCAGGGGAGCATGCAGGGCACAAGCTCCAGCTCTGTGTTAATCTTCAACTTYGGAAAATTTTTCCAGTGCGATGTAGCTATGGAGCCAGTAGCATTAAAGGCTCCAAATTCCAAGCCCTGGTGAAGAATGCAGGCCAAGTTTTTTCCTCCTCCTTTCTTCCCCCTTCCATAGTATTTACCTCATTAATATAAACCATACCACGTGCTTTCTCTTGCTATTACTGTTGCTTGAAAACAAGTCCTCATGTAACCTGTCCGAAATCAAATGCAGAAAGATCTTAAAGGGAGTTGGCTCGAGGGGGTCAGAAATGGAGGGCTTGCAAGAAAGGAAATAAACTCTAAAGCCAACTTCCTTCATTGCCTGCACAGGCACATTACCATACAGCAGTGTCTGCTGTTGGACTGCAGGAAACAGTAACTTGCTGTCCGTCTTGAAGATGCTTAAGCTCTAAAGTTCCATGTCAAGTTGTTTTGAGGGCTGGCCTACCTGTGGTTCTCATGTGGTATTCATGTCATGAACCTTAACATGTTACAGGCTCCTACTGCTTCCAACACTGGCTAAAATAAATATCACCACATTTAGTCTGTCTCTTACTGCAACTCTTATTTTATGAAGTTTATTTGTAGCTTACTATTAGAAGACTAAGCAAGTGAATTGCTCATTCAGAGATGCTTTAAACATGCTACTCTAAAAGCTGTGTCAGTCTGTTACTGCATGTGTACAGCACACACTCGGAGACTGTCTTCCATCTTCCTGTGAGAACACTTTTTTCCAGACTGACAAAGGAACTTGATTTCTTTCCTCAATTAAAACTTGGAAGAGAGTAGACTTCAGTCTAATGTTGGAGTTAGGGGCRGGACAAGATGCCTTTAGGCTTAGTAATAGGATACCTCTAGGTCACTGGGTTTAAATGGAGCATTAAGTGAACATCATCGAACATCATCTTACTTTGCAGCTGTTTGGTGTTGTCAGTTCAATTCATACAAACAGATTAGGTTTTTAGGATGCAGTGCTGTGCTAACAACTACCATTATTTCTGGTATTCTCTGCAGTAGACTAAAAGCTACCTTCCTATGAAAGTTTATAGGAGATTTTGACTCTTAGCTATTACTTGACTCTTAGCTATTAATTTGTAYTGAACTCTCCTTTGCATTTTGGAAGACATTATTTAAAAAATTCTATTGAGCAAGTCTTACAGCTTTTTAAAGGTTTTGGGGGTGTTGGAGCATCTCATGTTACAACAAAATAGCTGATAACTATCTTGTTAGAATGAAACACCAGCTCTAGTTATTGCCTCAGAGAAGTGAATGCTGGGCCCCTTGAATTTAGTATCAATTGTATTTCTGTGTTAGTGGATTTCAGACTGAGTTGTTAGTATCAGTAATTAATACCATAATTTAAATCTGGGTTTGGTTTTTTGGTTGGTATTTTTGTTTTGTTTTTTAAAAGGGTGCATGTAGTGTCCTGGTCATCATTTTAAGAAGGGTGTTTGGCAAAGTTAAGAATACTGATCCTTGAAAAGGTTCAAGGGAAGCACTTTTTTTGTAATGGTAATGTCAAGGAATTTGGGATTGTCTTTGGAATTGGAATTTGTGGATTTGATATTTTTCCCTCAGAGGCTGTCTGTGATTGTAGTTAAACAGATAGGAGTGTAGATACTAATAAATCAGTTATGAACAACCACCAGAAGAATCCTTTGAGCAGAGCTGCTAAAAGGCAGCTGTGTTCTTGGCTGTGTTCTCTAGCAGAATGGGAGTAACCCCACTGTCAGCACAAGTCATGCACGCCTTGCCTTGGCTTGCTCACAGAAATGAGTGGCAGATTGAAGCAAAATCTGCTAATCTTCACCTGGTTAGCCACTTAAAGCTCTTCTGTTTTCCCAAGTTCTACTCTACACTGTACTCAGAATCTAGTCTGTCTTACTGTAATGGGMAAAACTCAGGAAACACTCAGAATCGTTGCTTTCATGATACAATGCCCAAAATACAAATGGAGTTTTGAAGATGTCTTCCTAAGTATTTTAACTTTATCAAACTGCCGCACCACAGTTGTTATCAGTTTTTACATGTAGCCCTGTGTGCATAGTGCATAAATCTTTTCTACCCTTAAGGATTTTTGGCACCCTGTTTGTGGTCAGGAGCGCGCTAAACATTCAAAAAAAGTTAAAATTTACCATAAGAAGTTAAACATTTCAGATACCGAGCTACTTCCCAGAACTGATTTGAACAGCATGTACTGAAGACTCTGCACCTTCACTACTTTGGGAAACTTTATTTTTGTTTAAATTTTCACTCCATGTTGTAGGGTTAACAAACTGACTTAACAGTTAGCTTGTCTTCAAGAGCAAATAACTACAGCATTGTCACGCATGTTCCAGTTGTTTCTTCACCTTTTGCAATTTGACTGTGTTGAGTATAATGTTACTTATATGTGAATGTATCCTTCAGTTTCTTTGCAGTTAAGAATGTGATGATCCTATTTTTTTTCCAGATGTGGAGGTACTGTTGGTGCAATTCTGACATGTCCACTGGAAGTTGTGAAAACACGATTGCAGTCCTCCTCTGTGACTCTCTATATCTCTGAAGTCCATCTCAACACTGTGAATGGTGCTAGTGTCAATCGAGTAACTAGAGTTTCTCCTGGACCTCTCCATTGTTTGAAGTGAGTGTACATGTTATTAAGTTTTCAGTTCATTTTGGGGAAGGAAGAGGAGTGAGGTGTGTTGGACAAATCCATATGAAAGATTCAGACTCTTATGTCTGTCATGATGCTACCATATTTTGCCTCTTAACTGTAAGTTTCACATTCTGCTTTTCCGAACGTCCTTCATGCTGGAGTTTGTATCTTGAATTAGCCAGAGCATATATACCCTGTACAATTCACAGCTCCAGACTACATCCCCAAAACTCACTGGGAGCACTGTAATACTTAAGTGCCAGACTGTATTTTCATACTGAAAAAGTGTTAGTATTAGTATAAGACTTTTTAAACTCTTTGGTGTCCAAATCATAGATGTTGCTGAATATGGAGGCAAGTCTCTCTCAACTTTTCAGTGATACTCTCAACTYGGTATCTTCTGATGGATGTGTGACTAGTAACACTTTTTTAGAGCTGGTAAGAGATAGGTAAGGCCAGATTTTGCCATGATCTGGGAAGTTTTGTTTGCATAGCAGCTCACTGAACGGGGACTGCTTTTCCTCTTCTTGCCACCAGTGCTTGAGATGTTCAGTAGCCAGCAGGAAAGTTGTATGGCCACAGCTAAACTGCTGGTACAGACCACAGGCAGGGTTCACTTCACTCTGGGGGACTCAAGCCAACCAGTTATGGGGAGGTACCTTCAGTATTTGGGTATGAGGGGAATTTTCCTCCAGAAAGGTCCTGCTACTGCTTCTTGCATTAGAAAGAATTTGAGACTCAGACCAGCATCTTCTATCCCCAGTTAATCAGTGAGAAATAGTTTGTAGAGAGCCCCTTCTGGTTGCAGTGTAGGATTTAGGCTTAATCTGGTTAAAGGATAGGATTTGCCTAAATGGAGGTTGTACCCAAATAGCTCCTTGAATGGAAGATAGTTCTTAGCATGGAAGTTTTGATTCAGAGCCTTTTTATGTATAAGAGTCTGATGGGTGAACATGTTGGGAACAGGTATGTGGGAAGGAAGGGCTCAGATTGTGATGAGGAAGGAGAGCTCCATCCAAAACACTTGCTTTATTGGCTTTTCTTGATGGAAGTTAAGCCCTTCAGCTTCTTCCCTGAATGTTTGGTTATGAATCTTCTATTCAGAAATGTATCTGAATGAATAGCAGGATGAACAGATGTTTGTTTCATATGACCCTCTGCTAGAAGCCTGCTATGCTTTAAACCCATCCCTAAAACCTAAAATAACTTGGTATTCCCAGGAAGCAAATTCAGACTGAGATAGAGGTAGTCCATGATGAACTTCATTGGTAGGACTTGGTTTTGTTTGGTTTTTTTAATCTGCTTCTTAAACATGTTGTTTATCTGTGATACAAGACTGTGTATCTTCTGCTGCTTTTGTTCTTTGCTTAGATGTGTTTACTTCCAGGTCAGTACCAAACAACTGAGATGCCAAGTAACTTTTGTGGGTTTAAAGTTCTTTAAATATAGTAAGTATGGAAAATGCCAAATGACATGGCAATGGACTGTGACAATAAAAATACGTAGCTGCAGGACATAATAATTCTTGGTGTCTGCTAGTTTAAGGGACTAGGGCTGTTTAGTGGGGAAGTCAAACTGGATCCTTCTGTCACTCTCATGCCTTTACTGTCACTTGGTATTTTCTGACTTGTAGGTGTCAGGATTTGGTTGTCTCCTCTCATACCAAATTCAGTGCAGTGCTCCAAGGCTTGCAATACTCAGTCTAAAAGCAGGGTGAATCAGGCAAATGATGTCAGAATTTCAGTTAACTGACTGCTGTGGAATCACTTCTGCATCTTAAGTATCAGCAGAGGTGACTTCAAAGGCATCTGTGTCAGGAAACAAACTTAGAAGAACTGGTACAGGTGACTGCATTCTCTGGCAACAAAAGCGAATTCCCTTATTCTTAAATATCTGTGGTGTATATCATATTGCAGATGCCTCTCATAACTAACCTTGCTGAGTTTAAACCTAAGGTCTTGATAATGGAAATTTGACTGGCCTCCCAACGCAGACTTCCCCATGTGATATAAGCAGGTCAGCTGAGGCCATACGGAGCATTTGTGCTGCTCTTTCAACCATGGATTTGCCATTTACTGCTTTCAATAAACAGTGCAGGCTCTGGGATCTGCTCTTTAATTCAGAAAGTTTGTGTCTTATTTTCAGTGTAGGCTCTGGAACTCCTCCAGCTGGTGTCTGTGAATGCAGAATAGTGTCAGTAACTACCACCATTATAAATCCTGCTGTGACCTCTCCTTAACTCTTTGTTGCTCTGTCAAGTCTTGGGACACTGTAGATCCAGAAGAAACAAATAGGCCTGGTACACTTCACTCCTAAGTTTCTCTTAAGACACTGAGGTGTCTGCTGCTTTGTATACATGCATATGTTATATGTGCATATATACATATGTGTAACACATGATGTTGTGGTGGTAGTGATTTTTAATGTTTTAAGTGGACACAGATCATGTTAATTGAGTCCAGCTTTGCTGTAATCTGATGCTGTGCCCATGCTGAGCTCTGGAATATGGTAAGATTTTTGAAATAATTCTTTCTGTAAGTGTTAGAAATGCTTTCAGGATGACAGACATGTCTAAGTACTTTGTATTTCCAAAGTGCTTTTGAGTATGTGTTCAATACTCCAATTATTGCTGTGGAGCAACTCTACCCACATAGTGAAATCATATCTAATTGTTACAGACACAAAGCTAAGATGTTGCTGGACACATTATATGCCAGCATTCCTAAATAGTGATGSTAACTGAGCAGAACCATCATTTTATTTTTGCTTACCGAAAACAAATGTAAATGTTCAGTTTGATTTAGCAGAACTGTGGTGAATCAGCTGCTGGAAATCAGAGTAGGTTTGCAATCTCCTCCAGTGCTATAGATGGTTTTCACCTGTTTGTTCTGACAGTAAATTCCAAACAAAGTAGCCATTTATACAATGGTAGTTTGCTTTATTGAGTAATTGACTTGTCATTAACCTGCATCTCTCTTTGAAGAAGAAATATATAGGAGAACTATTTGTGTGTATTGGCCAGTGTTTCTAAATCAATAAACAGAGTTCTGTTTTGCAACATCTAGTGAAGTAGTTAATTCTTAACTTTAAATCTGGTTCTAAAGCAATTGCTAGAGCAATTTGCAGTGATGAGATGCAGATAGTCCTTGTTTCTCCTCCCATGTCTGACCATACTTTTTAAAATACCGTATCTGATTAGCATCTAGATTGTTGGACAGATTGATTTCACTAAACCTGAATATTAATGGATGTGCCAGTGTACCTTGCTGCATAATGGTTTTCAACTCTTTCTAAAAACCACAGCTACATGGGATAGGTATTCCAAAACTTAAGTACTAGTAATGCCTCATTTGAGGTCTCAATTCAGTGCTTGTATCCCTGTGTTTCTCTGTAAATCCCACCGAGATGGAAGGTGACACCCCCCTGCCGCCCAAGCAGTCTTTCCAGAGCAGTGTTTATAGTGGACGTGGTCCCATGAGATGTTAGGGCTGTACTGTGGCTGTGACTCTCTGCATGCATGGGTTACACCCCTTTTTCAGTTAAGCTGAAACTTAAGTGAGTTACCTTGCACGAGGAGGTAAGGATTGTCTTTTCTGGAATGAGTCAAAAAGGAAAAACCACTGGCTCCACAGGCCAGCAGCAGTGCTTGGGTAGGAGCGCATAGGCAGAGGCTCAGAACTGAGAGGAAGGAATCCCTGCTAGCCTCAAGAAAGGACCACTTATCACATCAGAGGTTTCCATCTCCTTTTACTGTAGTCAGAATAATCACGCTATCTTACAGAAAGAATAAAGCTAAGAATGGGTTCCTAGCGGAACGCTTAGTGGGTTTAAATCAGGTATGGGGAAGGCAGGACTTTGTATCAAAAAGGCTGTTTTCCTCTAACTTCTGATATGTAACTTAGTGTACTGTTCGGAGTCTTGTAGAATCAAACCAGGGTACACATGCAAAGCCATGTTGAGGTTTCTGTCTTTTTGAGAAGAGTAGATAATAGATTGTAAAAGATGTGCATGGCTGGGCATGATAAGCAGTAGAGCTAACATCTTCCTGAGCTGCTCTCAGAAGGCATATGACTTGCTGTAACTGAACCTTCGTAAGTCTCTCACCTCTCCTCTCTTGCCCTTCGCTCCCTGTCCCTCCCACCCAAAAAACATTGGGAGCTAAAGGGTGATGAAAGGAATGTAGAACAGAATCAAATATTTTTCTCTCAAACTATCTAGAACCTACAAGAATGAACGTTTCCATGCTTAGTATTTTCTCCTTGATAAAAGGTCACTTTCTTTAACTTCCTAATAACAGATAAGAACATGCACTTACATGGAGTTATCTTTGAGGTAAGTCTCTATTGACATCATAAGGYTCTACTTCTGCATTTAGTTTCTGGATTTCTATGATGGGTCAACCAATAATGGAATTTTATTTTATGCTGATTCTAGGAAATTACTAATCTCTTGTGGTCAGCACTGCATTGTCAGTTGTTATGAAAGTTTTACACAGAGTAAAGCTTAAAATCATGTAGTCTTGGTGATCAGTGTGTTCCTTAATTTTGATGTGAATGTTATGGTATTGTCACTTTTTTGTTTTCTAGGATGATCTTGCAAAAGGAAGGTCCTCGTTCTCTGTTTAGAGGGCTGGGTCCTAATTTAGTAGGCGTTGCTCCTTCCAGGTAAATGAAATAATTTTCATGGTATTTTGGTTGCTGTATGTTATTCATGGGATTTAAGATTTATTTTAAGTGAGTTTTTGCATCTGCAGTTGTAAATACTTAATAGCAAATAACCTTTGGTTCCTGGGGTAATTTCATTGTCTGAGAAACTGAGCCACTCATGTACTCCACAGCTCTGGTCCCACATCCCTGCACCAACCATCTCAGCATTTACTATCCTGTATGCTTCTGTAATAGTATTTACTGTTGTATATTATCCCTTTTGCAGAGTTTTGTCAAGTTAAGAAGGAAAATGCTTAAGGAGTTGTACACATAAACAAGAAGTTTGTACCTTTGAAAATACAAAGGTAGATTTAGCTTTCAGTTAATCCATCATCTTCAGGAAGCAATTGTGTGACTGTAGCCTTAAAACACTGGGGTTTTTCTTCCTGAATTCTGGCTACTGTCCCCCTGTGGTAGGAAACCTATTCTGAATCTCCAGAAAGGGCAAGACAGGGTAGGATGACACACTTAGAGCTGTCCCAGAGGAGGCAGATCCAGCAGTGGGCTGGAYTCTAAAGGGTACTGGGGCAGTGGATGAGGATGTACATCTGGTTTAATTGGCGGTGTCAGTTGCTCTGCATCGCCACAAATGCTCTAGCTACTTGGCTGGTGCTGGCAGTCCRAGTGAGGTGCAGGTTATGCCCGAGTTTGAATTGATCCTCACATACAAGTGTTAGCCTAAGTTCAGTCCAAAAATAGGAGAATACCTCAGGAAGAGTATGGAAACAAAGCTGTGTAAAACTAACATAATAAACTTAATCCTGGAAGAAGCTATAGTCATCTTTTGGCCCATTTTTATTCCCTTCTATTCTGTTTAAAAGTAGTGTCTTTATGCAGAGGGAATATATTCCACAAAGGTTTTATTCTTCCCTTGACTTAGCGCACTGCTTTTGTGGTGTTGATTTTTCTTTTTTTCTTCTGGTCTGAACAGAAGACATTATTATTCCTGTCTCCTGCAGGAGACAGGACTCCCCTACCCATTTGGGGAGTATCTTCTCTGGTTTAAGGTCTTTGGATGCTTCTGGAAAATTTTATTAAACTGGACTTTCCATTCAGCATTGATCTGTCTTCTACTTAAATCTGACAGGTGAGGTGTTGCACTGCATTCATCCTCTGCATGAATAAGAGAAAAACGTAATTCAGGAATCAGAGTACTTTTATTTTAGCAGAAATTTTGAGGAATTAGGAATACTTGAGATTTTCTGATCACTTACTTAGCATTGCTTTTTGGAGAAGCTKAATTAATTCCAGTAGCTTTCTTTGTTCTTGACACCTATGGGGTACTTCTTAAACTGAAGAGCCTGTACTTCTGTTTGATAGTCCAATCTGGATCTGAATGTTCAACATTGCTGTTANAAAAAAAAAAAAAAAAAAAAACAAAAATCAATTTTTACACGGCAATGAATTCCATTGTGTGACGATCCTCAATGAAAAATACCCTCAAATGCAAAAAACTGTATTTCTTTTCAGTAAACTTTATATTTTATCTTCTAATTCCCTTTCCTTCTTCCCCCAGGTGAAATACTTAGCTTGTTCCCCCTGCCCTGTGTTCACACTAAAAATGTCAACTTGGTATAATATGTGAAGTCCTACAAATAAGCACATCCTCATTCCCCTCCGRCTGACTTGGTCTTTATCCAGTACTTCATTTCAATTAAGCATTAGCTAAGTGGGTTTAACCACAGCTCTTTGTTTAAATAAGCTGTAGAGAAGCATGTTTCATAATACATCCAGTATACTTAACTGAGTTCAGATTCCATTTTAGAAATTGCACCTATGAAGCAAGCACTTTCTTTTTTATAATAAAGAAAAACATGTTTGCACAGCTAATGAGGTTAATGTTCTGTTCATGAAAACCTGCATGTTCATTTTTTTCTCTTGTAGAGGGTTATATGTAAGTTTAAAAAAACTGAGTTAGAACCTTAAATGTGGGGTTTAGATGTGCTTAAAATAAGTTTTTTCGCTTTAATGGATGAAAACATGCCTTTTTCCTAATATATTGACATACTGACTTTTATGTCTAGCTTTGTCTTGATACCAGCCCACAGACTTGAATGTAGTACAAGTTTACAAATATTTTTTTGTARTGTATTCAGAGAAAAAAAGCTATGTCTGTTTAAATACAGAACTAAAGAAACATCTGTTCTAGCATTTAAAATATAAATATTTATAACTACAAGTTACAAAGTATAACTGCATGTTGTCAATATTTACATTTTGAATGCTAGAACAGTGTTATAAGTATTAAGTGTGCTGTTGGTTTAAAAAAAAGCTACATACTTGCTGGTTCTCTTGAAATTGTAATGCTATCGAATTGAGTTTATGCCCATTAGTACAAATTTGATCCATTATTAAAGACATACAGAATTCCATAATTCCACTTAGTTCAGCAATGTTTGGCTTCCCTGGCTAAACTTCGTAGTATTGCAAAAATCACTGCCATGTTTCCAATTATCTACCCTTCTGCTCACTAATTGTTGATTGGAGCTGTTGTGGAAGGAAAAGTTATGAAGTATGCTCCCCRCCCTCGATTCCTAGAGTAGTCCCACTACTTTGCAAGCATTATTCCTTGAGTAGTTTTCTACTTAGGAAATAAGGCTTGAACCCAAGATCATATTGAGTTAGTGAAGTTAGTGGCACTGCTTGTAAGGGTATTGATACACAAAACAACTTGGATTTTGTTCTAATTTTAGAGCGATATATTTTGCTGCTTACTCAAACTGCAAGGAGAAGTTGAACAATATTTTCAATCCAGATTCTACCCAGGTACACATGATTTCAGCTGGTGTGGCAGGTAAGGATCTGTAACTTTTTAGTTTCATTCTAGAGTCCTATCTACAAATGAGAGGTGGCAATAAATGTGGAAAAAACAGAACAGAAAAAGTTCAGTGATTGAATGATCTCTTTTTGTAGCGGTTACCTTCTTTGGCTTCTCATTAAACAAGCTATCTGGAGAATATGTGTATGAAACTTTGTGCTTAGTGTTAATTAAGATCTTCAACTCTGTGTATGAATAGTCTTTTCTAGGAAGACTTCTTTCCTGCTTTCTCAATTGTAAATTTGTGAAATGTAAAATGAAAACTTTTAAAACAGTAACTTTTTTGCTCTGCAAGCTATAAACAACATTGTTTGCACTGAACTCTGGTTTAATGCTGCTTAATCTGTTTTTTTAATCACTTTTTGTGTTACAGCTTTTTATATCTGACTTATTTTTGTTTTTCTGAAATATGCCTACAGATATTTGTATAAATTGTATGTAACACCCCTTCCTCCTTTGCTCAAATACCAGTCTGTGTGAGGTTTGCTCTACCACTAAAGTGACATAGAAGAGCAGATTTCCGTAGTTTTCATGTATTTTCATCTCTGGAAGTGAATTCCTACTTTCAATCTGCAGTGTAATTTTGGTATATTTTAGCAGCTTGATTTGTATGTTCTGTGCGTTGGGATCGTTAACAAGGGGAGTTAAAGGCAACTGAGCTGAATTATGGTTATGGACTTGTGCTGGGGAAATCAAAACTTGAGCTGGCAACACTTTGCCTGGGTCTTGCCTACACAAAAACAAATTTTCAAAAGTGTTTTTCTGTATAGGCCACAGACACTTCACAGATGAATTCTGACAATTTTATGGTAGCCTGCTGAAGTTTCTAATTCCCATCACATTTACAGCCAGTGTATATAACGTGAGTACTAGCAATCTGGAATGGACTGCGAAAGGTGATGCCAGAGTAATGAATAGGATTGGTTTTTCTATTTGATACTTGCTAATAATCTGATGCAAAGAAGTTGTTATATAGCATAGAAAGTTTAAGTGACATTAGCTTTGTACTTCAACACACTAATGCTCATCTCTAGCACATGAGAAATGTGATGGCAGTTTTTAATCTTCTGACAGATATAAGGAGATCCTTTTTGTCTTAAATGGGCAAAATAAGGTGCTCAGATGATGCAGTATTCTTCTATCRCCTGGAAATGTGTTTTTTATTTGTAGGTGAACAGCATGGGGAATGAGATGGAAGGGGATTTCATGAAAAGTTGTCCTAACCAGTTAATTTCCCCAGAAACCCTAATTACATAATTCATTTTTCTTGTCTTCAGCTCTTTGTCGAGGGGATAAAACATGTCTTTAAATTCGGGGGGGGGGGGAGTACAGGTAATAGAAACAAGTCTATCCTCAATTGAAGACAACTTGCGTAACTCATGCAATGCTGCAGACAAAGGTTCAGTGTTCCTTATCTTTGGAAGTTACTGCCCTCATTCCATAATGAAAAGAACATTTATGGAGATGTGTTGTAGTGACTTTTCCAAAGTGCTTGCACACACAGACTAGTTTGAGGAGTTCTCTATCTGCTTGTTGACTTACCAACCTTCTGGAAGGGAAGCGTTATGCATTTGTACTTATGACTATAGGAGACTGGGGTAAATGTATTTGAGCCTTAATTGCTGTTTGACTTTTTTACATTTGTATACCAGCTTTAATATTGAACAATTTTGTCTGTTATCTTTCTCACACTTACCTCGTTCTGCAGTTGTATTCCTAAACCATATAGCCAATGAAACTGAACGCCCAGTGCAGGTTCACACTGCAGGTCACGATTTTTTCTCTTGAAGTGGCTTGGCACTGTATACTACAGACGTTCTCTGGAAGACCTTTAAAAGAAGGTTTTTTAACAAACAATTTCTTGATACTCATTACTGGCGATATTCTGATTTGTATAAGGGACTGTAACTAAAATTACCAGTGCTTTCTTGGGAACGTGCTAACCATGTTTTTGTAATTCTAATATATTTCAGAAAATGCATTTAAACCAGCTATTAACAGTTTTACCTGCAAGGTTTGTATTGCTATATGGTGCAAATCAACTTAAGGAGATGGCAAAATAACAGGGACAAGATTGAATGTTAGCTCTTAATTGGTTGACTTACACAGGTTAACATAGAAGATCACCATAATATTTGCTCTGGAACGTAAGATTTCAAAATTGGCAAGGTGGATAAACACTTTAATAATTAGCAAAAAAATAATCAGTATTGGTTTTTTCTTTTGCAGCTGCCAGTGGTTTCAGTAAGGAATTGAGTAACTCAGTCTTAAATGAGGGATTTTTTTGTTTGGATATGACCTTTCTATTATACAAAGGCTTCTAATACCTAATGAGCCTGAGGTGGTGTTTGGACTTACGAAGCTTTTCTTGTAGGTTGTGAAATACAATAATGATGCAAAAATACAATTTTAAAAAACTCTGTAACTTATTGTTGTGTGAAAGTGCTGTAAGTAGTGAATTTCAGTCAAGTTTAAATACTGTTTACTTGTATCATATGTTAATATATAAGTATCTTAGGCTAGACTGCTGTCATTGTTAAATRAGGGTTATTTTATGCACATGGCATTTTTGGGAGCAAGAATCTGAGGTATTCTGTTTTAAGCATTTTTGTTTGGTTTTAGGCCTGATTCTTCCTTCTCAAGATAAAACATGTATTTTTTTTATTTATTAAGATTCTTTTAGTAAGTTTTTTTTCTCTAAGGTGAATGAATTATGCTACATATTAGTAACTGATGCCTTATGCAATTAGAAATTAATGTTTCTCTCACTGTGTGCTAGCTTCCAGCATATAATGCACATCACCTTGATACCTAAAATACCTGTGTCTCGACATGAAGAAATACTTGGCAATCTTTTTTGCTTACTACTCGGCATATCACATGGTTCTCTTTTTGTGAACTTGGACAGTGAATATATCTGAAGTATACTACAAGAATGAGAATGTTTGCTTGTGTGAGGTTTATCTCTGTACATTTCACAGCTAGGCAAAATTCTCAGATTCATTATAAACTCTGTCTTCTCATTGCACTTACTCAATCTCTTTTGCCACAATGGAGAATAAAGATTTCTGTAGAGAACTGAATGAAATACTTGATTCCTGTATGGCTTTCTGATTTGCCTTTTTAATGATTCATAGCCTCATTCAGACAACATGGTTGCAAATCTGCTGCAAAACTACTTTGCCTTGTATACTATTGCCATTCTTTCTGGAACTCTACTGGCAAACCAACCCAAGTGTAGATTTTTTTTTTTAATTAAAAAAAAAATTGGGACCACTTTATTACTTACAGAGATACCATACTTTTGTAAGTTTTTAGTATGTACACAGTTACTTAATACCAAATAAAATGCATATTTACTTCATTGATTACTGATATTAGAAAGTTTGATTTCATAAGGCATCTATCTTTTTCAGTGCTAAGACAAGGCTAGCTTTTTTTGAATGATATTTGGGAGGGAGTGAGGAAGAAGGAGGGTTCACTTGTAAATTTGATATATAGGTAAGTATTCGGAGATAAAAAATTGAACTGCTGCAAATGAGCAGAAATTTCAGTACTCAGTGCATTTTACACAACTATTTTAATATCTGTGGCCTGTTCTGATTATTTTTCTTTCTTTTTTTTCCTAACTTTTACCTGAAAACAGTTAGATCTCACAATAATTAATTCACAAATCCTTCCAATGGGATTCGATTTGTACACATGTGTCTGATGAGGTCACTGCTTGTTGTTATGATACAGAAAAGCCTGTGTCTATTTTAGGCATTTACTGTACATTTCTCCCGTGAAAAGAGTGAGATCGTGTCATCTCATGCTCCCCATCCGCAGGTCACTTCCTGCAGAAATATGGACTAACTTAAACCTCGTGAGTACTGAACTGAGCGTCTCTTGCAGCCTCTAGTAAGAACCACACATTGGGTTTGTAATATCTATTAAATAAACAAAATAAGGGGAATTCACTTTCTTTATCTTGAACTCAAATGATGTGCATTGTGCAAAGACATCACTTCTTAACTCTGTTAAGAGTTATTTTTTTTTTCTGTGCAGTTCAGGGAAAGGTGGAAAGTATCTTTCACTGATAGCTGCTACTTTACTTAGCTCTGGCTAATTGAATGTGTCCCTACTGGGTTAAACAAGGCCTTTTATTTTTTTTTTCAGTCCCAGTGCTGCCTTTAAAGTGCTGCAGCCGATATTCTGTGTTGTCACATTATTTCAAAGACCTCTTTTCTTTTCCTTTTTTTTTTTAATATGTATACAATCTTCTTTCTGTCTCTTTGTTTTCTCTTTTGGTTTGTTTTTATTTTACTACTTTGAATTTAAATTCAGCATTTCATATTCACATGCGTCTGTATCAATTACATTGGCTTATAGATTAAAAAAACCCTAACCTTTGAAATGTGATGCATAATAGGAATACCTGGGATCTTACCTGTCAGTAGCTGATATAGCTCAAACAGTAGATTGAGATAATTCTTTCCATCTGAAACTGGGATACGATTTCATAGAAGAAAATAAAACAGAAAAAGTACAGGAGTTTCTGGTATTGCCAAATTGATCTACACTTCTAATGAATCTGGAATCTTAATCTTTCTTGAGGATATAACACACTGATAAGCATTGGTAAAGCATTATAAAGTTCACCAAGACTTCTAAAAAGAAAAAAAAGGAAAAAAAAAAAGAAAAAGGAAACAATTGATAGAGCTTCATAGTAGTTGTTGAAAGACCCCACCTTTATTTTTTTAACAAATACTATTGCTACAGATTTTCTGTATTTAAAAAGAAAAGCTTATCTTATCAAAGATCCCAAAATTCTGGATGTTTCATGTTTTGGAGTGCTTTCCTTGGTGTCAGCATCACTTAACTCTTATTTTTCTTCTTCTACTAACTGTATTTGCTACATTACCTGTAAGAACTGAGCTGTAGTCATTTCATCCTGAAACCTGAATTATTGAAGGCTCTTTGATTTGAAAGCTTTGGTTCGAACTGTCRTGCTATTTAGGCTTACGACAGCCCTAGGGGAAAAAACTGGCTATGCTGCAAAGTGTCTGATCCTACTGTTAGGGGTGCTATGCTTAAATAATGTTTAGAGCAACCCATGGAGTGCAAGTTCGGACAGAATAAATTGTATCCTGTGCCAGCCATGCTTCACTGGCAATTTCTGATATACTCTTCCCAGCCTGCCTAGAGGTATTGGGCTGCTGCTGTGGGCAAATACAGTCACTATGGCCACTCAGAYGCTGCCTCTGATCTCACCTATGTGTTTCCTGTTCCAGATTTAGGATCTACAGAGACCTTTTTTTTGGGGAGGGGTTGACTAGGAAGGAGAAAGGGCTGAGCAGATAATGCTGTAACATACAGTAACAAAATTCCAAAGCATGTAACTTACATAGGAATGCAAAAAACTTTTTTGTCTTGTTCACTTGTAATTAAAATCCAGGAGGGTCTTAATAGCTTTTTTTTTTTAGAGAGAAGTCTTCCCCTATCAACACATTTTCTAGGAAAGTTAGTTATTTTTTCCCCAACTTACTGAAAAGCCTTTGCAGATCTGTGTTCGTAGTGCCCTTGACTGCACTATAGATATGGAAAGATTCTCATTTGAAATAGAAGAAAATTAAAGCTTTCTTAATGCTAGTATAAAGAAAGAAAAACCACAAGAACAATGTTTCCTTTCAGTTTAATTCGACCCAGGGTAAAGTGCTGCTGGAATCAGTGGAGATTCTATGGCTTTAACTGACAGGTCAGAAGGGCTCTGGCTAGTTGAACTGCAGAACCTTTTTTGCAGGTGTAATATAAAAACAACCTGTGCCTTGTTATGGCAGAATAGTTCCTTGATGCTTTGAATTTTTACATAATTATTTGCCTATATGAAATACAGGTAAAAACACTTTTGACTTGTTAGGATTTCACTCCATCATATGAAGGACATATATGTACCTAGACATAGAAAAAGAGCAATGTATCGGGGGTAAAAAGCGAAATCCAAACCTTTATTATCTATCCAGTGAATTCACAGGAAGTTACTTAGTTAACAGATTTGAGTCAGTTTAAAAACCTATTTAATCAAAAGATTAAACTGAAATCCCTAATGTGGTTTTGCTATTTTGGCACAGAAATGTAGCTAAATCCTAGTAGCTGCTAAACCTCCTAGTGTGTCCTTAGGTTATTAGGATTTTCAGTTACAGTTCTATTTAAGACTTGGGGTGGGAGGTAGAACAAACCTTAAAACAGTTAAGATCCCCTGGCATTTCTCCGAGTATTGCAGTCATTTGTGTGCAATGTAAACCTAGATTGTGATTGAACAGAAGTAACATGTATGCAAGCAGTTCTGCTAAATATATATATTTATGTAAGCGGTTAATGATATCCATAAACAAGCTTATCGATAGCCTGTTCATTGTATAAGTATTGTGCAGCAGATATGCACTGAAAAAGATAACTCTGTTGCTTTCCCACAACCCCAGTCCGTTCCCTTGCAGGAGGGCAGCATGTCTTTGTAGTGACATACAAGTGATGTGTGTCACTTAGAAAGCAAGTGTCTAAATTTATCATCTCTTGCCTGGCCATGTTCCAGCTCTTCCCTTTTCCTTTTCTTTCCTGCAGACATGTCACCTCATTAATGGTGCACGTGTGGTATTACAACTCTAGATGGTTTTTTATTTTATTTTTTTTTCAGAGCTGCCTTCCACTCTGCTCTTTTTCTCTCCACGGTTGTGCAGAAGTAAGAGTGATTCTTACTTCTTTTCTTTATTTTTTAAATTTGTTTCCTTTTCTCTTTTTCTTCCTTTTCTTTTTCTTTAGTGCACTGAAAATCAAAGCTTTAACCCTTAGCCCTTATGCAAGCCCGAATAGTTGCTGGCTGTCTGGATAGTTAGAAGTCATACTATTTACTTTAACAATTTAAACACTTATGTCCTTGTAAAAGTATTCCTGGGCCAACCAACAATCTCTGCTTTGAATACTAAATAAAACATTAGGGCTTAAATTTAACTGCTCTTTATAGTTCAGTATTAAAAGATCTCTTAACTTACAGTAATACATGCCTTTTAACTGCACCAAAAGTAGCATTTATTCAATCTGCATGCTTTTAAACTCGGATTGTATTTCAGGTAGCAAATTAAATTGACACAATGTTTTATACCATCTCAACTAGCTATAGCTGTATCTGCAATGCGTTCTTATTGACATGTTTTCCAAATTGGCTAATATGAGTCTAGCTAGCTTTGCTGTTCTATGGTGTCAAAACAGGGTTGGTATGATTAGATAGGCAGAGAAATGTGCACAATTTGGCTTATTTTATATGGGCTGTCTCTTGCTAAGAATCAAACTTACYCAATATTAATGTAAAATTAAAAAATAAGCTAAATGTTTATTGGCTGTATGGATTCATAAAATATCAGTAAAGGGCTTCAATGGGTACTTTCTAAAAATCAGTATAGTCCGAGTTTTTGCATCCACTGTACCTTACTGTGTGCATTTCGAACTTAGATGCAGTTGCTCTTATGATACTATCACATCTAACTTCTCTTTTTAAATATTTTAGGTTTTACTGCGATCACAACAACTAATCCCATTTGGTTAGTAAAGACACGATTACAGCTTGATGCAAGGTAAGAATCTTCTTAAGACAGCCTACTAATGACAATGGGAAATCTCACTGCTGTGATAAGACTTCACTTACACGTTGTGAATCTGCTCTGCATCCCAAAATGGAATGATTCTTTAAATATCCAATATTTCGAACTAGAAAGTTGATGCTGATCTATCTACAAGTTACAGTATCATTTTTCTCTCTATTTTAATCTGTGTTCTGAGGCATGCTTGAAGCACTGTAGTAGACTGGCCAGCAAATTTGGAATGAATTACAAGGTTAACAGTCTCATTAAAACATKGTTCTTCTAACCATATGCTTATATTTTCCTTCAGTAATACATCCTCTTTGTTTTTAGTTGTTGAGCTAAACATCCCTGAAACAGGATTTAAGTATTTTAGCGAAAGTTTATAAAAATGCCTGAAACGTCCTGGTTTTCATTTTTTACATACAATGAGCTCTGGCCTACTATAAAAAGGGGAAGACTGCTTTCATGGGTCCAAACACGGGAATGGTCCTAATGCGGGATAGTCAATAGAAGTTGTTTAGACTTATTAAAGAATCGATTACAGAAACTGTTTATTGCTACAAAACTTGTAATGAAGTATAATTTTATGCAAATAAAGAGGAAGAAAAATCTTATTCCCATCTATTTAAAACTGTAGGGAGAGACTGATACGATGCAAGTGTCTCAATGCAACTGTCTTTTTCATTTTATAGACTTTCTTACTAAAAACTTACCATGCAATATAAAATTCTTTCTTCAGCCATCCTAAATACGTTAATAAGCCACATATTCCTATTCTGGAGATCTGTTGGACTTTCTGTATTAAATGCATATTAGCATTTTTCCTCTTAGCAGGCATATTGTCAGCTGCAAGGTAGCCATAGTAAATATATCCCAGAACTAGTGTTACCATGGGATTTTTTTGTGATGCCACCATATGATTGCAGCCTGATGGCATCTTGTGCCTCTGCTTGTTTTTTACTAATTAGTCAGTTAAATTGCTTAAACTATATAGGGCTTTAAGGAAATTAGGGAAAATTATGGRTTGCTTGTGCACACTATTTCTGTACATCAGATCAAGTACATTGTTGATGTGGRAGACCTGAAGAAGGAAGTACCTTCTGTCTTTGTGTAGGACATTGCAATTACATGGGCTACTTTACCACATACTGCATTCTCTGCTCTTCTAATTCAGTTGTATTAGAGGCATAAAAACACTTGGCCTGTGGGATTATCCTGGCCTGATCTTGTTTCTGTTGAAGTTCCCAAAAATCCCACTGATCCCAGTAAGAGCTGGAGAAGGCATATTTTTGTTTCCAAAGTGACATTGCTTTGGTCTTCCAGACAGTGTTGTGCAACAGAAGAACAAATTCTTATGGCAGTGTGTCAGTACGCCTCTCCACGTGTACCAGGGATGTGGGGATTGGGATGCCCCTGGAGCTGGCAGTTGTAGGTCCAGCTGCTCTTCTCACCAGTTGTTCTTTGACTTTCCTTTGCCTGTCAGCAGATGAGTGCCAGCCCCCAGTCCTCTGCAGCATTTGCCACCTAGCTTAGTCAAGGTCTGATTCGCAGTAACGTGTGCCCACTCTTTCTCTTAATTGTGCTTGGTACCTTGTTTCGATGCTTTTTGATATTGCAGGTTCAAACCATCAGGACTTAAATTCTGTAATCTAGTGATGCCTCATTCTACTTGCMTAATAGCTGCTGCCACTGTCTATCTTGCTTTGACAGTATCCATATCAATTACCATAACTTCTTACAAGGTTATTTGCTGTTTTATTCTGTGTGACTTACTCCCTCAGGAGACCTCTGCTGGCAGAATCCATACGCTTCAAGTGCCTGCACTCACTGCTGCAATGAAGCATTGTATAGAGTTTCGTAATGGTTTTGCATAGCTGTGTACAGTATGCTAAGTATTTCAATATGCACAACTCAAGCCTGTAAGCAACCTAAAAATGGGAATAAGATTTTATTTACCAAATACTGGTTGATACAGTCATGTCTAATGAGCATTTTCCTTGACATCAGCAGTGGCTTAGTTGTGTCAAGTAAAAGCTACCTGTATTGTATTGGTTGGTATGCTCCCTTTGGATATCCTAGCTGTTTGCTGATAGCTGTGATGCTGAGGCCTGCTGTTTGAACTCTTAGGCACTGCTTTCATGTTCATATGCCTTATAGCCATATAATCCTAAAGGCTATACYGCAAGACCTGCGCTTCTGGAACAGGATGGGTAATTGCCATTGCTGAAGGCCTTTCAGACTTTCATTTCAGGTTCTGTGTGTTCATAAATGTATCTGAATTGGAGCCCCTCAGCATCAGTGTGAGATGTTTCCTAAGTCCTCTTGTCACTCAAGCAAAACTGTTTAATTATTTTGCAGTCTCAAGTTGCACCAGCCTGACGTCTGTCTTGCTCTCTCCTTTTTAGGAATCGTGGAGAAAAGCGAATGAGTGCTTTTGAATGTGTCCGAAAAGTTTATCAATCAGACGGTATTAAAGGCTTTTACAGAGGAATGTCAGCATCCTACGCAGGCATATCTGAGACTGTTATTCATTTTGTTATTTATGAGAGTATTAAGAGAAAACTACTGGAGTATAAGACTGCTTCTGCCATGGACAATGAGGATGAATCAGCAAAAGAAGCTTCGGACTTTGTTGGAATGATGATGGCTGCTGCCACTTCCAAAACTTGTGCAACATCAATAGCATATCCCCATGGTAAGTGGGGCATGTACAGCTGAAAGCCTGAATCAAATTGATCAAAGGGAGTCTTTTCAGTGATATTTGTAGCAGACTTTGGCTCACTTGCTCAAGAACCATTTCTTTGTCTAAAGCTTTTCACATCAGATTCAGCGAGTCAACATGAGTATAGTATTCAGAAATGGAAGTATTTTTAAGTGGATATCTAGCATTGCCTCTTCTTAGGCAATGTTTATTTTTCCAAAGGATTTGCCAGGGTATGGCCCAAAGTACTTGAAGGTTCTTTTTCACTTGGAATCTCTCTATATGCTCAGCAATGTCTCATAATTTGCCAGCAAGTTCTTGTCCCCCTTCTAGGAAAACAGGCTGTCTAGTTTTGTTTTCAGTTGCCTTTAATTTTCCTGCAAAGTAGTTGTGTATACATTAAGTTTGTTAATGGATTGAGTACTTAGTGGCAACTTCCAAGCTAAAATGTAAGCCCAAACAACAGTTCTCCCGGATTTTAACTAAGCAAATGAATTTTCCTTGCTTAGTTAGGTATCTAATACTGCAAAAAAATTTAACGTTTTCATCTTACACATACTTGGTTTGCTTCTCTGTTTGTCTGAAAAGTGGTGAACGTAACCACATGTGGTTTTCTTTGTACAGAGGTTGTACGAACAAGACTAAGAGAAGAGGGAACAAAATACAGATCTTTCTTCCAGACACTATCTTTGCTTGTGCGAGAAGAAGGGTATGGATCCCTCTACCGAGGTTTAACTACACATCTGATCAGACAGATTCCAAACACGGCTATCATGATGTCAACCTATGAAGTGGTAGTCTACTTGCTCGACGGATAGCAGCGCGATAAGGCTTTCTAGAAGAAGGTGGAAGACTGAAAGACTGGAGTGGACCACTGAATGTCAATGCCAATGTGGTGGGCAAAAGGAAAGTTCTATCAGGAACATGCAGCTATGGACAAAACAGAAGGTTGATTGTGGGCAACTATGAATAATTTTGCTGCCTTACTGTATGGTCTCTTGGCAATGTGACAAATGGGAACTGCCTCTTAGGGAATGCCTTTATACATGTTTTAATTCAAAATTGTTAACTTTATTTTCATCTGTTAATCTAGACAAGGCCATTCAGTCATCTTCAGAGACCTGATGGGTGAGGGAGGGGTGTAAAATATATTCTTGGGCAGCCTTATTCACTTCTCTTAGTGACTGCTCTCAACTACATCCTTTTTGTTCTGTTTTACTGCACAGTAACCTGTTGGAAGAATGGAGAAGACAGTACTTTCATACCTTTCCATACCTGAAACTTCCATTCAGTTGCTCTGAAGATTCATAAAGAGACTGAGGTAGTAGTCAGTGTGTAAGGTTTTCCATGTTGCTACCTCAAGAAAAAATATGGCGCAGGGACCCAGAACAGAGTTATTTCTTCACTACAAAAGGTGATACTTGGTTGGTTTTTTTAAGTTCGAGCAGTATTGTAGGTTAGTGAGAGAGGATCTGATTGTTGAACTCTTCAGGTTATCTGTTAATATTGGTGTATGTGGATTCCTAGTTCTGCTGCATCATCCTTTTTCTTTTCTGGAACTTTCCTTCCTTAAGAGAAACCTATGAAACGTTCTCCTATATCATCAGTTTTCCTTGCCAACCTGTCAGGTCACTCACACAGCTAAAGAAGAACTTGCTGAATGCTACTTCATAACCTTTTTAAGGATTCTTAATGTAATGAGAAACCTCAAGTAGTCCAGCCTACCATTTGTGAAGGCAGGATTCACTCAAATAGTTTCATGCTACCTAAGAACAAGCTGTATTACCCTAAAATGTCAGGCAAATCCTGACTTGATTTATCAGTATCTATATATAGGAATATAGGGGAGAACACATATCACCATGGCTAAGGTGACCAGAAAGCAGAAAACAGTTGAAGTTGTGATAGATCTTTCCAGTGCAGACAGCCTCTGTGCAGAACAATGGAGAAAATTGTAATTGAGAGTTTTCTTGTAAGCATTCCCCTTGATAATTGCTGTATCACTTCTTTCAACCTGAGCCTGTGTATTGAATTGCAGCTGACAGTATAACCTTGTCCTCCAGATTGTCTGAATATTCAGGCTTTGTTTTTGTTGTTCTATAAGCCAATTGCAAAACAATGTGTTGCATTCATCAGTGAGGCTTAGCTAGCTTATTCTGTCATAATTTACACAGTTTTCCAAAACCATACAGCTGGAGTGTCAAAATCGGAAGCTTAATGTTATGAGAAGTTGTACAGCTTTCCGAACAGAAGCCTTTTATCTGCACCTTGAGTACTTCTCAGTCTGCATCCATGATCCTTATGAGGAAGATGATCATTAGGAACTGGGGGCAATAGCTTTCTACATATAAATGCTGCTACACTGGTGTGGACAGAACTGTGCTATCAACTCTTCCAGTGTAGAACTTCAGTACACTTAAACTGCGCATTGTGTGCAATGGCTTTATTTTATGAATGACTCCTTATGCACTTTGTGGCCTTCTTACAGCTTGTGACTTTTCTTCCTCTTACTGGTTACCTGTAGTCAAACTGTGTTCAAAACATGCAGTTTGGTTTTAAACAAAGCATGTGGTTTGATTTCTGTGTAAGCTGTGCAGGATAAAACATTTTATGTTGTAGATCCATAGCATCTCTGTTGCAGTAGTTCTGTTRGCTGTATGTAAAAGCTCGAAGCTTACGGAACAATCAGTCTCAGTTTTTCACATTTGCTCTCCTTTATTTTGGCCTTTGTCACGTTCTCCACACAGTGTCAAAAGTATTTGAGTACTTCATGTAATTCCCTGTACTAATTGCTCATCTTTCCAAAAGCCATCTATAGTACGTACAGTGACCTTGCAGTGGAGGCTTAGCTGTATTGACTTCCTTCTCCCTGGAAAATGTTATCTTACCTTTTTAAAGGCAGATARCTTGGTCTGTGATGTGACCAAAGGTGAACTTGATTGTTTTAAAGAAGTGAGGGGAGTGCTTAAATATGTGTTCTAAAGTGGGCTTTTTCTAGCGATCTCTCTGGGGAAAGTTTGGAGCATTCATGACTCTGACCTAAGTCTTGCTGTGATGCCATTGTTCAGATAACGAAGTGCAGGAGTAGCTACTTACTGTAATTTTTATTCTGTAGAAAGTGGATTACTCTTCAGGCTATCCAGATTATTCAGTCCTAGCCAAAACTTAAATTGGCAAAGATAATATGCAGCTTTGGAGTTCATGAATACAATTAACATTTGAATTAGCCAAGGCTTCATGAAAGTTACTCTCCTCTGTTTATTGGATACATTCTCCCTTGGTTACATGTTTATCTTCCATTAATTCACTGGGTACCATGTGTGTGCCTTTTCTGGGTGAGAACAGACCCCCTGGAGTTGCTGAGTAGAAAATGTTAACAAGGACAATTGAATATGGGAGACAACAGGTAAATAGACAATCACTTTATTATTCTACCTTCTTAATGGGTGTTCAAGCAATGTTTTAAACTTCAGGGGTGATCTTCTTTTTGGCTTGATTTACATAACAAAGCATAAACCCAAAGTTTCTTGGGATTTTTTTGTTAATTTTTAAATTACCAGTACATACGAAGTTACCTCTGAAATATTTCCCAAAGATCTTTAAATTATTTGTATAGTCTTCTTGATATTTATTATAAAAACTCAAAGGGAATAAGAAGATGCTACGTTCATAATATCCTTAACTACAGAACTGAAAGGAGTGCATTTAAACTTTCTTGTAACTTAGATGGTCATCTTGATTTATATTTGAATGTAGTGTATTTGTTACACTTTTCTGTGCTAGAGGCAAAGGTCTTGGATGTCTGAAAAACTCAGTAATTAATTAGTTTCCTCATATTTCCCTTGCCTAGATGAAACTTAAATGTTATTCAAGCCGTTAATTTTGACTCGGCAACCAGTTAGCTTTGGGAAACACTGCGAGGCTGCAGTTTCCAGCACCGGTCAGGAGATGGCACTGGAGCACGCATGTATCGGAGGGGAGCGGGGCCCCTCTGCCGGGGCCTGGCGAGCTCGGTGTGTTACGGGGCCCTGGTKGTCACTGGCTGGCTGTGGCATACTGGGGGATGTGGCAAGGGTGGCCCGCGTTTGGAAAGCCATAAAAACCAGATTTCGGTGAATGCAGTCACGTTTCGCAGCCCCTCTATTACCCATTCAGTCCCTGTAGTGCTGTGTGAAGGAGGGGGGTTGYGTGTTGCAGAGGGCTGAGCCCCACCTTCAGACTGACCGACAGGTCTGCTCTTTCTGTCTGAATTTCTGATCTGCTAGCCTGTGTTGTTTTAAGTAGGTTTACAGTA
The DNA here is from genome assembly GCA_030449065.1 of Oceanodroma leucorhoa. Classification (NCBI taxonomy): domain Eukaryota; kingdom Metazoa; phylum Chordata; class Aves; order Procellariiformes; genus Oceanodroma; species Oceanodroma leucorhoa. The sequence goes on from JASVER010000107.1 coordinate 1,742,570, forward strand.
GGGATTTATGGAGGTTTTTTTGGTTATTTTAATTGTAACTGAAACATCAACCTGTCCACTTGTATATTGACATTGCACCTATCTAGTCCCTGTTTACATAATGCACTCCATCTATTTCCTTTCTGATTGAGTTGTTTTGTTAATGACAGTTTCTGATACTCTGTTTTTGTTCTTATAATGACATTCCTCAGACTGTAGCGTTTTAAAAGAATGCTTCCAGAGACAAAAGATTGGAGAGCCTTTAATGTATGTTGCTTCCTGTTTAAACTGTTTAAATTTGGAAAACAAGCTGAACACTGAAGTGTGCCTAGGTAAATGTACTACTTTTTTCAACTTTCTGTCTGTTAAGACTCAGTTATGTAAGTTTTCAGTTCTTCTATTTAAGAGAGTCTGCCTACCCTGCATATGTGAACATAATTATGCCCTCGGAGTCATAGCTAAACACTCACAAATGACAGTTTGAGAATACTTCAATGYTCATGTGAGGTTTGCTATTATTCTTGCATACATGTAGTTGGCTGTAAACTATGTGCATTTACTCTGTATTTATATAGTTAACTTTTTTGTTTGGATTGCTTTAAACTTCAAAGCAAATTAAAATGATGTGCTTCTATTCAAATGTTGCCTTCTGTGCTAAACTGTACACTATTTTTAACCTTTTAATTTTTTAATATTCATATATACCAGTGCCTGGACAGTTGTGATTAAAAATGAGCAATTCATTAGGAGAGCCCAGTGAATCATTTTATCTTGTGCCATTTTATAGTAGCTGAAAATAAGGTGTCTGTATTGTACCTATAATATGTTATTTTTGGATGATTTAAACTAGTTGGATGCATTCTTGAAGTTTGGTTTGAATACTGTTACCTCTGCAGAACTAAATGTTACTGTCTGTCAACTGAGATTCAATAACTAGCGATCAGAAAACTGGTGTCCATTTAAAGTGCTAGCTAGCACAAACTGCTGCTGACAAAAATGGAGGGCAGTAATTCCTTAAAATGTTCAGAATTAATTGCATGTGCAGTTATAACCAAGTCCTTGAATCTGAAACATTATTAGATGTTGTTTCTCCTAACAGTAGGTGTTTGATCTGAAGTCTGTCCTCAGAACTTCCTCAGAAATCATTCTGCAAATGTATACATGTGTTTTGTTTGGTGGTGATTGTGTGCTGTGGTTTTTTTTCCCCCCTCAGTGTGTGTTCTGGAACTGAATCCTTTGCAGCCTTTAATATGGAGCTGGGCTTGGTGTCTCTAACTTGATTCTTTCAGCTATTCAGAACTATTTCAAAACTTGCATTAAAACAGCATATCTGTGATAACTTTTTTCTTTCTTTCAGTAGGTGTTAATGTAAATTGACCTACCTTGCTCTGCTTCTAAGACTTTCTAGCTTCTAGGTCAGCCAGGCTTAGAGGCAATTGGTCTCCTGGAATCAGTACAGGCAGCCAGTGTGCTTATGCCTAACACATCTGAAATTATGCCTCTAACTGGCATAATTGTAATTGTCTGTAATTGATATTTCACTTTAACTGTCCAAAAGAGGCAGATTGGCAGGGCAGAGCTCAGGTCAGGTGTTTGGGGATGTTTTGACATTTGTGCTGCTTTACAACCCCTTCTGCTTTCTGAGTTGTATTAAGCTTTTCATGGACAAAATGCATGTATGTAAAATGAAGGTATATTTAAAGTCCCAATTGAGTTATGGCTTGGCACTAATGTAGTAGTATAGTCTGACATAGATGCAACCTAAAAGCATGTGAGGTTTAGCAACGATCTCTTTCACAAAAGAAAGCCCTTGAATTTGATAAAGCACTTAACACTAAAATAAAAAGGTGCTTCGGAAGACAAAAACTCCTCTCATTTCTCTGCACTGTTGCCAGCCATTGTGCTTTGTGCTGACTCAGAACATCATTATCTTCTTGCACAGCTTCTGTCAAAGGCAGGAAATGCCAGGACAGGAATCTAGTTCTCATGAGCAAATTGATGTAAACAAAATGGTGTGTTTAACTGTGGAAGATACATTGGAGAGGAGGAATATTCCATCTATTTTTGTACTCTTAAGACCAGTTTCACTAAGGCAGAGATACTTGTTAATGATAGAATTGTGTGCTTTCAAAGGCAAGCTCAAGACGGTGAAACTTACTGCTAATTCGGGGTAGATTTCTACCCAAGGGAGTATTTCCTCCCTTAACTGTGGCTGTTTAAGTCAGTAGTTCTTCCTAATCCTGCTCCTGCAGCAGACGCTTCGATGGGACTGAGGATGTAAATGTTGAAATTACTGTGTCTGGAGTGTAAACAAAATTCAAAGCAGTCTGTTCTGAGACTTGATAATCCATCCAGAATTCTGAAAACAGGTATGCAATGTGCAAGTGTGGCAGAAAATATTGTAAGGATTCTGTTAATTTAGGACTGACACTATATAATTGGAGACTAGATAATGTGGTACCAGTATTTAAAAGGAAAACAATTAAATGAGGAAACTGCAGGCTCATGTGTCTGTAGCAAGCAGAGCTCTAAGTACATCCTTCTTCTGCAAAGTATGTTGTAGACATACAGGCAACTGGACAGTAAGGAAGAATTGATGATGTTAAAATAAGCTGATGATTATTTGTGATCCATCTGTATTTTAGATGAAGTAAATACAGGAGATCCAATCCATTTGTTTTTTGTAGAACTATCTGATGTGGAACCACAAAGGTAATCTTTAGATTAGTCTGACATGGGTAAGATCTTAGCTAAAGAGAAAGTGTTTTGTAATGGGAACTGTTGGATTGGTGGTGAATACTAGAAGTGCTTGATGACCTCTGAAGATGACTTTTGCAAGAATTAGTTTTGTTTTTTTATTTAGTATGTCTGTCAATGGTTTTGGCAGAAAGACTTGGGCTGCATAAGTGTGATTTGTGGATGACCAATTTGAAACAATTTGCAGTACACTGTTTTGAATATGATTTTTAAAAAAAAGATTGCTATGATCAGCAAAGTAAGATTAAATAACAGTCCAAAATGCATATTCAATCAGTTACAAAATATTAATGAGAATTTTTGCTATAGGCCAGAAGTGTCACTTCCTCAGTTGGAAAGAAGAGAAGAAAAAGACTTCAGGTATAGTCTGTTCAGCAATTATAACTGTTACTGACCTATTTAAAAAAAAACTGAAACAGTTCCAGGATGTTAAAGGGAAGCATGAACAGCACTGTATGTACAAATCTTGGGCTGACCTAACTTGGGGTACATGCACAGCTCTGGTTCATCACAGCTGTAAAAAAGATTAAGTTATAAAGAATGAACAGGGAAAGAAGTGTGCATATCCTGTCAGAGCATAAACCTGTAGCTTAACCTGATGGAATCTGAAAAGGGATATGGTGGTTTTACATAAAAAAAAAAAAAACTCAGAAGGATAAGTACTGTGAGAGAAAGTATTAAGTTACAAGACCTGCTACAAAATGAAGAACTATTTGCTGACTGTTATTATATCTAGCCTGAATGTAAGAAAGCTTTTAATCGTCAATGCAAAACAGTCTTAAATAGTAGTGAGAGCAGGAAGGAATGTACTTCACAGTGCCTGAATAGCATGTGGAAGGGATGCATGATCTGTCAATCTGCGATAGCACAGACCTAAATGATCTCTTCTGTGTGTTTAATAGGGATTAGGCTCTCTGTTTATGATGGAGTTAATCACTCTTGCTTGTGGGGTGCATGTGGCTTGTTTCAGGAATATTTATAGAAAAGATGACCTAGGGCTCATCTTATTTCCCCCCGCCCCCCTTCTCCCTTAGAATCAACTAATACCAAGAACTTGTCTTTCCAACATCCCCCTTCATACATCTATCTTTAAGCAATTTATCACTTTAAGTGAACAATATCACATATTTTGTTGCTGATCTGAATTTTTCCAGGCCTTATACCACGTGTTGCTTTTCTGCAAGTGTTATATTTTTGTCAAGAGTCTGAGGACTGACACTGTCGAATGCTAAGATGTTAGGAAAGAATACATTGCTTTCTCACAGAGCGTGCGAGGATTCAAGGACATTCCTGGTGTAAATCTGCTTCAGTTGACCTAAACCAGGGCTGATATTTGCCAATTCTTACACTAATATGAATAATTTTATCTTTGTTACTTTGTTCCTGCTACATTTAGTTGTATTCATTCTTGGTCTCTACTGTAATTTAAGTTCATACAGTATGTTCCAAACTAATCAGTTAAATACAAATCACCTAACTATCAGTCTGTCCACTTTTCCGTTTCTCTTAATATTACTGATTACTGTTTTGACTTAGGATAAATGTTACAGGGAACATCCTTCTGGGATGGTTCAACTTAGTGCATTCCTGTTGCATACAGTTGTTTTCCTCTAGTTTCCCAGGGAAAGGATTTTGTAGACTTAAAATGGATTGCAACAATGCACATGCCATGTCCTCTTTAGAAACAGCCATCCCACGTCCATAAAGTCCAGCAGGACTCCCGTGAAATCATGTGAGGGAACGTTGCAGCAACAGATACAGAAGGAAAATACAGCACTTCCAAGGTGACATCTAACTCAGCCTGTATGCAATCAATATATGTAGTGAAGGCAAGTTTCTGCGTTAAGAAAGGATTTGGGAATACTGAATGGGGGGTGAGTGGAGGTGTCATAAATGTTTCAAGGGAACTTGTTGGTGAGAAGCTGTCTTTTCCAAGTTAAAGGTTAAGAACTTCTCTGGAAAGCATAAAAATCTGGAAGTTAGTTTGACACATCTGAGTTAGAGCAAGAGTAGATAGTGTCCTTGCCATAACAAAAATGTGTAAAAATAGACCAGAAAGAATGAGAATGCAATGTGATTGTTTTTATTTTTATTGTTGTTTTCATGATCTTAGGTCAGATGTATAATAGTATTTTTAAAATAATGGAAAAAGTGGTCCCCTTTGCCAGCATTTCCTACCTAAGGGAATAAAGCTTTCCAAGTACAGCTTTGTAGAATTTTTATCCCAATTTAGCTGTGCCAGATTCTTCCATTGAGAAGGTAGTAGTATGAATACTTTTCAGGGCCACATCTGGCTTTGTGCTGTCTCTAGCTCCTCAACAGCATCTCCAGGAGAATGTCCAATAGAAATGTTTCTGTGGACTCAGATTGCCCTCTTCTAAAGAGAAAAGAGCAGTTCTCATGGGACTGTTCAGTATTCACTCAAGGTAGACTTTGGCTAAAATGCGTATCAAGTGAGAGCCTTGTGGATACAGATCCTGAAGGGAGAGCAYACCTCGTCAGAGAAAATTTTCTCCAGTTTCTCTAGTTCATCCTTTGGMTAGAAAAAGGAAGTGAATATTGAAAAAACAACTCTGTCCTTACTAAGAAACCGCAGTAAGTGTGAATCTCTTCACAGAGGTGGGACATTCTACGAGGAATTCTGTGGGAAGTCACAGTGGATTTCCTTAGGCATTCCCTATTTTCAGCCATATCCAGGAGCAAAGTGGTCTGGGGAAGAAATCGGGGTTTCCTTCCTCATCCTCTGGAAATAGCTAAAGACATGYATCCTGCTGTTACTCCTTTCACTGTCCACAAATATTGTTTCCTACAGGAAATAGTTCTTAATGATGTACAAATAACACTTTTCCTCTCTCTGCTAAAGGCAGGCAAGCAGAATTTGTTTCTAAGCTGGTAAATTTTCATGATAGTTCTCAGGTGCTTTCATTCTGTCATTCCTTGAGGTATTTGTCTCCCTCCTGGCTCTTCTGAAATGTAGCTATCAGTAAAAATTTACAGAGTTTATATTATCTTGCTCTGCCACTACAAATGTTTCCTGGCCTTCACAGTGATTGAATGGCTTGCAAGTTTCTTTGGGGAGCTCCAGCTGGATTTGTGCTAGATATGTTTAAAGACTTGGGAATATGGTTTGAATTACTTGAAACAAGAATGATCTATTATCATTCACACATTTTCCTAAGAGACTAGTTGAYGGAAAATACTGAAAAATGACAACCATCCAGCTATGCTTGTAGGGTGGTCCAATATTCCCTAATTCATTCAGGCAATAGACAAAGATTTAAGTGCTTTCTTTGCAATATTAAAAAAAAAATAATCACAAAACCAGTATTAAAAAAAATTGACCTTTCACCATTAGAGAGAAGAATATCTRCCCTAGTCCCTAACTGTTATAAACCGAGGGGAGTATTGCCAAAACTTTATAACTTGGATGTAAATGGAATATTACCTCTCGAGGAACAGCAGCTTAGAGCTGTTGCAACCACACRCACAGAAATGCCTTAACCACACAGGGGTGAACCAGCTTGAGCTTGCAGTTCCTCATAGCTCAGTTCAGCCAGAACTATACTTCCTTCCCATCACCTTCTTTCCCAGGGTAAAAAATGGTTTCCTTACGGCAGGGCAGGGACACTGGAGTGGTCCTCAGACATGATGGGATATTTCTGTGGGACAGCATTCTGATAATTCTCAGGATCTGAGCTTTTTACTTGGGCTGTCACTTATATCACCCTTCCCCCCCCTCCCTGAAAAGGTGGACAGGGTTAATTTGGGAGGGATGGGATTTTTAGAGATGATAGATGTGAAAAGACACTGAAAGATAAGTAAAAGTCYGAGGGTTTTGGCTTACTGGAAAAGTCCAAAAGACATAACCACCCCCCCTTCCCAAATATCTCAAGAAAAACAAATCTTTGTGAAACTTAGAGCTTTATTCTTCCCTAGCTATGAAGACACCTTTCATTATTCAAATGGATAGTTGGCAACATGTGGTGGCAGTATCTGCCGAGCTTCCTTGTTCCTTCCTAAAGATGAAATAACATTGGAATTCAGGGCTGTAAATCCCTTCCTAAAGAAGGATACAGGCAAAGAGATGGTATCTGGAGAAAACAGGGAGTTGCTATGGTTTTRTACTGCTTATTTGAGTCCCTGGGGTGAATGAGGCTGTGAAGTGAAATGTATTCAGTGTTACTATATGCATCTTACTCAATTATATCCAGTCTTTCTAGTTTGCATGGTCTGGGGAATGAGTAGAGGAACGTTCCTAATACGTGGTTTCTCCTCAGCCTTGTGTCCAAATGCAGCTTTGAAAGGAGATGGAATAAAGCTGCAGCAATTCCTAGGCCTGTTTGTGCACTTGGTGTTGTCCCTCTTTGCTCAAGCCAGATACAAAAGTGAGTTGGAGAAGGGTGTGGGTTTAAACTGTGAACAAGGAACAAAGAAACTGCATAGCTCTCCTCCTGATTTGACTTCGCATCTATTTACTAGATGCTTATTTCCTTGTGTGTGGTTGTACAGTTTTACTTTGAGTTGCAGACTTCTGGTGTTAAAAGGGGTAATGGATGGGGAAAGCAAGATTATCTAAGTACATCAGTTTTTCTGTAAGAAAACTAAAGTCAGCATTGCGAAAAAAGCTCCTAACAGTAACATCTACAAACATCCTGAGCTGACAGACTAAACAGCATTCTTGTGGCTGAGCAAGAAGCCTGGTAGTCTCTGCTAAAGGCAGGATAAGAGCGGAATGTCAGCAGAGTCACCCTGAAAAAATGAGGTGGGCTATATGTAAGAGAAGGCTGAATGATCTTCATGCTGAACCTGGCTAATTCACTCTYACATGAAATAAAGGCTAAGACAAAAGGAAAAAATTGATGTATTGGTCAGTGAAGCTTTGCATAAGGAAAAATGAACTATCTCTCAGCTCTAGAGCAGGRTATGGTCTGACAGTAGTGTTCTCGAAATGGCTTCTTATRCCTAAGTAGGTTTAGGGATGAAGCTGTGTTGGTTTTTTTTGGAAGTAAAGAGCAATTTGCACTGAAATGAGAATATTGCTGTATGCAGTAGACCCTAGCTTGTAGACCAGAGCTTTTTCACATGCAGTATGTCAATATTAGCTGTCTACTGGCRTGTTTGGATGAAGGCACCACTGAATAGTCTGATTGATGTTGCAGTTTTTCTTGAGCTGTGATGAATGATTGCATTCAGGCTTCAGCATGTATCAAACTTGCAGCATTTTGTTACTRACTTGGTGATACTGCAGCATAACAYRATACAGCATTAAGTCCTCATGATAYAGGGTCTCGTTCCTGGAAGACGGCAGATGAGAAACTTTACTCACACTCTTCTTCCTATGTCTGAAGTTGCCTGTACTACATCAAAATTATAGATCAAAGTGCGGCTTCTAATGGTTGATTTAAGAAGAATCCCGTATTCTTTAATTTCATATCAAAATGAAGAGTTTGGTTAACTTAGCTTTATGTAATGCCCAGATTCCCTTGTACTTGATGGAACAAGATGCAGAAGACAGAGGAGCCTCGCCTTGCTATACTGATACCCTTGGAAAGAGCTTGTTTCTCGAAGGAGCATGTCAGCCCTATGTAACTTGGAAGCTGGAGAGCTTCCATTGTAGMATAAGCATTGAAGCTGAGATATTTCCAGGCATTATGGACCAGAGAGAAGATAGCTATGCAAAAGCATAAGCTTTTGTAGTTGATGGATTTCAGATGGCTAAATGCCAAGTGCTGTAACCAAAGCTGAAGACTTTTCACAAAGGTGTTTGTCAGGAAAGTTTATGTACTCTGAGTTGTTGCTATCAGCACATCATTCAACATGAGTTGAAAGCACCACAATAGTGTAGTTGTGCAAAACCAGAGATACCTTCTTATGATGCAGCACAGGTAAAACCTGCAGTTAACCCCTCTTCTACTTAATATTTAGGGGTTGAAGAGGACCTATCTGGCCATGTGATGCTATAGACTAAAAAGGACTTGGGTGTATAAAGTGAGACTTAAGCACTTATGTTTTGCCAAAGACCCCTTCCTGCTTTGTCTTAAAGGTAGATGAACTGCAGAAATCCCCAAGCATTTTATTTTGCCAAACATCTGGAAGTTATTCTCTTCTCATATCCACAAATGCCTCAGTGGGACAGGAACATGCAGCTCAGCCCTAAGCTCAACTGAGATCCTGAAACTTAGCATTCCTTTTTTCAGGTTCCTTAAGGAGCTTGGCCTAGAAATAGGYATGAAATAAAATGCAAGGAATGATTTCTGCTTTCCTTACTGATATGGCTGGTGTCATGCTGCTTGAGTGGTGGGGTTTTTTTTTGCTTTACAAAAATAAAGGTAAGAGTGCTCAGGGAAGACAGAGGAAGAGTCAGATTCAAATTCCTTCTCTGCCTAGAAGGTGGTTGCCTTTCAAAAGCATGTGACAGGCTGTTCCTGGTTCAGAGGAACTTTTGCTGCTTCTCTTTCCAGCATGCATCACAGCTGTAAAGAATTCAGGAAATGTGGACAAAAGAAAGGAGGGAGAGACAGGTATTGTGCTGGCTGGTTCTGGCCTCTTTCCTCAAGTCACTGGCAAAAATGGAGAACAAAGAACAAAATCACAGCTTTGCTCCTAGAGAGTGATTTGTCTTTTGCCRTGAAGTTTATTTTCCTTCTTATGCACACTTTGACTTCCCTTCTCCAAAGATATTTTGTTTTCTGCACAGCAGCTCCACTTTAGCACTGAAAGTTGAGACACTCTCTCTGAAAATAGATGAGTTTATATGCATTTGAACTCCTTCTAGTGAAGGAGAGCCTTTGATTTGCTGTGCCACTTCCCAYGGAGAAAGCAGTCTGCCTTGCTTGGGGTTCTTTGAAAGAAAGTGCATCCAATCTCCCAGGTGAGTTCTTGGCTGTTGTCTTGACTGGATGGATAGTGCTCTCCGTATCAATAGTCTTCTAAGGTTTGGAGGTTAAGGCCTTCCCTGGGTATTTGTTTTTCCTTTGCTCTATACAGATACGTGAATACTCGGAATTCTGATGGTTTTAGTCTAATTTGGACTGTGAGATGCTGTCCTGTCCATACCTGTATGCTGACTACATGGGCCCTCAGGAACTTMATTTTGAATTCATGGTCCTTTCTCAGGACAGGAAACCAGCAAAGCAGCAAACTAATTTACCAGCACTTAAGTCCTTTACTGTGCCTGATACACAAGTAGTTTGTCCTTCTGTTAGCTTTGGTCAATAGTAATGCTCTGTCAAGCAGAGTTTAAGATCTCGATACTGCTACCTTTTGTCTGGCTCCTTATACTGTAGTCTTAACTACTTTTGTAGGTGTAGGATGTGATAAACTTCAACTGTGTATGTGAAAACACCAACTAATGGGGACTCCACATAAAGAAAATACTACATTGCAGTGGGGAAACACCAGCACCTAGTTCAGCTCCGTTCTGCCAGAGCGCTCTGTCAGCATATGTTCAGATTGTGCTGGAGTGCTTAAAGCTAGTACACAACAGAAGGGAACAAGYAGGGGCAGGGAGGATGTGGTAAGAATGCTACGTGTGTTTTTACCTTATGCAAACCTTCATTTACTTTCTTCCTGGCWTTACTGATGGATTTTGTAGGTAGAAGCTGCTGCAGCATGCAGGGCTGCAGCTGCATCTCTATCAGCCTCTATAGGGAAATAATTACTTGCTTATCCCCAAATCAAAAAGCCCCAAACTGCCACTGGTCAAAAAACATTAAGATATTGCTGTAGTTCAAGAACACAATGGTCAATCTAATATTTAATACTTTGACATGAGCACAAATAAAATAAAATCCAACTCACTGAGGTATTTTGCAACCCATGAGAGCCTTACTGAGGAGGCCTGCTGGATGTTGGTGGTTCAGCTCCATATTACTTTTTTTTCTGTTCAGTTTCTACAAAAAGGACTGATGAGGTGACCGTAATATGAGATGACTTAAAAACTCACTAAGTCAGCTAGAATCTCTTATTGAATTGTGTTGAGGGAATTTGGATGATGAATATTATTAACCTAACATTGAGAAGTGTTAGTCATGGATCGGGTCCTCTTTGTGTAAGCTRCAGATGCCCACCTTTTGAGAGGAATGTCAGTTGCCTTATAAGCAGGCCCCAATTAATGCAGAATATTTTAGGTTACTACTGATAGATGCAAATTAACTTTCTGCAAGCTAAGTCAGGTAAATGGGGTAGTCAAACTAATTCTTAATTCAGCTTCCTCTTGGTTTACTTTTCAAAGATTTAGGAACCTTAGTGGGAAGAAAAGCATTTCCACCTGTAGTATCTGATTTTATTTAACACAGCTGTTATTTAGCCTGTTAATTTGAAGTGTTACAAAGTGGTTCATTGTGGAAAAGCAGTGTAACTCCAGGAGACCGAGAGGGACTAGTGAAAAGATGCCTATTTTTGTAAAAGGTCATTCTGAACTTTTGACTTTGAAAGTGGGGGCTTGTTCTTGACCTTGGGATTTCTGGTCCCTGGACTGGTGGTGATTGAGAATATTGAAAACAGCTATAGAAAGCTACCAATTCTGACTTAATATGAAAACCGATAGTTTTGCAAGTATGTGAAAATTTGATCCAGTGTACAGTTTGCTCTTTCTGCCAGCCAACACTCCTATTCGTGGTGTAAATGACTGAACTTCTCCCTCTGGGCAAAATGGTGAATTTGTTCAGGCGCAAATATGTCTTTTCATGATGAAATTTTATCCCTCTTCTATCAAAAGCAGCTTTTTATACAGGGCCATGGTTTTCTGTGCAGAAACAGTGGTATGGTCTTATGGGAATTGCATACCAGCTAAAGCAATTCCAGTCATTGTTCTCTAAGCAGTATTTCCACCCCTCCACGCACCCCCACTTAAACTTTTCCAGGTTAGTAGGAAGTCAGTAAGACAGAATTAATGGAGGCAAAATTACATGAATGCCTAAAAGATTAATTTACTCAGATTATTTCCTTGTTTACATGCAATCAAATATCTCCTAACATGAATATAAGGTATATAACAAGATGAAAAGCCCAAGACTGTCTAAGAAAGCACTTTGAAGGTGGAAGACAATGGTAATATCATCTTACAGTCAAAATTATATGCAGCACAGGTAGGGTCACCAAACAGTGAATCATGAATGTGTCATAACACTTACAGAAGTACCACATMAATTCACATTCATAAGTAACATCTTTCCTGTCCCACAGAACTGAAAAGTATGTTTGAGCTTTCACATCTTTTCTCTCAGTATGTGAAACATTATGGGAATTATTTATTATTTAGGGTGACTGAGTCTAAAGAGCCGTACATATAAATCAGTAAGTTCAAGTTCTTAGGGTCGGATTTTAACTTTTTATTGAGCTTTATATGATGGAGGGTTCATTCTGTATTCATAGTTTCTGATTGCTAATTAGGTTGACATAATCAAAAAAGCTTGACCCATACTACTTAAGGAAAAAAAAAAAGCATTGTAGGTATTTGGCACTGAACAGCAAGTTTTAGAATTAACAAATCAAGTGAACTATCTACACCCTGCTGAATCAATTTGCAGAGCTATCTGTCTGAAATGCCCCTGCTCTCTAGAGGTGARGGCATAAGACTCTAGAAAGAGATGAAGTTTTTTAATATAACTATTCAATATGCAAGCATGATTCAGACTGGGAATTCTAACAAAAGGCAACAAAGCCAAGACCCAGGTCTCAGTGGAGCTGAGGTATCAACATAGTATGGTATTATACATTGGCTTGAATAGCCTGGGTAGAGCTCGAATACATCAGTGTATAAGAGGTTAGCACCTTTTTTTACATGTCTGATAAATGTTTGGAAGTGGATATATGAGCTGAAAGAAAATCCCTAGTAGGAACCTTGATAGAGGTGCAGAAGAGAAGAATTTGCATTTTTTTGTCACACTTCAGTAAAATTTCATGTTGATATTTTGCCACAGGTTGATATTAAGGGGAATCTTTGTAGTTGGTAAACCTAGTAGATTCTAGTAAGTCAGTAAGTTGCTTATGAGAAGAAACCATCTAACACCTTGTCATACTGTCCTGTGGCACTGCTGTTTATATAGATCATAATACATCTCCCAAGGATTTAGAAAACTTTCAGAAATGGGACTTTAATGTGTAGGTGTAGTATTACTACCAAGAAACAGTGTGATCTGCAGGCCTCTTACGGTTTAAAAGTGGCCTGGGAGCGGTGACAGCAGGCTACCTAGTAAAAGCTTAGAAAAGAACATTAAAAAGGTAAATAATTTGTACAGTCCAGAAATATYCTTGCCCAGCTCTCCAGAAGGGGCTTGCTACTCTGTTAGCCTGGTGTAAACCTGCATTATTAATGTTTTCTGTGACTCTTGTGGAAGGGCTGAGTAGCAGCCATGGCACTCTGCAGGCACATAACAAGAAATTAGTCCCTGCTTGCTTATGCAGGACCAAAAGGGGATTCTTGTGTGATTAAATCCAGGTCCTTGTTAAGGGAACTTGTGGCCTATAATACCATTCATAAATCTACCAGGCTTCATCCTTAAACTAATTAGGTTACTTGTTCTACTGGGAGGTTGCCTCAAAACCTGACTCTCTTGTGTTGAAACTGTGCTCTAATTTACTGTCCTAGCAACAGTCCGTGTAAATTGATATGACTGGTAACAGTAAGTGCAAAAAGCCCTCTAAAGAGTCACTTTTGTCATATTCTGTTTATATTTGAGACAAGCAGTTTTCTTGGTTTCCCTTTTTTTACTGGGTTTCTTTTGCTTTTGAGTAGCACGGGGAAGTATCTTACATGTGGAAGAGTGACTCAGGTTGCCTTGTTCTTTGATTTGCATAGTAATAATGCTGACTTTTTATTATTATTTTTAAATAATTCATCATATTTCTACAAACAATCTGGATAATCAGTCAGCTGTTACATCTTGTAGTTAACAAATAGCACAGCTGGYTCAGCTTTTATGCATCCACAGCAATCAGTTCAGACTGGCTCTCTTGGATTGTTTTTGCTGTATCTTCTGTCTAAATTGCTGGTTTGCAGCAGTGACACATACATTTTGTAGAAGTTTTTATATTACTGTATAGACACTAAATTTCCTTTTGGTTATACATGAAATTATAATACCATTGAAATACAACCTTGTAATACTTTTACTTGTATCCTTCTGTAGGCCTGATTCTGCTATCCTAACTTCCCGAAGTAAATGTTATTCATTTGATCCCATTTGACTGAGGGACAGGACTGAGGTGCTCGTGCTGGCCTACCACTGCACAGTGTCCTCTGCGGCTTCTTCAGTAATACCGGGCAAGGCTGTCCTGAAGTGAGTGCCAAACACCCCAGTGTTTTTTAGCTCTCCTTCCTCATTGCTGTRTGCTTACAACTGCCTCTGTAATCTTGGGGAAAACTGTTGTCCTAATGTTATTGCATAGTGTCTGTCTGACCTWCAAGACTACAAAGTACTTCAGTGGTTCGGTTGTTTAGAAGTCAAAGAGAGTCAGCACTTCCACTCCTGGCTGTGCAGCTGTGCCACAGACATCGGTGTGCCTAGTAAATCATGCTGCCATCTCTGTAGAAATTAGCCATATACTGACAGGCAGCAGATATAAATAACAGTATATGTGTAATGTAAGGTGGATTCAGCTGATCTGTCTGATAATAAAAGAATTCAGTGGCAGCTGGTCTTTATTACAAATTTCATCACTTACTGAAAAAGCTAGCTTTTATCCTCCCATTTTTTCTGAGAAAGTTTTTCCCTCTCCCATTATTTGCTGCTGGGAATGATAGCATTCATAAAATGGGTGACTGCACTGTATTGATTGAGGTTAATACCAATAGAAAAAGGCTCTTTCTGGGGGGGAAGAAAGCACTTCCTATAGAGAGTTAAATTACTGATTCTTATTTTTATCTTAAAAATAGACACACAATCTGTTTTTATTTGCACTACTCTTGATGCTGAAGAGAAATAGATTTACAGATATTTTAGTGAACTACGTAAAAAGCTGTGCCTTACTTTACTCTTTGACAGGAATAGCTTTCTACTAATTTCAGAAGGGCCTTCTGTAGACCATATACTTTTGTTCCTAAACTTAGACTGGACTCACCTAAATAAGAATTTGTTACATTCAAAAGGGATTATACATCTTGGGCTCAAAAAGCCTTTAGATTAGAGCCACCTAAATATAACTTAATTTATGCCAGCTTCCTCTGTCCCTCAGGCTATTATCTTGTGACCTGACGTAGGATACTTTTGCCCAACCGTAAGTCCTAACCCTGGTAAGAGAAAGAAAGCAAATGTGAAGGCGCTGCAGTTAACTGTTCCTGAGCCCTCTGTCGAGGCTGCCTCCTCCCCACCGACACTCCTCACGCCGACCTGTTTTGCCGAGGTTTCTCCTCACTGCGCCACAGAAAATGGCTGGGGCCGCTCCGTCTCAGACCTGCTTGTGCGCGCTGTGGATGAGATGGAGACCTGAGCAGTGGCTGTCCCGCCGTGCAGCCGAGAGGAAAGCTGATGTGCTCTGCCTCGTAGGGAAATAAACTGCCGCGGCTGCTCCTGCCGCTCTCCGTGCCAGGTGGGGACGGCACAGAAGGTGTGTGGAAGGGGTTTTGTGGTGCTCAGTGGGAGCAGCTCGGGGCTCTACCGTGAACACTTTGAGCAAGTGGCTTGAGTTGGGAGGCTTGAGCTTGGCCAGAACCTCTCTTCCTCTCCTTCCATCACACAGCTGACTTTCTAGAACTGTTCTAGACACTCTTCAACCTTCTCAATGTAAGCTGCTTATTCCCTTATTTTTCATGCTAGTTGTCCTCATTTTATTAGGGAGGACATGCTGCCTTTGACAAAGCAGTAGTAGAATAGGCATAAAGGATGCAGAAATCCAGTTATGATCTCCGAAATCTCCAACTTGTGCTCAAAATAACTTGAATCTCTTCTATCTTGCGTAAGTGAAACTATTAAACTACTAAACATGACCCAATGGGAAAAATGTTACAGATGCATAGCAGTCAAATTATAGTCTTAAATGAGCCAATTCATAGTTAATTTTCCTTTTTTATTATTAGAATTTTGTTTGGATTATCTCTGGGATTTGGGGATCCTATGAAACTGAGGTGAATCATTTGATGTCTAACAGTTTATGAATATTTTCACTTTGAAATCTAATTGCCAACTCATGCTTTGAGTTTATTTTCATGTTCATGATATGAAGTTAGTTTATCATTGAAAGAGTATGAAACCCAAATAAATGACAGGCTCTGTGAATCTAGTGCTGGACTGCTTTCACTAAGGATTTTCCTTTTTTTTATAATTCAGTTGAGATTTTGCAAATGAAAGCCTTTTGCATTTTTACCCCTATTCTGAGACAAAGGCAGAGGGATATTTTGATATAATCAAGAATTGCTTCAGGGTCTGTGATAAGTGAGTACGATGGAAATGTATCATAATCTTTGTTTTCTCAAAGTAGTACATTGCAGAATAGGGCTGGCTTTTGTCTCGAGCAATACATGTCATCAGCTCTCAGCACACTTCCCTGGTGTTTCTCCGGGTCAGACACGTTTAAGGACACGTGCTGTGCAGGGAGATTAATTGGTATGTGGTTGAGGTATTTGAAATTGAGAAGCAATCAGAAATATTTGAAAGACATCATGCCTGGTCTTGAGATAGTACAACTTGGCAGCTTCATGGGATGCACTTCCAGGGATAGGGGGAACAGCTGAATTTATTGGTATCTAGACCATTTATAGGCTTGCTTCCAAATCTTAGTTGGAAGGCTGGCTTTCTTCCTAAATCTTAGTGAAGCTATCTGATCAGCTGTATTACTTGTAAGGATTTTTATTAATAGAACTTTTGGAAAGATTTTTGGTTTCCTGTGTCAAAATGTAAAGAACTGTCACCACAATGTAAAATGAAAAGCAGGCTTTTTTAAAATCACCACACAAAAATCAAATGGCTCTGAAATGAAAATATAGGTAGACCCAGGTAACAAGTACAAAAAAGCATAAATTTTGTTGCATCAAGCATGCTGTTTTGAAGGAGGGTTGTGAATTCAGCTTTGAATATTGTCCTGTCATAGGAGTTGCTGTGTCCTTCACAGTGATGAAGGGCCGTGGACGGTGGATTGAAGGGAACAGGGATTTCTTTTTCTTGCACGAGTGTCTCCAGCCCTCCAGCTCTCTAGTTTTCAGACTTGGAGGCTGTGTTTGACCACTCTGCACCCAGCTCTGACTGCTCTGGAAGAGCTGTTCCTGGAGCTGACCATTCCCCTGGCCGGGAAGCAGCTGTGCAGAAATAAAGCTGTGTTTGAGTGTGCTTCCTCCTGGGCCAGCTTGAAGAGATTATTTTCCAGCATGGTCCATCTGCTTGTTACCATTCCCTGTTGAGGCATTTTTCCTCTTAGGTGTGCTAGCTTCATCTAGATGAAGCTGCTTTCTAACACAAATAATTCAGAATAACATGAACTATGTTTTTAGTATAGTGGGTTTTTTAAATGATCATTTTGTCAGGAAAACTAATTAGACTATGATTATATGTGGTGTCGTGCTGCAGCAAAAGCAAGGGATGGGGCAAGCAGCTGGGAAAGGATTTGCAGTAATGTGTTTCAGTGGTCCAGACAGAACAGTCTGACCGTCTCCTGAGGTGCACAGCAAGAGCTKCCACACCTGCAGGAGGGTGCCTTTTAGCTGTGCTTTACTGTACATGTTATATTTTTTTCTCCTACATAAATAGTAGTTAAATACTTGGTTCCCATTGACAGTCATCCTGAAAGTCAGGAGCTAGATGTTTAACTTCCATTTGTCTTTGAAAATTTCCCCTTTTATGTTGCCAGTGTGTAACATCATTGAAGTCCAGTGGGCTCAGCTAATTTTGAGATACTTAACATAAGAAAAAAATTTATTGTGTGAAAACACTGTTAGATTTTACAAACCTGCTTTGCAATGCAAAACTCATTCATGGCAAAGAAGTTGAATCAAAGGCTCACCACTGCCAACTAATTATTTAATGTTCTCTAGCTAATGTTGTTACGCTGCCAAAAATGTGCGCTCCCATCTCTTTTTCTTTTCTCATTAGGAGGATAAGCTGATAAATTATTTTTCTGCTTGAGTTGTTTGATTTGCAGTAAATTTTCCATTGTGAAATTAAATGTCTGTTCCTTCTCCTCATCAGCAAATTTAGAAAAATGGCATATCATCTCTTTGGTGCTAAATCTAGAAGTAAATACACTTTAATTGGGTTTTATCACATTTTTCAAACAGAAGATATTAAAAAGAATTTATTACTATATGAGAATCCGGAACCAAAATGAATGTGTGACTCCTTGTCTCTGCAAGGCTTTGAATATAGTGATACAAAATAAGATGGTTGTTAGGTTGCTTGCCAAAGATTTGAGAGATTTGCCTTCAGTTCACTTCTGTTGTAAACCATTACAGGTCCTGTAATATTGCTGGCAAGTAGTTTTATCTTTGACCATCATCTGTAAAGAGGCTTTTCTTAACTGTCAAGAGGACAAACACACTGGAATTCAGGTGCAGTTCAAAGGTGTTCAGATATCAGGGTAAAGCAGATGGTTTAAAAACCTAACACAGAGCACCCCACAATACCACCCCCCACCAACTCCGTGTGATTTTCCGTGTACCATTACTAAATAAAGATTGGTATTCTGTTCATTTAAGCCAGTGGGGAGCTTGCTGTTGATGTGAGTGCAGGTGGGGCCCCCTGGGTAATTCTTCAGTTTGATCATAATGTAAATTCACAAAATATTTACGTCTCCTTGTTGCAATATCCAAAAATAAGCATTTTTTAATACAGGTTTATTTTTCGGATACAGCAGCTCATAGCTATCCCATCTGGAGCTATGATTTCATCAGCTCTTGCAAACAAAGCATATTTCAGTCTGGTTCAGAGGCTGAGAAGGAAAACCCAGGATGTTAGTGTTTTGATTTAGTAAATAGTGCTCTCCTGTTTCAGACCTAAATTGTGCTTCCCTCGAAATGGACAGAGTATTTGTTGGATTAAATACCATTAGAGACTTGGTTTCCTGACGGTATGTATTCCCACACTGTCACTTGTTGCGTTGAGATCCGGATGGGATCCGTGACCTGCAGGTACCCCACGAGGCGCTGCGGGGACGCTTGCCAGCCAAGCCGTTCTGTGCAAGAATTCAAGAAGCCCTTGCTGACGAGATTCCCAGCTTTATTATCACCCCACACTGGGTTTGTCCTCTGAATCTTGCATCCAGATACTGACTAGCCCCTGTGGTAAGCTTACAGGCTCTCTGGAGATCACCGGTGGGAAGAATACATCTGTAAGGCATATGTGTTTACAGGCTTCTCTTGCAGTATTTAAGTGGCAACAGGGCACAACAGTACAACAGTTGTAAACAAGGGCAGATCACCCGGGGGAGATAGGAGAAATTTCAGTTTTCATTAAAACAGGTAGTGATCTCTTACATATGCCTAGCGCAGAGACAGCTTGCAATTACCATTTGAAAGTAATACCACAGTTTGGCTAAAGCAAGCTTGAATTTATTGAAATAGAGCTGTTTCCACAAATATGAAGCATTTGTATTTGTTTTATGGAGAAGTAAAGCCAGCAGGAGGTCCCTTTGGGCTTAGGGTCAAGGTTTGAGATCTTCAAACTGAGGCCTCATGACAATGCGTTTCTAAAAATGTGTAAATAATCAATCTGTCAGGTTTTTGGCAGAGCTTTTGCTGTATCTCCATAGTGATCCTGACAATCTTAGTGCATGGAACTGGTCAATTGGAGAAGTAATTGAGGCATTAAACTATTGTACCCCAAGATATCTCACATCTCTCATAGCTGCATCCTTATTGGCTAAACTTAATGAAGCAGAAAACAGGCTATGGAAATAAACGTCTTTAAAGCCATCCTGGAAAATAGAACTAAGAGAGGGAGAGTTGGGGGTGGTGGTGGTGGTTAAAGAATTTGAAAAGAGAAGCTGGCAAAGCTATATTAAAAGCTTGGATTTAGCAGGTATATTTCAGCAAATGGATGTGTGAGACAACCTTCTAAATGTTAGAATAGGGTAGGGGAGAAAAGAGACTACTTAATGCTGAATTTCTGTAGATGGTGAGATGCCTTCAGGTCTCAGCTGACTTCACACATTGTAGTGATCCAGTAGCAGTCTAAAGCATGGCAGGGAGTATCAGATTATGAGCTAAATCCCAGTCCTAATGAAGGCAAAAGTAGGGGGGTTTTTTTGCTTGGTTTCACTGGGTTTTGGATTTACCCCTGTTTTATGGCTTCTGAACAATTTATTTACACAATATGTTTGACCTCACACTATGTAGAATTTGTAAATCATCTTCCTAAGAGTCCTTGGCCTCCAATGTGGATGCTCTGTTGGGGTTCATTGTAGTACGCAAGGATAAAAAAAAACAGTTACAGATATTTAAATGGTAAGTTAACTTTTACATTAAATTTTCACTGTATATCATGGGCAACCTTACAGACCATATACACCTCACCTGCTTTGTGCCTTACTCAGGCCTCAAAGCTATGGTGTCATGATGGTGATTCAGACGGCCTTTGCCCAAGCCTGTTGAATTCTGGCTCTTTAGGGGCATTACAAAAGCAATCACAGCACCCAGGAGAGGAACTTGTGTTGAGTAGCCTGAGTACAGTCCTAAATCACTATAAAAGCCTCCTGGCAGCGTAGCACAGACTTGGGGTCTTGACCTCTTGTTCTCAACTCTCGATATCCAACATCCTGAGCCATCTTCTCAGCTGGAACTACACAGGCTTTGTAACAGAGAAAAACAATAGAAAATACTTGAAGTGGTAAAAATGTTTAGCTGCTTTCACAGATAGCTGAGCTTCCATGTGCATGGTTGCCACCTTTAACCATGGTCCTGCAGGCATCTGGTCAGGAGGCATTGATCAGTGCCTGCATGTAGACTTGCTTCTGCTTGGGTTCCTGGCATTATGAGGTTCTGTGCAAGTTCTGATCTTAATGAAGCTTGTGGAAGTTGAGGTGACTTGTAGGGCTAAGCAATTGGGAAATTTGGCTCAGTAAAACAACTGCATCCTCACCTACACTTGTATCGGCACGGATGTGTAGATGTACTCACTAAAAACACTGAAAGTGTAACCTGCGAAGAGAGGACAGCAGTCTAGTATATGCAAAAGATGAGACAAATTCCCTTTGGGTTCTTTCAGGTCACTTGTTAGAGTTTAACTGCCATCTTCTTCCTCTGCATCTCCATGACAACCTTTCCATGGCAGTGGTCATGTCAATATCTAACAAGCTGGTGAATGACTCAAAGTCTCTGTACAGTGGATATTATACGGTCTGTGCACCATGCAGTAAGTGCCCATTTAACCACTCTTCAGAAGGCTTAAGAAAGACTAAAAATAATTTTTAGAAGAGCTTCAGTAAAAACATTCTCAAGTCAGAGCTGTCGTATTTGCTGTCCCAAGGTTCTCCTGCTGCAGCTCAGATACTCTGCTTGCTCTAGGAAGAAATAAGAGTGAGGACAGGCAGGAAGCCAAGATAAAGTTATAGAAATGTGCCTATGAGATGGTGTCACTTCTGGTGACCTACGCAGTGCCTGGCATTGTTTTCTCACCACTATTCCAGCTCGTAGCATCTGTTTCCCTGAGCTGGTGCTCCTTCCTGAATGGTGACTAATGAAATAATACTGTGAGCAGTACCACCATATGGCTCGGCGATGCTGGCTTTGTGCTAGGACCCATCATCTGGGTCAGTAACTGTTCAAAAGTAGCTCTGAATATAACAAGGCATTTCCTATCAGTGTGAGCAGTACTCACGGAACTGTTTCCCTGATAAGCTGCTGTAAACATACTCCTCGTACTGAGTTGTGATTTAAACTGACAGAAGCATCTAAATTTGTAATGAAGAATGACAATCTATCTTCCATTCATTTTACTACATAACTGTGTCCCATCTGTTTGCCTGCCTCCCAACTGCAGAGCCAGCACAATCCCTAGATTGTTTCCATGCATGCTAATTCTTAAGGGCAAAAATTCACACTGTTAAAGACAACTAGCATAAAATTCGGACATGCACAGCACAAAGCAATCTTCCACGTCAGGCTCGGACACTTGTGGCACTTGGAAGTCTTTTGTTTCAGTTGAGAACCGAGTAAGTGGGTAAAAATATTTATTTACTCTATCAATTCAGTTCTTGTGTGTGTTTGCCGTAGCTCAGAAATACGCTTGTGGAGTTTATTGCTAGTCTTACTTTTTGTTTGCAAGTGCCATCTGTATAGAAGAAGCCAGTTTGAAAATGCAGAAAATAAAACACTGTTTAAAAAGACATTCAGAAATCATTGCGAAGATAAATACAAGAATTTTATTTTGTAAACTGCATGTTTTATTGTAAAATGCAGCCAAGTATTTATTATGGCCTTAAAAAATCCAAAGGACAGTAGAACCTAAGTCTGGGACAGGATATTAATAGGTATGTTATCAGGTAAATATAACAACTCATGTTTGTGGAGGGAGGGCATTTTCCTGTTAGTTCACAAAATGCCGTATAAGCAATACGTTAGACTTGTCTCTTCTGTCCTCTAGGCTTTCTGTTTTGCCAGGTGTCTCCCTGGTGCAGCCTTGGAAGACAACGAAAGGCAGAAATAGCTGTAGGCTTTGCACCAAACCCTTTTGTACCCTTGACGCCTTTTGTTTAAAATCTGTGCTGTAGAATTTGCCAGATATGACAGCCTGCCTGCAGGTAACATAATAATGCATGCTGTACTTACAGGTAAATTTATCTGCTGTCCGTGTCATTTATAACAAGTTAGCAGGAGCGCCTCGGCTTGTGCTAGTGCAGGCAGTTTCAAATTGTTTAATAGTGTGGGGTACGTTGTAAGATATTGTCCYGTTGGGACCTCCCAGTGAATCTGCTCCACTGCCGTTGCTCGCATGGAGGAGTGTTTAGCCTGGTTTTCAGCTCTCCCCTGATGTATACTAACAGTGCCTCGAAGAGATTCAGTGTCCTGGACTGTCCAGCMTCTGCAGGCACCAACTGGCTTCTGATCACAAAATGGGAACCTCTGCTAAAATTGTTATGGTAATGTAACAAGTTAGTGCAGATACAGATCTTTCCACTGTAGCCTTTTTAACGTGTGTATAGGTGTTCGGTCCTGTGAAGGTATACCGTATAGCTTAGTCTTTTTATGCAAAGATTTGTAAGGAAGCAGTGCTCCTTTGAAAGAGAGCTGTATGGTCAGTTTGTTCTCTGGTTTCTTAATTAGTCCTATCTTCAGGCAGCCTTGCTTTCTGGGAGCTGTTTGCTTGTACCAAGCAGAGATTTTTACGGAAGATCTGTTATATCTTGATGTGCTGAAGCACAATCACTCAAAATTGAAAGATAACACACCTGAGGTCTTTGTTAACTGAATGCAATTTGAAGCATAATCCAAAACTGACACGAGCAAAGTTTAGGATGGTGGCATAGACTCAAGTATCAAGGTCAAGAGCAGAATAGGTCCATTAAGGGGCTGTGAAAACTTGCAAATGACTTTTTCCCTGCTGATAACACAGATGGTGCTACTTTAAAACTATTCTGTTTGACAAGCCTGCAGTGGATGGTGATGAGAGACAATTATGCTAAAACTAAGGGCATATGTTATCTAATTAACATAACAGATATATTTTTTTATTTTCTGGATTTCCAGTGATCGAGAAGTTTGGCACCATTTTCAAGGTTTGTTTAATGTAAAATTAACTGTAGCTATCTTACTCTTTAGAATTATCCACATTCATTTTCACTTACAAAGCTTGTGCATTGACTTACCCAAGAAAAACACATTTGTACAGATTGAAAATTCCTTCTGAACTGAATGGGAGTTATATCTTTGGAATGACAGTGCATCACACAGAGAGCATTTTTGTGGGGAAGATGTCAGAATGTTTCATTTCTGTGTCCATTCTTTCATGAACATATATCCTGGATAACATCTTTGCTTAGGTTTAAAGCTGGAGCTTAGAATGGACTTTCAGGAAAGGACTGAAAATCTGCAGCCTGTGTTGCATTCTCTGTGTCTCAGACTTTCAACTTGTCTGTACCAGCAGGCACCCATAACTTACACCTAACTTTACCTCTGGTATTAGCTGCCTTTTTGGTGTTGTGGTTGCAGTTTCACAGCGTAGAGATACACGGCACAGGATTCTGGCTAGATTGGGTACAGAGTTCTGTGCTAGGATGAGTAGATGATGTCATGATAGGTCCTACCTTACATCTAGATTTAAGTCTGGAGTTTGGTCAGGGCTGGGGTTTTTTTCTGCAAAAACATTTTTAAAAACTTCAGTTTTACTGGATTATGCTTTTCTCTAAATTTAGAGGATGGTGCCAGGTGTACATTGAATTTCAGGGAGATACTGGTTGTCTGGCTAGTTRCTAGGGCTACTGTAAGGGTTAGGATTTAGGAAAAAAAGGATAGAATCTCCTAGGTTGCAGTTGACTCTYTTGTGTTCCTCTAGTGTAGAACAAGCCAAGGTATTAAGCCTATGCCTTATGTCATAGATTCACTGTAGATCCTGATCACCTGGGAGTGTGTGGATGGGTAGGGTTTGGGTTAGGGTTTGGCTTTTAAAAGTGAAGGAACAATTAGCCCAATCTTAGATGGGCTTGGAGACYGTGGATGAGGTCTGGTGTCAGCACTGTTTGTCTTTGATGAAAAGAATGGCTACGTGCTTTTATTTCCAACTCAGGTTGATTGAAAGTTAGTTTCAGAGATTAAGAGCAACAGCTGGAGTCAGTGGGGTCCCTGTCCTTGTTTTCCTTCAGTACTGGTGACAGGGCTTTATCAGTGGCTGGCGTTAGGTTTGGGTAAGGGTTAGGAATTTAAGGCAGAAGTGTCTGTAAGGATTAAGATTTTGCTTTATTTCATATGATCTTTGCAGAGTAGGCTGGGATCTCTGGTCTCCCTTGGTTGATGACTAGCCTTGAGTTTACGCATTAAACTGCATATTAAAGAACTCTGAAAACTGGCCACTTCGTTACTAGGCCCAGCTTACAAGGTAAGTGGGGGGTGAAATAGCAATACTTCTTTATAGCGCATGAACTGTATGCTTCCTCCATAGGATGTTTTTACTTCTCCTTTTTTTTTTTCATTGCAGCTGACAAATGGCAAGCACGTCGTGACCTCAGAAAGGAGAAAAATCAAACCCTTAAAGGGTTTCATTTTCTTGCCTTCAGAACTCGCCAGCTGGTATGTTAGATAGCCAGAGACATCCCTGGGACACTCTTGTTCCAGGTGCCCCTCTGTAAGTCTTCCTCATTCACTGGTAGAGAGGCAAGTGTCTGTGCAAYCAAAGCATAAGGCTCACTTGAGCAKCTGGATTAAAAAAAGAGCATTTAACTTCAAGCAGTGTCCTTATATTTAGGTAGGTACAGAGGCACTGGTTTCAGCAACACAAATAGTAAACTGCATAAATGTACATTTCATGGGCCTGAATAACAGTTATGTCAGGGAAGTGATGATAGAGCCACCAATGTCTGCCTCTGTTTAGACAAGAATAATCTCCTAATCTGACATATAATTGGAAAAGAGCGTGTGTTAATAGTAATCAACATTACAAGTGGTATCCTGGAAAGCATGGGACTTCGTTGTATAGAGCCACTGACTAATATCTGGATGTTGGTGCTCATTTTGYTGTAGAACTGACTGGCGCAGTTCAAGCTGACAGTATTTTGCTGAGAGCAAATCAAGAGAAAATGAAATAGTGCACGTTGGATATCGTTGTCCATTATGCTAGAGGAATTGTCCTGCTTTCTGCTGTTTTTAGCCTGGCTTTGGAWGGAAAAAAGACTAATGAATTCCCATTATCCTTGACAGTGTCTGTCCTGTGTCTCTCAAATTACCTCTACCAATCTGTTTCTCTCCCTGTTGGCTAATTTCAGTCAAATTTGTCTGAGGCAACAGCAAAAATCATGGTCAAACAAGTTTCTTCAAAATAGATGGTGTTTGGGCRAAGAATCTCAATGAAGTGCCCTTATAGAGGGGAACACCACAGCTTGAGTTTGCACATCGCTAGGCATCAGAGAAGCCAGCAGGGAGTGAGATCTCAGCCAAAGCTTCGGTTAAAGCTCTCAATCAGTCGTGGGAGGTGAACGTATAGGAAAGCAAACTTCATTAGCTCTGCTGGTCACAAAGAAAACTTGCATCACTGTGAATTGCGACTGGGTAACRCTGGATGTTTAGATGTCTCTATAGGCTACCTAGGGCCATAACACTACTCCAGTAGCTATCCCATGGAGCTGAATGATACAGTAATTAAATGCATAAGTAAGATGGTGCCATTGGCATGATAACAACAAATGTCTTTCACCAGAAGAAACTTTGTTTTCCAAGTTTGTAGTTTACTGGCTTTTATGGTAACTTGATTCCTTAACTGTTTTTTGAGCACTTAGTCAGAAAAGCAGTGTCTTGAGACTATCAAGGAGTTGCTTCTTGGG
>JASVER010000107.1:1768767-1850482 GCA_030449065.1 Oceanodroma leucorhoa
CTGCCCATATTCATTGCATTAGACTAGGGAAAATTTCCTTAAATGTTCATCTGTTTAACAATGATTAATCTTGAGTAACAGCTGAAATGATGCAGAAAGCACTCCTTATGCAAAAATCTGCAAACAAATGACAAGTACAGCTCTTTGCTTTTGTTCCCACAGAAAATGAGAAAGCTTTTGCAAAGTCATGGAAACCCAATAGCTGTGCTAATTTGAAAACAGCAGCCCTACATATGTTTTTGAGGAGAAAAGAAGAAACCTGATGCCTGTGAATGGCTGAGTCTGTCATGTATCACTCTTGGACTGGAAATTTAGCACTTTTGCACCTCTCCCTAAGACTCAGAGATGAGCTCATGTTCCATCAAAAACAGCCTGCCTTACTGTCTGAAAGGYAGCTATGCTATCATTTGAGAGGAGGAGTTCAACCACATTTGTTTACATGTTTTTATGCATTTGAAGAATATTCCAGAATCACACTGTACAGAAAGAGTACCACAGCAATCCTTCTTACAGAAATACATACTTGTAGTTCTTACGGGTCTGACTGAACATAAACTAGCTTAGCTCCAAGAATCCCCTTCTCAACTGCATGAGGGAGAGAGAAATTTGCCCTCTGATTTCCTCAATGATAGCACATTATGGATGGCTTAATAGCTATTAAGGTTTCCAGCTGGATTCATCAAAGCATTAGGCAAATTTTCAATATACATCTGCTGTCAGCCCTTTCACACCACAGAAAGGTACATRTGACTAGAGATCAGTAGCACGTAACGAACATGCAACTAGTGTGGTAAGAACAAGTTCGTCATGGTTATTGTTGTTGTAAGAGAGATTCTGATTTCTGTTCTCTGACTCCCCATGCAACTTATGCATAAATTCTCATAACCTCACCGGGTTTATGCTAAAAAAATTCTATCCATCTACAAATCATGGTCAGTAAGTTTAGTCATACTAGATGTGGGCTCAGCTCTCTATATAGAGACAATAGGGGAAAAAAGTAAATAGTAAGACTTCTGCAGTGAAAGAGGCATTTCTAACAATATATAGTAAGCTAGGACTCAAACCAGGGAATAAGTACTATTTTATCTTTTTTGCAATGGGTATTACAATTTGTACCATGGTAATGACTGAGGTCCCATTTAGTTGGTCACTGAAGGAATAAACAAAGTTTGTCTCCTGAAGAGCTCAATCTGCTGTGATTTTTGTAACTGTCTTCCCATGTCCTCCTTAAATGATTTTTAAAATATATCAAATTATGAGAGTTCCAGTCTCATTAATGAAACATGTTCTTAATGGGGAAAATATTAATGCTGACTAACATTATTCCTTTTTTTTGATATAAAGGGAAATTTAAAATGGTGTAACGTATTATTTTTCAACTTGAAGCATCTTTATACTTTTACAGCCCTGTGAAGTGTCCCAATTGCACAAAAGAAGAACTGAAAACATATGACGAGAGAAATGCTTGCTCCTTTGAAAGTTCCAGTGCAGTGTCAGTGATAGAAAAAATTTGGAGATGAAATSTGGGCTTGGGTGTGCACTATTGCAGATATATCTGAGAGCGCTGCTTTGTCACCCAGTGTAACGTCCGTAGACTGGCTAGTCCGATGCACCTCAATTTCTGCATTTCATTTTCTGGAATTCTGCTTTGCTGAAATGCTGTCAGAGGACTCGTGCTGTCAGATGACACCACAGAAAAGCAGAACAAACATAGAAAATAATGTTGTTACATAATGTCCCTGTTTTCTCTGTTGTCTTAGAAAGTGACTTTCCCTCTGCATCAAACTGAAGTGTTTGCATCTCCTATTCCCCTTTAAGAAATAAATAGGTCAGTTGCCTGCAACAGGCTGGAAGGAGCCAGCTATGTTCATGGTATTGCCACTGGCATGTGATCACTTAGAAAATGTGGTTATTTACCAAGTAATTGTGTGTTTCTCTACCATAATTTTCCTGTGGTGGTCTTGTTCAGTAGTCTGTTGAAAATGTGCCCGGTACAGCATAAAGAAATGCAGCGATAATGAGGTTCCCTGCTTAGTGATTCAGTCCTTCCCAGTTTTCCTTAAGGTCACCTTTCGCAGCCTCCCTGTTCACGCTTCAGTTCCGCCCCGTTCCGTTTCAGTGCTCTGTGCAATAACAGGTTGCAGAGTTCAGCTTCTGAAATTGGCATCTTTAAAAAGCCCCACTTTGAAAAACTAAACACTTTAATGATCATGTGTATCCACTCTGCAGGCTTTTATATAATAATTTTGGTTTTCCTCATGTTGCTATTCAAGAACTAAAGCAGCGTACTGTGCTCTGGGAATCAAAAAAACAGAGGCAGCAAATCCTGCTTGTTCCGAAAGCTGGTCACAACAGCTGCTTCACTCTAGGAGCTTTCTTTGATGATGCACTCACAGCACTGCCCGATTTTTTGAAATGGTACTTAAAACTTGATGATCAAATGCATTTAATGTGTCCTCCGTCTCTAGAGAAGTGAGATCTATGAACAGAGCCAAATTATGCGATGTAAGTAGCCGAGTAACCCCTACAAGTTCCCTTGGAGGAAGCATGCGTGAGTCTAGTTGAAGTCAGCTRTTTCCATCGTTGCACTTTCTTTTTAAATTATGCTTATTTATAAGTATATAATCTATAATACTTAATACCTTAATTTCTTTCCTAAATGTTCTGGGGGTAAATAGTGAAGGGGGGAAGGGAATAGGAAAATAACTGTGTCGAGACTTTTGGTATTCATGAAAACCGCAGGCTTTATATACACTCCAATTTGGACAGTTGGGCAGCTGCTTGAGATGCTGCTCACAACTGCACAGCCTTTTGATGATAAGCCCCAGAGAGCACGCCTGTACCCCAACTTCCCTCACATCCCTATGGTTTAGGCAGATGCTGATGCATAGATTTACGTTATGGCTTAGGTCTGGCACTTGTGAACTAGATCTTAAAAGTGTATGTTAATCCTGTCCATTTATCCACGTGTGAGTGGATTGGGTAAMTCACGGCCGTGCCTGCCCGTGGAAGTCCAGCACATAACTTGCCATGTCTTCTAGTGGCATCACCTTGCTGCCGAGGTCTGCTAAGATGGCACCGAGGCTCTCCTGGGACAGGCTGGTTTATAGATAACGCCAGGACACGTGGTTAGCCAAACTGGAGATTTCTAATGAAGTGATCTCTCAAAGCTTGCAGTCAGGAAATATGTCACACTGTTGCTTCATCTCTGGTCTGCTTGTCAGGTGGATACTACAGAGATACAGCCTTAGTTTCTCTTTTACTGATTTCTTCAGAAAAACATGTATCTCCGGCTTCTGTGAAGATTTTGTTTAATGACGTATAGAAAATTTGTAACTACTATGACAACAATAGACACTTAACTGTTAATGTTCACTAAAGGATTCACCAAGGATGACATTTTCAAAATACTTAGTCAGTAACCTCATACACCTTTGTGTGCTTTGTATGTAGAAACCATGTTTAGAGAGACAGATTTGAATGTGGCAGTGTGCCATGCACTTGTTAAATGTAGGTGCCTGAAGTAAGCCATAAGCTTTGTGATTTATTTTATTTGCAAATATGATAGTAAATTTGGAGTTATTCTGAAACAATAGTTACTTATTGAGATATTTATAGTAAGCCTACCTAAATGGTTTTCTGCTTGCTTACACAGGTACTATGTCTCTACAACTTTTGCTGTCTTGTTTTGGGACTATGTATTTATCCCTTCTGCACAAGGCTTTCATGTCATTACTATATACCTCAATGTTGGGTTTTTTTGRTCAAAGTTCTACAATATTTCAGATGGCTCACACCAGATTAAAGAAACTGTAGGGGGGAAAGAAACCCAACAACTGTATTTGGGTAACCATTCTGCAGTAGTAACCATAGCGGCAGTAGTCAAGCCAGTAACACCAAAAAGGAGAGTGATGGAGTTATAGAAGGAGGCACCTCGGCAGTGTCTGTATAGGGCATTTCCAGAAAATGGAAACATCGATGTCTTCTGGGTCACATGTTACATCATAAAAAATATTTCCCTGAAGTGGAAATCAGATCCAAGTGCTGGAGTGACAGTCTGTGACAATTTCATACAGTCAGAGAGTATAGAAATGGTCCAAGCCAGGGGCAGAGACTGAATGGCAGGCCGTTAAGTTCTGCAAGACTCCCAGGAGTGAGGATAATCAGTACCCTGTCGCAAGCAGTGCAATWGTCCAATAATGCTTCAGGTCTCATGATAAAGCAGCACCTCTGACAAGCCATAGAGAGATAGGAACACTGTAGAAAGCTTCTCTCCTCACCCCTTTTTTTAATAGATGAGAGGGATTTCTTATCTGGCTCAGGTATTGTCTCAGAGTCTGCTAACTAGGGGTTTTGGGAGAAGCCATAATGAAGAGAGTTCTGGTTCAGCTGTGGCACCCTTTGGACTCGCTTCAAGACCCGATGTTTTGGGGAAACAGAACATCAGGCCTTTTGGAGACCTAGACTATATGGGCCATCTCAGTTGAAAGTTGAKAACTGGCACCATGGATTTGTCTGCTTTAGACCTATCTTGATTGATTTAACTAGCATCTTTCATCTGGCATGTATTAACATTTTTTCTGTACCTGATAAAACTGGAAACAGCAGTTTGGAGAACTTCCCATGGATGCTTAGAGCTTTAATTTCAAGGCATCTTACCTTCTTAAAATGTTTAAAGGGACCTAAAGCCATTTATATAGCTTGTTTAAAGTCAGCTCAGATTTTTCTGTGCCACACYGTTATCTGCATTATAGATTTAACTGAGGCTGTGCACTTCTCTAGGTTTGCCATGCTTCCTGAGCTCTAAGAATTTGCATTACGATTCCTTGCCCAAATCGTGCACTCATATATTTTCTCTTTTTATGTTACAGTTCTGTCCTGTCTTTGGGCAGACGCTGTAGCAAGATGCCAATGGGGTATGAAATGAGAACTGCCCGTCCCGTGCGAAGGACGCTGTGGGGCAGCGGCTGTGCCGGGCGGCTGGCCACCACCGTCTGCTCCAGGTCTGTAGGACAAGCTCCTGAGTCTCTGACCCGCAGCAGAGCAGAMACCCAGCTGAGCTGGACAAACGCCTCAGCTGACAGTTACATGTAAGCTCTTCAGTGATTTTGTTCTGTGGCTGGTTTTGTATTTGCCTCTTGTAAAGGTTTGAGACACAGACTCGACACTACCTGGGTATGCTGTGTTTAAGATAAATGTGTGTTTAACTACCTCACTGAACAAGAGGGATGTTACTGGCAAATATTTGCAAGATAGTAAATATTAGGGTATACTCTGGTAAACTGACATCTTAATGGATGCATGTTTGAATCCTAAAGCTGTTTAGTCATTTACAGGAGAAGGATGTCCAGAGTGAATTGCTCATTAAAGATTTGGAGACTTTGAAGCTCCAGACTCCTCCTGTACCGCAAAACCAGAGTGTTTCTCTGACAAAAGGCAGGAACGAGGCTGGTGGAGTGAGCAGTACAGAACACTGCATAGTAGTTGTGGAAGAGAAACAGCAGGAGAAATGCCAGAAATATCAAAAAATAATTTGTCACCAGAGAGCTCTTAAAGCAAGTGTATGTTGGGGTGAGATGCTGACCTTATTACAGTTATCGGGAGTGTTTCTGTTGGCATTATTAGCGCAGATTTGCCTGGTAAAATGAGGATGAGTGCATGGGGGTGGGTTGCACTCAACTGATATTCCCTTTACTTCTCAGGTTGCTCTAAGGCCTGGGAGGCCTCGYTGGGACAACCGAGGAAGGAAGAGTGGGGAACTCAGAAGTGTGTGAATTCCTAAAAGTGCATCACTTMGCCAAGGTGCTGGAGCTTGGACTGTTTGTATCGCTGCTGTGCAAGTAGCTCCTTATAKACAGTCATACTTCAGTTTCCCCACAAGGTTCTGTGACTCCTGAAGCGTACCAGGGCTCAGGTCAGTGAATCTTCGTAGAGGACTGGAAACCTGACTTGGACTCTCTGAGAGTACTTTGTGACATTACTTAYACAAACTCAATGCAAAGCAAAACACTAAATCTACTTCTTGGAATAATTTTCACATATCTAGAACCAAAGTTTAAATGATTTTTAAATTATTGATTTAATAGATATTGCTTAATATATTTTATTGTAGTAATAAARAGAGTCCTTCAATTACCAAATTAGTATTTCCAAAGAAAAGTCTGGTGAGTCTGAAATAAAAAGTGAATTGCTGCCCACAGTCAAGAGTTTAATAGTGGAAGTGCTATTTAATTTTATTATTATTCAAATTTATGTTCAGTTTTCTCAATTAGCATATAAATACTATAAATCACATATATGGAAAAAGCCTTATCCTGGAATATTTCTAATGATTATAGATATCTGGGTAAGGCAAATCTTGGCTAACACATAGCAGCGAACAAAAATCAGGCAGAACAAGGTTATGGTACAMTGAAAATTGTTTGTTTTCTCCAACTTAGTTTACGTACAGGAATTTGTGGACCCTTATGYAGGGATCAGAATCTTTCCTGCTCTAATATGCTCATGTAAATGAGTAACCATCTTCTTTTATGTGTATGTATTTCTTTGGAGCTGGATTGCCCACCTGTTCTTTAACAGAAAGTTAAAGTTYTTAAGTTCAGGCTCCTCTTTGGCACCTTTGAAAATTGCTGCTGAAAGTATGCTATTCCTTTTGCCCAGCGTATGTATAAATTAGTAATTCAGCTGAAGAAAATCTGCTAAATCATTCTGCTCTCTCACTAGAGGGCCAGAATAAGGAATTAGATTCAGCAGCATGGAAGCTTATAAATGAGCACTATTTTAGATCCGTGGAAGAGGAAGTGACAAAGGCAATGATTGATTAAGAAAAATCTGGTTTCATCCTCATCTTGCGTGTGGACTCAAGTGCTGACATCTTCAGTTATAACAGTAGCAGTAGGTAGCTTTCAGGCCATTTAGTGTTTKTAGGTTAAAATGAACACCTTAATCTTTTTTTCATTCTTAACAGATAGCCAGAGTAGACAAAGCAATATCAATTTAATTTCCTCACGGAAAAATACTCAACCTATTGACACCATGTGTAATGTTTGACAAGAAGGTATCAACACCTTTTGTAAAGTACCTTGCAGCAATCKAATCTGAAAGCAAATTCAGCCTAGAGCATGTCAGGTGTCTTCACAGGTGTGAATTTAAGCCTCAGAGTAGACTTGAAAGCCCACCCCCTGCTGAAGAGAGGCATGTGCCCGTTTTGACTGCCAGAGGAGATGCAAGCCACCTCATCCCTTTGGATGTTCTTGCCCCGGCAGGTGAAGGATATTTTTCCAAGGGCCTGCCCTTCTAGGCTTGGGTGGACTCTTGCCCTTTGCATCTGCAGGTGGCACACACGTGAATCACGCTTCACATCCAGAAGGAACAACTGGAACTTGTAGCATTCRCTGTTCTGGCTGGATTGGCCAGTGCTTTCCTAACAGGTGCTAGGAACCAACCCCTTTCCTGAAGGTGCACTGGTCCCACAGGCAAGCCCTCCCAGTAACAAAACAAATGCKCTCTCTGCCATCTCTTCTGGCTGTTTCATCAGCTACCAGCCTTGCTTCTGTTGGCTTCTTTAAACTGACTCTCAGGCAATAAGGGTGAGAATCCACACCCTTGCTTTCCTCCACACACAGTTAATTGGTTTGTTCCAACACTCTCTTCCACTGTTGGAACTGAGGAAGGAGATATTAGTACTGATTTCAYTGGGGTAATATGAAAGTTCACAAGTTATTTTTCAAGTAGTATGTATGGCAGCTGCCATTTAAACAGCTCTGAATGTGATGTATCTGCTCACAACTGCTGTTGCTATGTCTGGTTTTAAAGGAAGAATAAATATTTCATCAACAACTGAGAGAATTAGATGTTGCTTGTTCACACACACACACACACACACAAAAAAAAACGTCCTGGTTAACCATCCAGTGCATAGTGTTCCTGCGTCCCTGCCAGGCAATAGTTTGAAGGTGTTTGAGTATTTTGAACTGAGGTTTATTCTTCTTCGGACGCATTCTTAATCAGCCAAATGATTCAGAATGTCCACTCTTCCTGTTAAACCTACTTAAGCATCAGTCGTTTCATTTTCTTGAATCTAATTATTCAGGGGGTTATAATTAGTAGCTTTTACATTTCTGCATAAATTTTTAACATGGGATTGGCCAAGGACAATTACCTAGGCAATCTAGTACAGCAAATACATCTTTTTAACCTCTCTCTCTCAAACAAAACCAGAAAGAAAAGTCTTTGGGATTCCAATTTTCCAGCCCACCGCAATCATGTTTTGTCCTTGTCTCCCAACTGAATTAACAGCGTTATATCCCTGCATCCCASATACTTTTGCCAGGAATTGTAGTTGGGCATGCTTTAAGTTGCTTTGTTTGGTTTATTGGGAGTTCAAGCAAACACATCATGCAGCCATGCCAATGTAGGAATTTAATGGACTCATGTCATTTCCCTGGGTGGTGTGTCTCTGGCGTKCACCATGAAGGTAGCAGTGTTAGAGTGTTTGTATTGGAGAAGAGTAAAACAAATGCTGCGTTTGACCTGGCTGCTTGCAGGGTATCAATGGGAATCATTACGGGTGCGTGAGGCGCGTACACGAGCCCAGCTGAGCTGCCACTCGCAGGGGGGTGGAACTTCTGGCGCGCTAGAAGCACTGATRCTGTTCGGCCAAAGTCAGACTTTCCTCCTGGTTTTTAACCAACTGAATTTGGAAGGAGAGCCAATTAAAGATGTAGAAAGCCTCACGCCTGTCTTTATCATAAATGCAACTGTGACACAATTTTTCAGGTGAAACCTACAGTGGACGGGAAGGAAACATGCATTTCAAATTAAGCAGCTCTGCACTCAGGATGAAAAGCAGACGAGGTCTTGACTAGGCAAATTAACCTACCTACCCATCTATTATGGTGTGCTGAGAAATTATTTTTAGCATGCCTGTGACGCTTTTGATAATTACTTTTCTATGTAATCAAAGGCTGTATTTAACAAAACAGAGATGAAAAGGGGAGTTCAGCATGACAGGAGAGATGTCTATGTAATCATCTTTATCTTGCTTAGATTAATAACCTGGGAAAGCACTGCTATAGAACCTATAGTTACCTTCTGAAAGCAGACCAGAAAGAATTACCTGTACTGAGTGCTTGCTAATATCCAGTGTAATACATTTTAAAATTGCTCGTGAAGGACCTGGTCCCCACAGGTGCTTAGCAGGCTGCAGAACCATAAAAGTGGTATGTCAGCGTGGCTCCCTGCTTTCACGGGTAGYTGCTGCTTTTCCACGCAGACGACTTCTAATATTAAGATATCGTGGGATTTTGAGTTTAGTCAGTTGGCCTGTGCCTGTTGGGCAGTTCAGCCTGGATTGCCCCCAGAACCCGAAGGGTAAGATTTGCGAGAGGAGAGTTGTTAGAATATCTGGCAATGTGGAAACCACTTTCTGCGTTCAGCTAGCACTGTGCTGAAAGCTATCATAGCAACCAAGGGCCATTCGGAGCATCTTCTCACCTTCAGTCGCTTGCAAAAGGAAAGATCGGCTTGGGGGGGGGAAACAAACAAAACCCAGAACGGGATAAAACCCAGTAATTCACAGAGAACTATCAAATTAATGGAACCTCATTTAAAAATCAGCATTAATTTTATATCATTCCATATGCCTTGTCCATTTAACTTTTTTTTAATTAACAGTTTTCAAATAAAGTCCTGAAAAATAGTTTATGACTGGAGAGTTTTGGAGTGAAATGACAAATTTAATGTGTAGTTTGTCAGCAATTGGGAATAGAATTTCTCCAGCCCCATTTTGCTGAGGGCACTTTCTCTATTGTTGGTCTCTTTCTGATCATCTGTACTGCATGAGAAAG
This sequence comes from Oceanodroma leucorhoa, assembly GCA_030449065.1. Taxonomy (NCBI): domain Eukaryota; kingdom Metazoa; phylum Chordata; class Aves; order Procellariiformes; genus Oceanodroma; species Oceanodroma leucorhoa. The sequence goes on from JASVER010000107.1 coordinate 1,778,616, forward strand.
GAAAAATCTCTGTTTTATTAGCTTCACTGAAGAAAATGAATGACAGGGTTTTTTCCATGACTGACTGCTGAGTGAAAAAAGTTATGGCTAGGTTATGATTATTTTCTTCTGATGTGATGAGATTAGAAAAGTGGAAGTCAGCACCTGGTTGTGGATAGCCATCAATAAAGATGATATACAAYAAAAATGAAATCTAGTATTTTATTCACAATTCAAGTAGCAGCTCAGTTTCTGTGCTCACTTCCTCATTAAGAAACTTCTCTTCAAAGAACCATCATTAAATTATGTTTCTCTACTTCTCAGGATGATGTGTACTTCCTAACTTAGCACTTACACAGTAGGAAAGAAATAATTAATTTTGAGCTTTTCAGTTCTCTCCATTGATTTGCAAGAGGGAAAAAAAAATGGAACAATTCCTTTCAGGTCTGAAAAGAGGGTGAGATGTATACTTATTCATCAATATACTTGGACTGCCTGTCCCTCCACCATGAACATCTATGGCATTTTTCAGAAAGTTTGCCACAAACTGGTAAAGTTAAGTTTAGTTAAAATATTCCTCACATCTTCATCTTTTTTGTGGACTTAGCTTGCTATATTGGGAATGATCCAGGAGTGGATTTCACATGAAAAGTAAATGTAGATATTTAAACTGTATTTTGAAATACCTGAAGTGAGAAGTTTTGGAAGGCATTGGAGTCCAGTAAATTCCCTCCTTTGTGTTTAAATGGCACTTTTCACAGGAGGTATTTTTTAGAACTATTAAAAAGTTGCACTTATGTTACAAGGTTTTACAAGCCAAGCTTCAGATGAAATTTTATAATTGGAATCTAATTTTCTAAAAATAAACATAATTTGAGCATGACGCCTCACTGTGAAGCACTGAACATGGATGCCCTCTGTTGCACATAACTACCTGTACCGGTCCAAGCTGTTGAAACCATATAGCTAAAATGTTGTAGGATGGTAGAGAAAGTGTAATTAATAGTTAAGCATTCTAATTTTAATGTTAATGTTAAATATTGAGTAATTCGTAAGTCATTCACAGAATATGTACTGTTATCTTACTTATTTTATCTTAATTTTAAGTTAATGTTTATTATCTGACTGATTCTCCTTACCAGAGGAAAATGAAAGTTAGCTGATTCTGTTACTCTGTGAAGAATCTACCGGGAAGATTTCACTAGAGGCATCAGGTGTTTTATTAACTATGCATTTAAGCAAATTAATTTTCTTAATCTCATTTCTTGAGAATAGGCAATTGTACCGCAGAGATCCTGTTGGTGTTACTGCTCCATAATCCAAAAGTTTCTCTGGTGTGTACTTCCCAGTCTACAGATTTGTCAGTAGACTATTCTGTTCTGCTCCACTGTTTTTTCTAATTGTACTATATATKCCTCTTCCCATAACTTCCATCCCATATAAACAATATATTTTCATCATTTGAAGGAACATTATTTCAATAGCTTATTYGTAAATTCTGATTGCCAGTATTACTTCACGACACAAAGTCGGTTCAAAGTTACTTTGATTAGTAGTTCTGCTTTTCTTAGTTGTACAAAAGACAGCTAATATATTTCAGCTGGGCTTGCTTTTGCTTCGAAAACTGGGCTATGGTATATAGAAATCGAGAGTATAACAAATAGGAGTGTGACAAGCTAAATTTTGGYTTATTACATTAGCACTGGGATGTTGTGTTGGAGTTTGGTTGCTGTTCATTCATGGCAATAATCCATCTTTTCCTCAGCAGYTGAAGCATATCTAATGCCAATTACAGCTATTACCCTGATTCAGACTGCTCTAAAATTCATGTTGCCATATTTACTCTTGACTATTTATTTGGCAAGCACTGGGATTTGGGGAAAAAAATAGTATAGGTCAAGAAAGGGGAGAAAGAAGAAAAGACACCTGTTGAATTAGAGGGCTCAGTTGTTTCTGATGTGAATTGAAAAATTGCAAAGTGTTACATAGTCACCTACTTGCTATCCATCAATATTAATATCCAGTTTACTCCAGCTAGACATGAACCATCTTGTGGGAAAAGCAATTAACAAGTGAAATCATATACCCCAAATTCTCAGGGCTTAGGCCATTTTATTATGATACAGTGATGGTTACCACCCAGGCTTTACTTTCCATTCAGGTAATCTAGTTTACAAGCTGTTTGRAAACTCATCTTCAATTTATACCTGATTGTTCCATATCTGAACAATATTACTTTGCTGTTTTCAGATTTGGCTTCATTTATGATTGTGTTACATAGTGACATCAAGATAATTAAATCACTCTCCATGACAGGATCTGTTTCAAATTTCCTAGTGAAATATCTCAACGTGAGCCCTCTGCCTGTTGTGTYACTCCATGCAGGCAGAGTCTAACTCGGCCTTCAGTGCTTCCTCACAAAAAAAAAAAAAAGGTAATTTTGGCTGAATGAAGACCACGTAATATCAGGAGGAGCAAATTACATATCTTGCATTCTCTTAACTTCTCAGAGGGTTGGAGTGGATGAACTCGTTGGTCCTGCCTCCATCAACAGCCCCAAAGTCGTCTCAGGCCTCAGGCAGATAAAGGGAAAAYCCACACAGCAAAAAGGCCAGTGAAGGGTTAGATGAAGTTAGCCAACAGCTGTCCAGGCGTCAGTGGACTGGCATCTATAGATGGCATTCTTGGGTGTGCGTAGGTTTGTAGTTTGTGCYAGACTAGTGTGATTAAATCCAGCCTGGGTTTACTGGTAGTCACTGCTAGGTCCCCCTTATCTGTGGTGTGGTTGAAGGACATTCAAACTCTCYTTAGAAACCTCTTCTGATACAAATGCAGCCAAGCCCAGAGCTGTCCTACAGGGTCGGTGTAAGGTATGCCTTTGTTAAGCCCTCAGCCCCCCACTCCCTAGCCTACATGTCTTGCAGCTTCACTCCTGGGAGATCTCTGAACCCCCAAAATGTTCTCGGTGGAAGAACACAGAAGCAGCTGAACCGTTCTCCATACACAGCCAGGACATAGCGGTTGTCTTATCTCCCTTAGAGATAAGGGAGTAGATTTGGCTGCAGGTAAGGTGCCCTGGGCATTATGTCCTATAATGAGGTAGCGAACAGAACATTTTCATCTCCTAATCTCTCCTTGCGAAGTGAATTTACAGGTGGCTGACTCCTGCCTCTGTTTTCAGTAATTTATTCTTTTACTTAAACCAGCAAATGAAAATATAAGTTATCTTCCTGGCTGACATTTGCATATTCATTAAACATTTCATTAAATTATTTCACGACGTTTTTAATGATTGCTCACTGACAACTCGGGATGTACCTATCTCATGGCAATCTAAATTGGCAGAGCTGTACCGTGGCTGACTTGAAAGGGCACCATCATTCCTACCCATTGGTAAAATGCAGCAGTGCCAGAGAGAGGCTGAACTTTTAATAGGCAATTTACCATTGCAAGCTGTCTCCCCTTCATTTCCAAATTCCTTTAAAATATTTGCATATTCAGCAACACCAAAATCATCTCCACTAGCATACAGGCATAATAGGAACGCTTATAGGTCCTGATATTTCATATTCTGATTTGTATTCAAAGTTTATTTTGTATATGTATTCAAAGACAGCATGAATAGGAAATTAGCACAAAATAAAGACAAATAAGAATATAAGCTGGTGGATTAACTGTCTTTTTAAAATCTGACTTGAGCCCCTCTGCTGAAGTCAACATTTTTTAGAAAATATCCCTATTGAATACACTGGATTATATTATACAATCCTGGATTTTTGAGGACATCTGTGATTGCTGGAAGATTAATCCATTCAAACRACAAAGCATGAATTCTCCCCACTATGGAACTAACACTAGTAATTTATTGGTTTTGGCAAACTATGCGAAAGACTGCCTTTTCTTGGATGTTATGTAGGAATACGCATTGATTGTGTGCAAGTCAAGAACTGCAAGGTGAGATTTGTGTAATCACATGGTAGTTGCTAAATCAAAAAAAGATAGCATAGTGATAAAATGTCATTCATTCACTCAAATGCTCATTGACTGATGTTTATTTTCTCATCTCAGCTCGATACACACTTTGTGAAAAAGCTAACTGCTCGTGGCAAGGTAGTGTATATGATTTGGCAGTAAATTAACATTTGTTTGGCACCAAACAGGGAACTTGGCACCAAACAGAACTTACCTCTTCAAGTTTAGATGTGACACGGAATGAGGTTGGAACCAYGCAGCTGAAAATTAAAAAGCTATTCCTTTAAATTCACTGCGGGTTTGATTTTTATCTAGGTTCCTAAGTCCCCTAAGGATTTACAACTCCGGCCCCCTCTCTTAGAAATTTAGTAAGTTATACTCAAGTGAAAAAATAGTATGTTATAAAAGAAGTATTTGAAAACCTTAACACAAGGCAGCTCTACCTGCTCTTAATAGTAGTAAKAAAATAGATAGCAGTAGAAGAAATAGGTTAATGTATGTTTATAAGTCACATGCATAAGACAAGGTTATTGTGGCAAATTGCACRTAGCTTTTTTCCAGTAGGATTTACTGACTGTGAATATATATGGCCATGCTGAAAAGCACAGATGAAAACTGTAGGAATGTGAATTATTTCCTTCCTCRGTTAAAATGTGAAAAAACTTAAGCTGTCAGAGATTTGTAAAAAACAATACTTTATAGGAGGCTTTTTCCCTACTTTTTTGCCACATCGCTAATTTTGTTAAAAGGCTGTAAAGAAACATTGCAGGAAGTAGTTTCTAGTGTTGGAAAACAAATATTTAGCTTTTCTAAGAATCATACATTAAAATATTGCAAAGTCATCCGCAATAAYGTTACTTTGACTGGAAACAGATTTCAGGTTTTTATCTCTTACATTAGTCATGTGCCTAAACTTGATTTTTAGTGATGATCATGTAAATATAAATCAAGATAAATGGATCAGTAACAGCATCAAAGTTGACTTCAGAAGGCTCTCTACAGCTTTTAATAACTTGGACAAAAAGCATGTGCTACTGGGGATGATCTGGTCTCCTAATACCTTTTCTATTTACTGAGTGAGTAATGGAGAAGTTGTAATAGATTTATTATGCAAAATCAGTAACAAACAGTGGTATGGTTTGTGAGAAGGCTTATCAGTGCTTTAAAGATTAAAGTTTGTTACTAATAAAACTTTGCTCAGGTTCAAGAAAAAGTCTTTATTGTATCTTTAATGTGGCAATGGAATATTGTGCTAAACTTGCAATTGTATTTATCTCTTTTATTATGTGCAGAAACTACAGTGACATGAGCATTTTCTAGAATTGGGAAATTAAACAGGTTATTACTCTCTTTTTGAAGAAAATTATTATTGTGATTGCAAGGCTATTATTCCTATTCGTTTTCAATGCAACAAATTGGTTTTGCAAGATTTTGTTACTCTTCCTTCCCCAAATCTGTCTTGTCTCCTGCTAAGCTTAGGTTAATGAGGGGCCAAATGCATTTTGCCTATGTAGAAATGTACAGATCTCTTTTTATTCTCAAAAATAAATTTTCTTACAAAGCATATCAATTATGCTATTAATCACACAGAGCCTTTATAACTTTTTTGATGTGCTAACTATGTTATTTTTGATGATTACTCTTTTGCTAGTATGCCTAATTATTCTTTGAATAACAGGCAAAATTATGCATATATKTATTCATTCATGATATCTGAAGGCTTCTGTTTCCTAATGCAGGTATACATGGTTGCTTTTTTAACCTTTTTATAAACTTTTATTTTATTTTTGTCAATGAACGTTGTCATAATTATTATTAAATAACAGGCAAGCCCCATAAGTAACAAGACTTTCCTGCAGATGAGCCTCCTCTGTGTATCACTAAACTGCAAATCTGTGTTGAAGAACAAAGAATGCTAATTTGCTCTGATAAATGCATTGAGTAACTGTAAAAGAGCAAATATGAAAATAGTCTGGCATGCATCCTTGATAACAATGGGTTTGTTATTACTGTTTTCATTTCTGTTCTCTATTTTCCTTTCCAAGATCACCTGGATATTTTCCTTTTACCAGTGAGATGCTCTTGATTCTTCTTACTCTCAGCTGTGGCATATGGAGGCTTTTCATTTTCTTGGACAGCCTTTTACATAGTATTTCTTCTGAAGCGCTTAGCTGTTTTATGGGGTGCGGCCTGTTGGGGTACATACTGCGCATCCTTGGAACAGTTTTGGAAATCCCTCCGACTCCGATTCTRCTGAGTGGCTGTCACTGAATGCCGAGGTTGGAACTGGCTGAGCCAGGTGGACTCTTCCCGTTGTTTTCCTCTGTTATTTACCGAACCTGGCCAGGAAGCACAGCACTGCCTGCAGGTGCCCTGGGCGTCCCCGCTTCTGGTCACGCAAGCCACGTGCAGCGACCCGCAGCCGTGCTAACCAACAGTGTTACTGACCTGGCTCTATGTGCACGTAAGGTGCATGTACACACACGTATACACCAACATACACAGAGTAGTGCTTTCAGATTTGTTCTCTGCACCTAACTTACCCACTGGTACCRTTATACTTGCCGCGGCGTGAGATTCCCCGGTGCCAGGTTTTGGGACAGGGGTCACAGGAGTTCTGCTGGTTTCTGCCGCTGTGAACCATGTAATAAATCAGCTTGGAGGAATGGTTATTTGGCGTTCATAACATCATGAAACTGTAATTTTGGAGAGGATACTTCTATACAGCTGCTRGTGAAAGGGAACTGTAATAGCTATTAGCTATGAGTTAGCTCTTTAAATCAATCTCTAGGCTAGACAAGGCTCCACTAACAAAGTTGAGTTCTGTTTAAAATACATTATATCATGAGTGGCAACTAAAATACATCTTAAAGTTGATTCTTTAATACAGAACTATAAACTTTTAAATTCTGTAATAGTACATGTATTGTGTACTAATCTGAATTGGATATGCAGTGCTTGGCTTTTAAATTTATGGCATCCCCATGATATTTCTTAACATGAAATTATGAGTAAATTTTCTCTCTTAACGCCCCTATAAAGTGGCTTCTTAAGAAATGTATCTTGCTTCCTAACTTGGACTATGCAAAATTCATCAGGAATCTGAATATTTGATTCTTTTAAATGCTAAGAAGGTATTTAAAACAAACAAACAAAAGGCAGARATCAATATTATTTGCCTTTTTTGTGAATACTTTGCCACTTACACTACTCACTGCCCTCTGGGCCACTTCTAGTACAGTATCATTAGCATTTCAGACTAGTGAAAGTTTCAAGCCATCATTACATGTTAATAAAAATAAATAAGATTTTTTATTTTATTTTTTTTATTCCAAATACAGAGTTTCCCTTTCAGATGGGTGAGGTTCAGGACAGGAATATTCAGCCTTTGATCAGTGAAATTCTTAGGTTCTGGTATGTCATGATTCATCAGCATTAGAATAATTTATTACCATTTGGAAAACCAGATATATTCACACTTCCCAAACATCAAATCCCCGTTCCCCCCCACTGTARTCCTGGTATGAAGCCTCACAGCATTTTCAAAGTTAAAAGCACAACATTATTTATATGTAGAAAAGCTATTTTGGACGATTTTTATAATGTTCCAATAAAAGTGATTGGATGAAACTCATTCCTGCTTTCCAGGACAGTATTGTTAGATTTATAATACCAAATGGGACAGGATTTATTATTTATAGGATACAGAAACACTAAAAATCTCAAAAATTGTAAATCAACGAAGTAGTTTATGTGTAAAAGATATAACTTCCATGGTAATATGCAGCAGTTTTACTGTGCCTAATTTGGAATTGACACAACCCACTTATATCCTCACACAATTCATTATCCAGGAGAACTGAAATTAAAACCCAAACTTSAAGCATCAAATGTCACTACAGAGCTGGGGTGTAGTGGTTTTGATATTTTAACTGTGTATCTCCATGCTTCAGCGTATAAACAATGGATTAATTTCACCAAGCATTAACTATCGAAAAGATACCTATCTAATGTAGGACAGTTGTCCAGCTTCCCCATGCAGGTAAAGCAGAGACCCACGGTGTCTGCACACGGTGGGATGAATTACCCTCCTCCTCCCTCTCCGTTGCCGTAGCAGGAAGGCCGGATGACTGGCACAGCTCCACATCTCGTATTCATGTTGCTGAACAGCATACAGCTCTCACTAGGTGTCTGTGGGCATGCTTGCATCGATGCACATGCCTGTGCAGGGGCTCCTTGCACTTTTGAAAACAGAACATTTTTATATCAGTTTGGAATGCAAGCTCTGAGTGTTTATTCAAAAATCAGTAAYAATTTACACAGGTTCATAACAAGAGTATATAAAAAGTATGTAACCCGCATCTACTTCCCTTCAGTGTGCATCGCATTTCCTTAGTGATATTTGGGTAACTTTTTGATTTGTGTATTACTTAATTTTTTCTTACACCTGAGAGGGTAAGTTATGAGGTGGACAGATGTTCGTAACTCAGACTTACARGCTTAACTTCCCACAAGATGCCAAACCACTACATACTCCCAGATATCTATTCCAATACCTRTGCCCCTTCTGCTTCCGTGTACCAGAGGAATGCCTTTTCATGTTGATGTACAACCAACTACTGAGCAAAACTCTCTGTGGTCCATAATTAAAAACTTTACAAACTTTTTTTTAAAGGGTCACCTTACACTATTCCCCGTTTCATAGGAGGGGAAACTTTAGCAAGAAGGGGAAATACAGAGAAGCTGAAAAATTTGTGCATGTTCTGAGAGGAAAATGCTCATTTGGGATTAAGTGGTGTCTGTCTCGACGTGTTCAGCCGTGAAAGCTCTAGAGGAGGAGCTGGTGAGCAGAGCATTAACACTGCTTCACCCTGGGGCTGTGATCTCTGCTTCCCATCCTCATCACCGAGGGGCGTTTAATGAATTCGCTATGGCACGTTTCTGAGGGGCCGCGTCCCCCCGCAGCCTGCCCGCGGCAGCTCTCCCGGCCCCGGGCGGCCCCTCACTCCGGGTAGCGCAGAGCCCCTGCGGCCCGGCGGGGGGAGCTGCCGCCACCAGAAGGCGCCTCTTCTCCCGCGGGCACCGCCCGGGCCGGGGCCGTGCCCCCGGGCGGGACCCCCTCGCCCCGCGGGAGGCGCTAGGACCCTCCGCCGCGGCCGTGAGCCCGCCGAGCGAGGGGAGCCCGGCCCGGAGGGCCCCGGCCGTGCCCGGCAGCCGCCGGTGTGAGGCGGCCGCGGACGGCGCTGCCCGCGGCGGGTGAGTAACCGCTCCCTGACTGGAAGGGCGTGAAGCCGCGGTGACCGCCGGGGGGCCCTTCCCGCGGCCTGGGGGCGTTCCCTGCCCGGGCGGTCGCGGCCCGGGAGGCGGTGGCGGGGCGGGGGCTACCGGGGCTCCGCGTGTCTCTGGCTTCAGGCGGCTTCGCGGCAGCCGCCGGGGCAGAGCAGCGCTGCCCCGGGGGTGAGGAGGGGGCAGCCCGTCCCGCCTGCCCGGCGGCGCCTCGCTGAGGGGGAAGGGGCCCCCGCCGCCACTCAGGGCGCTTGCCGCCGCTCCCGGCCCCCTCAGGCACCGCCGCCCCTCATGGGCGGCCTCCGCCGGCTCTTACTTCCCCGGCGATTTGCCGCCGCCTCTGTCGCGTTCCCTCAGAGCGCCTTGGGGGAAGGGACGGGAGCCGCGCTGTGCCCCGGGTCAGCGGCCGGGGTGCGCGGGCTTCCGCCGGCGGGGGCGGGCGGCGGCGCTCCCCACAGACGGCGCTGCCCCGGCGGGAAGCGYGGCCGGAAGGTGCCGGCCGCCTCAGCCCTGCCCCCGCGGCGGGCGCCGCTCTGTGGGCTTTGAATGCGAAGGGGTAACGGGGCGAGCCGTGGCGGAACGAGCTCCTGTAACATCGTTGGTCGTGTCGGGTCTGCCTCGAGTATCGCTGGCTGCGTTCCTGCCGGCGCCAAAAGCAGTTGCCCGGCTGCCACAGGTAGTGCCCCGGCGTTACTCGGTCCTCAGGCTGGGTTTGCAGTTTTTCCCTTTCTGTCACTAGGGCAAAAAAATAGAAATTTTTCTGTCCCGAAGTCTTGACARTTGTGTGCTAAGTGCCTTCAAAATCTGGGACGAAGACATTTGATACCACCAATTTAACTACCTTTTTTTAAACTGCACTTTATCAACATTATCTGATTTATTTCCTTCCTGTTTTGCTTTTATTGCTGACATTTGTTATCTCTCACATATTAAATAACAATGTCTACAATATCCAAAGTGGCCGAGGAGGGTCACTAGTTTTATGTCCTGATGGTAATCAAGTCTGGAAATGGTAAGGCCACAGCTGGAGCAATGTGGAACCATCCTTCAGCAAGCACAGGATTGCCTGAGGAAGTAATGAGTGCTGAAGTGAATTATTTAAATGACACTAATGAGGAGGTTGTGTAGCATTGCCTCATAGTATCACGGGTGACCTCCTTTCAAATGTCCGTCAGTGATAGCGTCTCTCTGGGATGGTGTTTTAATGTTCATTCACGCTTGTGGCAAAATTATATTTTTGCCACCCCATTTTTCACATGGTATTGCATGTACTGCTGTTGCCACACAACACAGCTCGGCGCTTCCTTTAGCGTACTGAAGAGATGCACAATTCGATTCATAATTTTCTTCAATCTGTCATCTCCTTAGCTTTTTTTTGAGTGCTGGGTGAGGAAGTTAAATATCTTAAGCTTGTACTTTTATGTTGTTTTTCAAGAGACGGAACACAAAGGCCTTTAAAGAGAATACACGGGATAAAAGCCAGCATTTGTCTCCAATGTGTGGCAGATGCATCTTAATCACTAATCCTGGTTTTCATTTTCCTTTTGTCACAAATMTGATACCTGAGAGATCTCGGAGGATCTGGAAGAAGCAGAGACCTCCACGTGGAGTTGCCTGACCTTGCATTAACTGCCCTTAGAGCCTTAGAGCCCAGATGACTCTTGAACCATTGAACCCTCTCCCCTCTCTGGAAAGGGTTTTGTGGTGCAAAGAAATAAATCCTTTGGATTTTTGCCTTTCTGCTTCCCTGCGGGTAAGAGTCCATGTGCCCATTGCAATGAATAGTTAACAGTTACACCAGGTGTGTCAAAATAGGATTCCTTTGTGGAGAGATTCTCATGTTTATTTTAACACTACTTACGACTTACTTTTCTGTGGAAGTAAATGTGAAAATCATGTATTTCAGTAAGCACCTCTTTTAGTAAACCAAAATTAGGGAGTCTTCCTTAATTATGYCTTATAATAGTTTAGATGCCTTTGTACCATTAGAACAAAGAGGCTGGTGTCACTGAAGACTTACTCAGACTTACGCTTACATCCGCATTTTATGTTAGCAGCATTTAATCCTTGTTCAGTTCTGGAAGGCTTTAGAAGTTAAATGCTGTCACAGAAAAATTTGTAGAGAAGCTCAATGTTTGGGTTGTGCTTGTGTTTTGATTCTGAGCTTGTCAAATGAAAAGCGAGTTTCGTCAATTTTCATAGTGGCAGCTGGATCAAACCTGAAGAGGAGAGAGCTGGACTTGCTGTGCGCTTAACAAGGATGTTTTACAACCCATAGTCATTATGATGCAACGATTATTTACTGAAAAGAAAAAAAGCAGTAGAGAAGTAGGCAGGAATTCTGCTGCTGTTCTGTTATTTTGCAGTGTTTTCACGTGAGCAATTTTGTAGTTGTGCAATATATAAAAAAAAATTCCGAACAGTACTGTATTGCACTGCTAGTTTCTAGCACTTTTTAGCATGTGAGGCTGCAAATTCTACTTTCTTGCTGCYGTAATTTCATAACGATAGGTAGTGAATTTCCTAAACTAAGACCAATTTATTTTCCAAATGCAAACCTGGGACTGATGTTTTCTAAATGTCTGGTCCTAGCAGAATTTGAACTGACTGTTCAAAGTGGCAGGTTAGGTGGCATCAGGCCATAAAACTCTTTATTTCGATTACTTTGTACTTTTCCTTGTACTTGTGTCCTTTGCTTTGGTTTATAAGGTTAGGTTTATCATGTAGGCTTGGTTTATTGTATGAGTTTACCCATTGCTGATAAAACAAAATAAATTAAACTCACACATTAAACCAGGGTAAAGCAGCTTTCCATCAGAATATAGTATTTGATTCTGACATTCATGAGTTATCAACTTTTAAAATACCCGTGCTACATCCATTTATCTTTGGGACTTATTCAGCATTAGAGGTACATAATCCCTGATTTTAGACCAATACAATTTCTTAATCTCCACAGACAAACCTTACGTACAGTTCTGAATGCCCATTCCAGATGCTGAAGTAGGTGAGAGATTTCTCCAGTATTTCAGAGCTTGCTTCTGGGAGGGTCAATTCTGAATGGGATGCATCCACCCAGGGGTTTTAGGTTATTTAACTGAATTGCTTTAAATTTGCTCTTAATTAGTCTAAATTAAAGCTCTGTCCCTTTGGTTTGTATTAATTTTAAAAGTGCAAGCTACTTTAATTCTAAATGAGAGCAACCACATTGGGATTTAACAAGCTCACTGTTAAGTGTTTTTGCCTAATCAAAAATGTTGTTTGTCAATCTAGACAAATCTGCAGATTCTGGTGGTGAAAAGGCTGACCCCTGTTAAAACCGCTGATAAAACTTCTAGCAACTTCCCCAAAGTCTCCATCTTAAAGCCTGTTCATTGACCATGTGTTAAGCAACCATAAGGCAGAATTACATAGGCAGTAGTAAGCGTGAAGGACAGTCGATTTTACTTGGAACAGGGGCAGTATAACTTAGCAAGTGTTCCAATTATATATAGTGGGTTTGCTTCCTGAGATAAATATTATTTGTGTTCAAGGCCCTGATTTCAAACATTTTACTGGGCATGGTTCTCATTTCTTTTATACTTGTCTTGTAATAGTCATGTGAATTATGTGCTTTCAGTGAAGTTACTCTTGATTTTCTCTTAAGTGAATTCTTAAGAGAATTTCCATCTTAGGTCCCTTTTCTGTGARGCGTGCTCTGTTAAAACGTACACAGATCTAATTGTGTCTGCAATACCAGTTAAGTGTGGTGTATGCCTGCAATTGGGTCCTGTCTCACTTCCTCTTTGGAAAGGAGGTGGGTTGACTTCACTTGCTGGGGTTCTGTGAAGTGTCTTGGGTATGCTTTGATGCTGACAAGGGTATGCTTTGGGTATGCTTTGAAGCTGCTTATAGTGTGATCTGACCACTACAGTAATAGCAAGTATTCACTCTGCTCTTACGAAGCATACTGTGGGTATACCGAGCCTGAGCTACAGCTGGACTAATATCCAACAATATGAACAGCAGTCATGTTCACSTTTGGGCTTGCCATCTTCGTCACTGCAGTAAAGGGAGATGACTTCAGAGCCACTCCAATGATGTATGTGAATGGACCCTTCGTTACATGGGCTTGTAGGAAAAGTTAGGCCTGTTCCAACTTAATTTAAACGTTCCTTCTTCTAAAAACAGCATTAAGTTGGTAAGTTTTCATTTCATTTTTTGACCTTTCAAAGCTTTGGTGTAGCTATTGCGTTAAGCTGTAGCACAAAACAAAGATTACAGCAGACGTTTCCTAAATTATTCTAGACACCTGTTCTGGTGCGTTCCAGTAGTCTTGTAGTGTTAGTTGAATGTCTTTTGACTTTTTTGGYATGCTCTGTTATATGCCTCTTAAACCCAAAAGTGCAGTTTCTTGGTAAGAATCTTCTATTGTCTATTTATAAAACTGCTCTTTAAAACTCTGCTGAGAAATGATCTGGTCACAAAGTACTGGTGAATAATCAGCTTTATAGTCTGCAAGTGCATTTTAAACATCTGTTGAACAAAGTAAGCGTGGAACTTATCAGTTATGGCCAAATATGCCCTAGATGCTTCCCTTTTGCCCTTGAAGGAAGCCAGCYTTTTTAGTCTTTCAGCTTTGAGACAAAGGGACAAAATCACTTTATTGCACTACAGTTGTATTTTATTTTAGCAAATATTATGAATTCCTGAAAGCCCAATTAACCTTAATACAAACTGACTGTGCTGTGTTGCATATTGCCCTTTGGAAGCTCTGTTGAAGTTTGCTGATGTTTACAGTGGCTGCTCACAGTGATAATTAGATGTTAAAGTGATGATCCTGGGATAGCCAAGAGGCTGTAAAGCATTCTCAGGGGATCAAGGCCCTGCAGAAGGAAAGATGATAACTTGCAATCTGAAGGTGAGGTAGAGCAGTGTTTAACCGATACCCTGAATTTTTATTTTGTTGGCTGAGAATAATACCCACTTTAGAAGTAGCTGAATGCTTCTTGGTAAGTAGAGAGTGCATGTTTAAAAGGTGGTTAATTCATCATAGGTTGTTTCTTTGTACATAATTGCTTCTCCTGGAAGAATGAAGGCTGGGAAAAGATGGGAGATTTCCAGAGAGAATTCTTAAATCCTAACCAAAACAAAGATTATCTAAAATCTGTATGAGTTGCTCTTACARTGCAAGCTCCCTGCTGATTAAAAAGCAGTACTCAGATGGAATTWATGTAAATTTTTTACATTTGCAACTTACCATGACTGTTTTACCAGCCTGTCTTTGTTGTCAGCCCTGAGTTGCAAACATGGTAGAAGTTATTCTCGTTCTTCGAGGTAGGATTCTGCATGGCATGCTGGCAGTYTGTTCTTGACTGTGTAAATCCTTTGTTCTCCTCTGTGGGGCCTTGAGTTAGCCTCCTCTTACACAGGTCCAGTTTGCAGTGAGCCTACTTTTGAGGAGTCTTGAGAAGGGTAAGCTGGTGGGTGTCCTGGTCGCTCGCAGGAGGCCATTAATGCGGTTTGAAATGTCGGCTCATCTTCCATGTCGGCTATGGTAGAGCAGCAAACAGAAAGAAGCAATAGGTATGTCTTCAYGAGGACTCTCTCAGGCCTGTCACAGGGCATTTAGTGGGCAAATGTACTTCAAGTGAAAAGCTGTCCATTTTCTTTAGTCACATTTTTACATAAGTAATGACTAGTGTCAGAAATCAGATGCTACRGATATGAAGTAGCTATGATTTTTAATGTATTTTTTCATCTACATCTCATTCATTTCCCAGTTCGTTACATGTGCTTGAGAGTGTTAGCTTTCTTTGTCCCTCAGATGCTTCTTACTGTTCCTTTTTTATTTTTTATTAACAAGTCAGACAATCCTCTGTCAATCCTATTAACAAGTCTTTCTGCTACTTAACTAGCCTAGTTTAGTCAGTGCTTATTTCTTCCCCCTTTTGCAAAAATAGCATAGGTAAGTCTGTCCTTCCTTTAATAGCTGTTGTAACTTTTTGGTATATGCATACTGTATGTTTGCTTGRTGCCCGATGGGATGAGAGTGAAAGCCGATGGGATGAGACGGTTGTCTGTTCRTGCAGGGAGCCTGATCAGCAGTTCAAAAATAGGCTGAAGGGAGACTGGGTTTAACACTGCAGGGTAGAGGTTCCTGCAACAGCAAATCCTATGCAAATTGGGTTTCTCCAAAATGCTGCATTAATTCAATTACAGCTTGAATAATGTTTACTTCTGCCAATTAAGTCAAATAACATGTTACTGACTCTTCCTGGATAATTTCATAGTTTCTTCTTCCTTCCCCATATCTCACCTGGACAGCTGAAACAGGTTTGACACTTTATCTGGTTACTTGTTCTGTTGAAAGCACAGATGATACTTGCAGAAGAAAATTAGCTGCATGCACTGTCATCACAGAGAAATACCGTAGTCCTTTTTTTCCTTCCTCTGACTTTTTGTGCAAGTGGATGTTTTGGGGTTTTTTTGATAAGAAATTGAAATGAACTGAGAATAAATTAAATCAAAGGTGAAATATTTGTGTTTTGCTTAAGATATCATCCCTTGGTGCAAGTATCTCTGTTTAGATAATAACTGGAAGAAAACAAACTGCCTGGGAATTGTCAAGTTTCAGGTGCTTTTCAACACAGTGCTGGCTATTAATGACTATGTGAGCAAGTGTAATTTTCCTCCACAGCTAATTGTGCTGTCAGTGGACTGCATGTGCAACTTTCAACCTGTAATTTCTTATTATTTTTTTATGCTGTACTTTGTTACTGAAGTGTTCTTTGAACAGCCATTTTAATTAAAYGTGGATATGTGCACCTATGTATCCTTTATTTAGGTACAAATGTGTTTGGTGTGTACACACGCAGAGCATGTATGTCATGTTCATTATAGAAGCTTTCAAAATTTGTCATTTGTTCTTCCAGGGTATGTGCTCAAGAAATAGTGTCATTTCTTGAGCCATTCTGATACCCTTACTCCTCTTAAAAGTTAGATTCTTCAAAAACTTATGTGTGCTTGCAATTATGCACACTGAGATGGCCTCACTGGCTCTGGTGTCTTTATCCACAAGTCATTGCTCAGAGCATATGGATGTGGAGTTAAGCACSTCTAAATTTTGTTTTAATCAAGACAGTAGTAATATCACGTATCCATTTATATCAGGGGGACTACCTGCACAATAAGTTATTTGTGCAGCAAGTCATTAGTGTATGTGAATAAAACTACTAAAATCTTGTCTATTAAGTGCAAAAGATGTAAGAATTATGGGTTAATATTCACAGATAAAAATATGTGAAGGTTTGGACATTCAGACAAATTACCTCCTGGTGCATTTAGATGATTACAATGCATTTATTTACTGCAGAAATATCTGAGCATCCAGATTTAAAAGACCTTTGGAAAGCAGAATGTAGAAGTAGTTAATAAAAATAAAACATTCACTTCTGAAAACTGTAGATCATGAAATATTCATAGTTCTTCTACAGATAGGATATAGTTTGTGGAGAGGAATAAAACATTTTGTTGCAGACTTTGCAGCTTGATGTCTGCTGATTAACATTGGAACATAATTATTTGACATAATCAGACAGCATAATACTTTGGGATAGCAGATATGTATGGCTTTGACTGAAAAGGTTATTTCATAAAGGTGAGGATGTCTTGCCAGCATCCTGTGGGGTCTCTGCTGGTGGCCTAGGACGAGAGTTGGAAAAGTACATTACTGTTTAATTTCTTTTACAGATATTKTCATCATGAGAAACATTTGCTACTTTAAATACTCTGAATATCCTCAGTATCCCGCCCTGGTTTTGACTCTGTTTCTTATCACCACCCATTAAAATTATTTTTTGTAAGATTAATTTCTCATGTTTAAAAAATAAGTAGTTGTCTCTAATTTTTTTCTGGAAAGAGTGCCCAACTTCAGATGCAAATTCTACTTTAGACTGCTGTTAAATRGAGCCATTAGTCTTACCTGACTTCTTTTCTCTGCTTGTCAGCTCARTTACAGGTTGTCAGTGCCAAAGAATACGCCCTTGTCAGTGGAGTGGAATAGAGGGACATATTAGCACCTGCTCTCAACAGAGTTCCTGACCTCTTCTTACTGCTGCACAATACCACTTGGTTTTAGAGAGGAGGGTGATCTATATCAAAGATGTCTTATCCCCACTTCAGAATTCAGTTCAATGTATGTTAGAATAGAATATTGTGTCACTTCAAGTAGGGAAATAATGTGTTTAATCACACTTTCATGTATCTTGCGTGGTTGTTTAGTGATGTCATTTTTTTCCTCTCATATCTTCTAGATTGGCAACAAACTATAGTGAAACAGAAACATTCTAAGAATGCATTTATTTTGCTACTCCAAAGGAAGTTGCAGTACAGCTAATTTGCAAATGAATGTATTAAAAAATTCTTCAGTTCAAATCTTGTAGTATTGATCTTGCAAACCAGTCCAAGAGCCAAGTCCTTGTTCAAGGTTTTCTTTTGAACAAGGAGGAAAAGTTAAGAGGCAGTAATTGCAACAGTGATTATCTGTGGTTAATTTGAAACGCTTCCAAAAACACCTTAAAAGGCTTCTGAAAATCAAGGGGACTTGGGGATAAAGTACCAAAGTTACTTGTGAAAATGGCACTTAGAAACCTGGAACATCTGGAATGCAGACTTCTGAATGTGCTTGTATAACCTTCAAAAATGTTTTCACACAGAGTTGTAAACCCAGAATTAATTTCCCCAACTGTGGACTCTAAAATCGTTTGTATATACTTAGAAAAAATGTATAAAATGGACAATATAAACTCTGTCATTTTTATGCCTTTGTCTGTTTCAGAGCTATCTAGGGTCTGATCATGGATGCATTCAGAATTACCAGAGTTCAGTGGACTGTGAGGTTTTTGCAGCAGAAGAGAAAGAGAAGGGAGTCTGTACTTTTTGGTCATGTTCTTTTCTTCCTCACTAAGCTTCCTTCATGTCTTCTGATAAGCATCTTAAACTGAACATTTCCAATGAACTGACTGAGCCTCAGGTGCTAGACGTTCCTAGGGTTGCTGGTGAGCCTGGTTCCTTTAAGTAGTCTGAAGGAGATAAGTAATCCAGTCTGCCGACTCTGGTAARACTGCTGTGTAAGTTCATGCTAAGTTCATGCAGTTCATTCAGTTAAGTTCATTCAACAGAAGTTAGGGAATCAAATACATAATAATTCTGAGCTGTCTGTGGTCCAGCGCTGGAAAAAGACTCCATTATTTGTTTTTAAAATAAATATAAAATTTATATTATTTTATCAGATAAACAATAACTTCCTTAGCAAAATGMGTGTGTGTTTATTGGAAATTAGTAYGTATGTGAAACTGAAGCTAGCTCTGTTTRGGATTGTTAATCTAGCAAATTTTTAGTTACCGTATATGCTCCCTGCGGAAGAAAGGAAAGCAGTGCATACAGTGAGTTCCTGATACCTTGAGGTGCATTTTAAAAATAACGGTTATTTTCATGGAAGTATAAAGTTTTATAATCCCTATATTTGATAATTTATTTTTAATGAAACAGATGTGCTGTTAATGCTTTGCTGTAAATGTGCTGATAGTAAGACAGCAATAATCATGGTGAGTTATGTATATGTGTTGGGGCAGAAAATATGTTCAGAGTATGTTGTATTAGTTCCTTCTCCATGGTTACCTGCCTCAGATTGCTTTAATTTTTAAATGTTCCTTTGTTCAACCACTTTTTCCCAAAATTATATTCTGTATGCTCCTTGCTTCTTTGTATTGTATCATTCCTGTTAGTCAACAATAATCTGTTGACTATTGATTTGAAGAATAGGAGGTGAGGGGACTTTGTTCAGACTTTTAGAAAGTAACTGATGATTTTGGTCTTTCCTTTTYTAGGGCACAAATGATACCTTCTGTGGAGCCTGGCTTGTTTCTTTCTTCTGAGCCTCTTTTTGTCAATTTTGAAAACTTCATTGGAGTTTGAGGTTATCCCAAGCACTTGGGGGAGGACTTGAGGATGTGTATACTCAGTTGGGTGTGGAAAGACTGCTTATCCAATGGGACAATCTGGCYGCAAATATTACAGGCTTTATAAAATTATTTACTTCTATAACATTTGTTAACAAATACGTATTTTTGATTTGTAGACTTGTCCATCAAATCTCCTGTTTTTCTTTCTAAGTGCTGTGAAAACTTACCAGAGTTTTTCAATTACTACATCAGTATCTTTTTTTCCTTTGCTTAGTGCATGTACATTTATTATACCGAAGGAAGAAAAATACCCTGTTGTAACTATACAGWGGCATGAAATAGATGTGGTAAAATCAGTTATCAAGTTAAGTATGTCCTTGGCCATAGTATTCAAGCACCTGTCTGATAAACTTCAAGAATTTCCGTGATGAAAAGTACTGTTATTTAATTTTAAAATTAAGTATTTTAATACTCATATTCAGCATAAATATAGGCTATTAGTTGACTTGATCTTCTCCTTTGTGGATTTATTTGCTTTTCTTAATATTAAGTTGTTATACAGAAGAATCATTAAGTTAATCTAGTTCCTTCAAAATTCAAGTAAGCCAGACTAAAACATGAATATTTACCGCTTCTAAACTGCCACTTCCATTTATGAAGGAAATCAAGCTATCTTTGTTTCACAGCAGGCAGGTAAAGATAGTGAGCTGCCCTTAGCTGCTAGTTGAAGTTCTCAACTGTATTTGTGTGAAACTAGTTGGGACTGTGCCATAAAAAATTACTTTATGTCCAGTAAAATAAATGCATCCAAGGTGCCCACTACACACATCATTAAGGCATGAAATACCCATCTTGTCTTCTCTTTTCTCCTTTTGTTGAAGTTACATATATGTGGTCATAAAGACACAGGGTAAGTTGCAAAATGATTATAAATAATTATGTAAGTAGTTAAAAATCAGTTTCTTCCACAACAGTAATAAAGTGCTGTCAGCCCAGTGGGTTGACAGCTATTGATTCTGACTTTTCAATGTAACTCAGTTTTACCTCTTATGTTGAGGACTTGGAATTGTATCTGCAATTATTTGCAGGTCCAAACAGTGCTTATCCAGGAATCTTTWTCTTTTTTTTTTTTTTTTTTTTTTTTGCGGCTGCACTTTGGTATGTAGGCTTTCTTTCAGCCCTGCTGAAATCRATAGTACCTTTTTCTGTTGACTTCAGTAAGTATTGGATCAGGCCCATGATTTACACTTGCAAATAATTGTGGGCACAAAATTACATCTGCAGAAATGGAGGCAAGCCTAAGAACTGGGCTAACTTCTGCTTATGAGGTTTTTTAGAAGGGAATTCAGGCTGTGTTTCTTCCCTTATCCTCTGGGGCTATCAGAAACAGTAATTTTTAGACATTGTCAGATCGCAATGACGTGATCTATAGTTGCCTCCTTGAAAGGAAAGCTTTCTCTAGATTTAAGAGTTCTGCTCCATTGTTCCTGCTGTGATGAGTCACAAGGACCTTCACCAGAGAGAAACTGCTGGTTTAGGGTAGACATGAGTTTGTCCAGGTATTGCTTGGGTTTTCTGTTTGCATACCTATCAGTCCACAAAGCATTTGGTTCTCTGTAGCAAATAGCAGTATAATTAGGTCTGTGTAATTCAGTGTAACTCAGGTGTGATCAAAGGTGTAAGGCAAAAATGGCTCCTGCTTGTAACAGAAACAAGGTAGGTTTGTTCTTTCAACCCTCTCCCCACAAATTCAGTTATGAAACTGTAAGGATGTTGGTGGTAGGTTTAGCTGGCAGACACCAAATATTTGCAAAAACAAAAGCAAAGCTTCAATGTGCTGATTTAAATGTTTGCAAGAGAAAAATCCAGTGTATTTCTAATAGATTGTTTACCTCAGCTGAACTGGAAATTGACTGACAACTTGAAGTCATACTCTAGAAAATTTTTGAAGTACTTCTTTATTCTCAAGTAGAACTTTATTTAGAAACACCTACTGGTTTAGAAACTTCAAAATTTATAGATGACCTTTAAACAAAGAATACAGTATCTGTGCAAGAGACAAATGATTTGATTTCTCCTATGTGCTGGAGCAAAAAGAATTATAGTTAGACAAGATATACGTTCTCTGTACGATACCAGTGGGCCTGGAGCAGGAAGGCAGCATTACGACTGTAGCATTAGGACTGATGCTTTTCAGTGTACTGAATCCTCCTTTATGACCTTTGTAGTTCAGGAGGGATTCGTAGTGAAATATTTATCCTCTAGGATGGGCTATGAATGGCTTATTTAAAAAAAATTACTAAAAAATCATATTGCAAGTTAGGGGAAGGAACTTAAAGTGTTCTAAAAAGCATAAACATCTGAAGTTTTCTTTGTACTGTTGTTTGCCTGGATTAATTCCAACCACGTAAGAAAAGCAGCATTGCCTTCCTATACAGAGAATAAATAACTCTGTCAGTGCTATGGCTTTCTGAAGATTATTTTTCTTTGCAAATAGTCGGGGTTCATGAGCATTTAACTGGAATGACTTTCATCATACTTGGTGTCCATAAGCTGATTKGTAATTATTACTGGCAAGCCTCAAGATATGGTCCTTTTGTACCTTGGTTGAGCAAATCAAATTCCGCTTTGCCATGTGGGGTTTCTTTTGTGTGCTTTCATATTGCTTTTTGCCTTTTCACAGCTGTGAAGGATATAACCTTGGAAGTAGTCCAGTCGTTGTTTACATAATGACATGATGTGGTTTTCACCCAGAACATGTAGGTGAAGAAGTTAATACCTATAGAGCATTTGGTCTATGGCTTCTCCTGTSTCAGTTTTCAAAGGATCAATTAAAATTTGACCTACCTTTAGTTGGGTAATTAGGGTGATGSATATATGATTTTTAATTATTACTGTCTGTCTGGAAATGTCACTCTTCAAAATAAACTAGGTGGCAATGCCTGTCTATTTAAACATTATTAATAGGTGAGGCATCAATTAAAGATGGCTTCTTCCCTAACTAACATACAAAAGAAGGAAACCAGGACAGCCCTGTTGGATTGAAAAGGCTAGCTCATGACATCCCGCTCTAACTCTGTCRGGGAATTTAACTGAATTTGCCAGAAAAAAAATTATTTAAATCTTGCACTTTTTAGAGTTAAATGTGATTAAGAAGCAACATTTCAAACCAAAATGCTGTGCCAATTTCATCTTCAAATACAGCATAGCAAAATACTGACTTAACCATATTTGCCTGTCTGAAATGCCTTTAGTGTACTCACCACTGTTATCTCCCACGCAGTTTGGAAAAAGACACTCACTTGAGAGAGAGGAAAATCCTGTGAGACTACTTAATAGTAGAAGAAAACTGAACAGGGAAGTTTTAGACTGTCTTCTCTTCTACATGCCACTGCTAGGAATAATTTTGGGGTTCCATTCATGAATGAAACCAGGATGTATTCAGATTCCTGAAAGATTTAAAAAGTACATTGTAGTATTTTACAGTAGTGGAAAAGATAACTCTTGGCTGTCTTTGGAATGCAGCAAAAAGTTTTAGGGAAGAGACAGAGTGTGACAGTTGGGAAGCTCAGTGTGACGAGGCAGAATAAATCCTTGAAGCTGTGTGTAAATGGTGAACACTGCACTCTGGTAAGGAGGAGTCAAAATCTGTTCAAGCAGAGGTAGTTGCTCTTCCTGCCCGCATAGATGCGCGCTCTCAGCTCTGTGCTTATCCCGAGGTACTCGGGAACAAGCCTCAATGTGCTCAGTGCCTCAGTACAGGACCAAATTGCCATGCTGTGGTGGATCAGGAACAGTGGCAGCACAGTACTGCAGTAGGAAATTATCTGTTAGTTCTGTCCTGTGTCCTTCGTGACATCAGGCATTTGCAGTTTCCAGACTCTCTGTTCCAGGTTTTGACTCGCAAATCGCATGAGCGTGATGGAGGGAAGTCAAAGGAACCTGCAGTATTGTGCAGATGTAGAGGCAAGATCCATCATGTCACATAACTCAGTGCCGTCTGGACTCCCCTTGTCTGGGGGCACAGGGACTGGGACTGCATAGCCCCCTTTTTGGTTGTGTTTGTTTGTTTGGTTGGTTTTTCCTCACAGCTTTGCATATGTTCAGACTGGGCAGGGTAGGAAAGGGCACAATGAGGAGCTGTATTACCAAGTTCTGGTGTAAGGTTTTCCAGATACAAGAGACCAGAGATGTAAGCTCAGGTGATTACTCCAGGCCCCTTTGACTCTTTGGTTCCCAAGTGTATTTTTTCAAATTTGGCTGCAAAAATGTAAAAGGCCTGGTTAAGCAGTCCCAATTGCAGTACAGTTTAGAGCAAGAATTCAGTGACTTGGGGTGGGTTGGTTTTCTTTTTTTGGTGGGTTGGGGTTTTTTTCCCACAGGCTGGCTTAAAGAAATTTTGGAAAAATGATTAGTAGTATATCAGCCAGTTTGGTTAAAACAAACACAAAATAGATGAACCATTTGAACTGTAGAATTGAACTATCTCTGCAAGCTGTCCTTACAGCTTGTCCTTTTAACTGTTTCAGAGAAGTGTGGTGTCAAATGCAAGCTATGCTGTAGTTTGCAGAAGGAACATGTGCTCAGCATTTAAGCATGTTTTTCTTTTTTTTTTTTCCTGTTTTCCCTCCCTTGTTTCTGGTGGGAAATTAATTCAGCACACCTTTTTCTGTTTCTTACTGTTCACAGTTAAACTGGTCTGTAGAGGGTATATATACTAGGCTGGCTTCCTGGGGCAGAACTAATCCAATAATTTATGAGCTCAGCAGATGTTTCTGCTTTTCAGGCCAGGTGTAATCTCATGCACCTTTTTTTTTTTTTTTTTTCTTCTTCCCTCGAGTAAATGCTAACTGGGCTAATGGCCAAAAATTTAATTACCTTTTTTCTTTTTTCCTGTTTTCCTTCTAGATATGTGTAGTGTCACCTTACATCAGACTTCCCTTCTTTTAGGAAGAGTATGATGATGCATATGCTCATACTTCCAGCAGAAAATGATTACTGGTTGCTTTACCTTTACAATAGCATTTACCAAGTTGTATGAATGTGTTTGGCTTAACTGGAACAGCTGAACTAGTGGATTTTGGTCATAGAGAAAGATTTGTGTTGTATATCCTAATAAAAATGCTTTTTTTGTTGTATTCCTATTATTTTCTGCTTACTCCACCAAGGGCTTAATTCATCATTTCTTTACCCTGGTTTTAGGCTGAAGTCAGTGTAAAACTCTGGTCAGAACTGGGCTAGGAAAGTGAGACATCAGGGCTACAGACATTGAAGAAATCCTTTGAGACGTGCGCGATTACTCTCTTTGGAGGTCTGCATTCCTCTAAGAGCCGTTTGCTCATACCCTTCAGGGTAATGTGGCTGTGTTGCTGCTAATTGACTGTACCAGTAGTTTAACCAGGAAAAAAAAAGAATAATAACAGCAAGAGAAGTATTGAACTGTAGGGAGGCAGGAATGGTACCTCTGGGATCACTGTTAGGTCTGGACTGATAAACTGTCTTGTGACTTACCTGGAAGAAGAAAATGTCATGCTAGTAAAACTTGTAGAAGACATTAAATTGGGAATAACTATGCACCAGTGTCAACCCATACAGAGGTTAGAATATGGACAAATGATAACAAAGGCTCACAAAACACATAAAACATGAAAATGTTGCCTGTGGGGGCTAGAAATTTTCCGTTTGTCTCTCCCCCCAGCCATACCTAAGGTAATTGTAAAAATTAAGCATAATAGACCAAGACCTGTCAACTTTACTGGTAGAAACAAACTGCCAGTAACAGAAAGAAGGATTTAATTTTTTAGATAAACTGAATGTGAATTCTTTGCTACAGGACGCTTTCTTGCAGAGCTGTGGTAGTCAAGGGAGGGAGAGTCTTCAACCCTGACTATCTTGTCTGTGCATGCAGAAGCATTGCATATAGTGGTAATTACAGTAGCCAAACTCTGCCTTTTGCCAATACAGCTTGTTTTGCTGGAGAGAGGAAGCATATGCACTCTGCTGGCTACAGTGTTGCAGATAAAAATACTTCATGGCTGTGATTGCATAGTCAGAATTAAACAAACAAACGGAAAGCTAGTATTGTCATACTGGCGAAATGATTCTGCACAGAACTGGCCTTGGTTGGTTTAGGAAATTAATTTTAGGTGTTTTGAATCACTACTGTTTGTGACTAATTTTACAGAACGAACTATGGTCCCTAAATTAAAATCCTAGTTGTGCTGGGCTCTGAAGAGAGAGATGCTTTCAGAAGCTGGTTCAGCACTCTGGTGGTCTGGATTATCTATAGGCATCTCTGTTTCTAACTGATGTTCAGCCACTTTAGTTATGAGCTTAAAGTTAGGTAGTATGAAAGTACCTATCTATATTTTAAGCCAAAGATGTGAATAAGGTTCATTTTAGTTAGCAGGTGTGCTCTCTTAGTAGCTAACCTGCTACTGCAGTTTCAGTTAGTGTGTGTGCCTGTCAGCTAAGGGAGGATGGCAGCTGCTTGCCTGGGCTAGTAAAAGAGGACTGGGTGAAACCGTAAAAATGTGGGGTGATAAACTAACACCCTGTTGAGTTTATTCTTATCGACAAACTTAGTGCCCATATTTCTAACACTTTTAACCAACTGGAATGTTAGCAACTATGTTTTCTAAATGTGAAAGTACAATTTTGTGAGGTTACTCTTGTTACTACAGGTACTCAGTTGTCAGAGAAGCAAGGCTTGATGGTCTTTCATGCGCACGAAAATTCATTGCCTGCACCAATGTAAATTTGAAGGACATGTAGCATTTTAAAATGTCAGTAAGTTAAGTGGGGTCTGTAAACATTTCTAGGCAGATTTTGATTCATTGGCTGAGTATATACTTACTGTTTGAACATTTTGAATGGAAACATCCGTGTGTTTTTATTACATCATGGCTTGATTAATTACAGCCAGTTGAACACTAAATTACAGTACCAAGATACCTAAACACCAAAGAGCTTTTAGGAGACAGAATTCTGAATACTGACAGAATTAAGTGTTACGTTTTCTGATTAAGATTGCTATGGTGCAGATGCTAACGCTGCTGCTTCTGATTAAAACAAATTGTAAATAATGCTTGTAGAAAATTCTCTGAAAGCCACAATTGCCTTAGTGGTTGTTCTCATGGCCATATGTATCCATTTTAAAGGACACTTAAGATCTCTATAGCTGATTCCAAAAAGAGGAGATAGATAGAATAAATCGCTGCTTAATCAGTACCTTAATTTCTTCAAGAGCAAAAACCTTTAAGGTATTTAAGATGGAAATGCTGAATCTTCTAAAGCATTTCTTTGTTTAAACTTAAATTTTATATAAAGATGAAAAATACTAAGGATCTCAAGGCACAATTATGTTGTGGAGAGTCCAAGATCTTTTTACTTGCCTCTCTGAGGCACAAATACAGCTGTAAAGAGTCTGATCTCTTGGCAGTATCTGGTCTGTCATGCTCACAGTATTCATAGGGCCCTCTTTTCATGAGGCCTGACACATTATTTTTAAAACTGAAAGCATCCAAGCTATGGTGAGCATTAGCAGCAACTCAACCCACAGTAGCAGCCATGCAAGGGAGCCTGGTGCTCTGTAAATTTTCACCGCTCTCTTTGTTGGTAGATTCTGGGCCGTACCTCAGCTGCTGCTTTCATGAAAAGGAAATACACAGATGTGGGTTTTGTCTCACTGATAGGTGCAAAGTGTTATATAAAAAGCACTTCAGAAAAGTAATAACTTTAAGTTGACTTTTTTTTTGAAAGAAAATGAAGATTATATGGGTGTGTAGTCCAGAAAATGCTGCATTTATTGCTGGGCAAGAGACAAAGGAGGAGGCTAAAGCAGTTCAGATGTAGTGGTTTCCATTAAAATCTTTACTTTCTGCATTATCAGATAATTAATGGTGCTGTGCGACTCCCCATACCATGTATAATTTGGTAATAGTAATTAGGTAAGGAGTTAAACTGTTCAGTTTCAATGGCAGCACTATAAAATGAGGCAATGATAAGCTTAATGTGAGAAACTAGTAAACTGTCAGGTGTTAAGTTAAACAGCGTAACTCTCTGACTGATGGGAATCTTAACATTTTAGTGGTGTATATAAAATAGTGTACAACTTGGTGTAATTTTTCCATATATACCAATTTCAGTATAATTTCAGCAGCTATGGTCTTGGGAAAGGCAGGGGTTAGAGATCAGTGGTGGTATCCTCTGTGATGCCTCCAATGCAGAGTTCAAAGCATGACATTAATGTTGACATTCAATGATTTGATCATGCCAGTATTGAAAGACTGRGCTGTTAAGAAGCTTGCTTGCTAATGTGTCACAGTCATCATGTACCAGGACAAGGTTCTGCATCTGTGACAAACTTGCTCTTTTTCTGGAGTAGTAGTAGCTTATTTAAAAGCTGTGCTTTAATAGCAAGACAATTTTAAATCATGCATATATACGGTTTTGCTTTTTTGCCTGCTTTGATTCAGCTATTCCTAACAGAACAATCAGTTTTCAGTTTGAGTTTATTACTGATAACAGCTAATGCCTTAAATGCTTTCCCTCCATGAATAACAACATTGCAGCTATATAAATAACTACATTGCTTTGATGCCTAGATATGGCTGTGTCTTATAATGAATTCATTTTCCAATAAGAAAACCAATTTTAGAAAACAATAGTTTTACTTATCTGTCTGTCTTCAAAGGAACTTAATTTCACAGTAATTCAATTACGTAACCACATTTATTCATTGTTAATGTTATTAGAGTAAATCTTTCTAAAATAATTGGATAACTTTAAGTGTTGCTGATGATTTTGACTATTTTACCTTCAAAATTTCTCATTTAGTCAGTACTTCAAATGAGCATGTTGACAATATTTTCATATTTTCTGTTTCTTCTTTTTTTTTTCTGTTTAATTTTTATTCTCTTTTGTTAGGCATTAGATCTAAAAAGTGTCTGCTATGACCAGCTGGCTTTTGCCTACCTACTATATACCCTTTTTACTTAGTTTTGTAGGGTTTTGAAACATTCATGGTGTAACGTTGCAAAAGATATACGTGGGTTGTTATTTTTTCCTGCTATGAATTGTAATCACTGTTAGTGGAACAAATTACAGTATGTAAATTGAGGCATGTGCCTCTTCATTTTGGATCAAAGCTTAACTTTTAAGTTTTAACGTATATTTCAGGAAGACCTGTTTATGGTGATTTTTGTTTTTACGGGGTAGGTATGAAGGCAATGTGTGAGCTGGGAAATGGCCTCAGTTTGTCATTAAGCCCAGTTCCCGAGGTGAAGTAGTTCCATAAAACTTTTAGTTTTGAGCTGAAATTCATAACAGAAGTGATTGCCTGCATCTTACCAGATATGCTATGGGATAGATACATAAGGTAGACTTAAAATCAGGCCAGACTCTGTCACTGACTGCTTCTCAACCAGAAAACCAACAGGCGAGAGCTGACTCCTGGTATTGCTTGGCAGAGGTGTGATGGCAGTGTCAACTAGATACCGCTGTCAGGAAAAAGGGCAATACCGCAGGTACCGAGCACTCTTGTTACGCATTGTAGCAACAGCAGGACTGAAAGCTGACTTGTTCGTTGCTAATACTGGTGGGGTCTCTAACGCTGAGGCTTAGAAACCCTAGAGTAAACTACATCTAATTTTTCAGTCTCCGGATATATCCTCCCATGTATCTCTGGGTGTGTTAAGAGCTATTAGATGAAGCCTTTGTGTTAGGTGAGGCAGCTTAATGATGTTGTTTAAAGCCAAAGAAGTATCAAAGCATTTTTTTTGTAGAAAATCACTGAAAGATTTAGTAACTAGTGTTTACAAATGGTAATTTATGCGCCTCATTTGTATTGCAGCATGTTGCTATAGAATACGGCAGGCCTTTGCCAGGAGGAAGAAATTTGCATTCTCCTGAGGATTGGGACAAGTCCAGTTTCTTCTGTGATGGAGAGCTAATTGCTACCAGCAGATGGGAGAGCAAATTAAAGCAGAGGTAGTGAATAAAGCTTGGGCCCTATTTTGCCCCAATTCCTTTTGTTTTGTTTGTTTTTTTTAATAGAGTGACCAAAAAAAAATGTACCTGACTGGGAACAGTTAATACAGTTCTTTGATGGAGAAAAGGTTCTGGTTGCTGTACTGGTTGCTGAAGCTTTTCTTCATTCTCTTCACCCTTTACAGCTGCATTGCTAAGTACTTTTTATCCTGACTGAAAGTTTTATTTAGTTATTTCAAGTCAATTTTTTTTACCAATTCAGAGACAAGGAAAAAAAAATCAATTACTTTCATTCTTAGAAGGTAGCTGCTTAAAAAGAAATCAGTATCAGTGTCTGTGAATGAGCTGTTGGCCAATTGGCAATGTAATAGCCTAGTTTTGGAGAAAACAGAAAAAATACAAAATAGAAATAAGTGATATTGAAGAAGAGTTAGGTTTAGGGTAAAGAAAATTGGTTTGAAAGCTGAACTTCCTTGATGCTAAGAAGTTTTTCCTGTCATAATCTGTCATAAAAATCTTAATCTTGACTGTAACCAGTGACTTGTCATTTAGATTTTTGATCTGTATAGGTTTTGATGAATTCTCAAAATCCTGTTTGTAATTAACCTTTCTTTTCCATGTGCTTCACCTGTTGAGAATACCACCAAATTAGCCAAAACCTGTTAGTATTAGTTTTTAGTATTAGTCTTAGGAAAAAATAGTATACTAATTGTGCTATGTCAAATTCTCTAGCACTTTTTCAGGCAAAATATCAGTTTAAAAATGAGCAAACAAGATTCTAACATGGAATGTTGAAGAGATTTAAAGCAAGGAAAGATAATTTCTTGGGGAACATCTTTCTCTTTTCTTTACGATTCGCTCTAGGAAATTGAAGTTGATTTTGACTTTTCTGTGTGTATATGATTGACATAATGTTTTAATTCCCTCTGCACCCCTAGCCCCACTCTGAATTCTGTGACTGCATCAGTTGGCTGGGGGAAAACCAAGGGTGATCAGAGCATTAGGGTATGCTTTAACTCAACTGAGTAGTACTAAAAAAATATATGCAGCCAGCATAGCTTTTATTGGTTATAGTTTTTTCTGAAAACAAATGTCTGCTGCTGTATTTTACTGTCTGGTAATTATACTCCAGTTTAGAGGTTTTTATGCAGTAAAATCTATCAAATACTGTATTCCAGAAGATCAGTGGTAAAATCCTTGCCCTGTTAGAGTTGATGTAGATCCTGTGACTTCAGGAGGATTAGAGTTCAAAGACTCCCAGTTGAATGAACATGTTTCCTTCAAGAAATGGATGGAAGATCAGACAGCATAATTACTGTGGGATGGATTCAACTGGGCAGACTTTTGCAAATCTTCTTCATTCGTCTTATTGCCAGAAGCAGACCACTGATATACTGCCATCTGGCAGTTCAGTAGGTTTTTTTGCCTCTGCATCTCCATTTTCAATCAAGTGCAAGTCATGAACGTACATCATATAGAACAGCTTTGTACTGGTAATGTCAAGAGAGAAGTTTGTTAAAAACCTTAGACTTGCAGAGAGATCAGCAATGGTGGACCTATTTGCAGGGTTCCATGACTGCAGACCTGTAGTTGTACGTTATCATGCAGGATAAAATTATAATCTTGCTTTCTTGTTTCTCCTGTAAATCTACAGGAGATATTATTTTTTTTCTCTGCTCTATTTCTGTAAATCTGGAAGGTGCGTTTTATAAAAATAAAGTTTAAAATGAACCTCAGGTAGTCGATGGATTAGTTCTAGAAGTTTTGTTGCATGTTTTATGGAATTTGGAATTTGTGAATGAAGAGAAATTCAACCTAGAAGTTTTTTTTTTTTTTTTTTAATTAAGCTTGATGCATTGGCAATTGGTTTACCTCAATAAGATACAATATAAAGGCAGTTCTCGGTGTCGTCTCTGAAATGTTTAAAAAAAAAAACCAAACAGTGGATAGTGAACAAAGAGTTTCCATGGAGTATCAAAAGAGATGCTTAGCATAGGTACTTGGTTTACCTGATTAGAATAAGCTTTGGACTCCAGCCTCTTTCTTGCTGAGTATTCAGCATGTGGCCAAGTTGAAATAGTATTCAGGTTTTAGTTCAGGCCTGTGTGTGTTTCTAATGGTTTCTTTCTCTGAGAAGTTAATGTTTGCTTTGAGAGAAGCAACTAGTGTGTAGCGAAAAAAAGCGAAGATGTCTCACAACTGCAGGATTCAGAACTGGAGAAATGAGACTTTGTGCAGAGAGCCTAATTTTTGTGAACAACTTTTTGTAGCATTAGCTTTCTTCTCTGTCTGCAGCCATTTAGATCCATGTCCACATTTCAATAATGAAATGTCTCTGTTTAGTCTTTTAAATCCAATTTGGGCTGTTTTTCAAAGAACATGGCTCCTTTGTCTGACATCTGGATATTTAGTTTATCTGAGCTCTGAGTTGGTCATGTAAATTGAGTGTCTCTGGTTTGGATCTGCTTTTTGATGGATAAATACATCCTTGCAAACGGACTACAGATCTGTGGCTTGAGTGTTGTGCCAGGTTTATTTGCTTCTCGTTGGTTGTTTTTGTTGTGGGTTTTGTCTTTTGCGGGGGTAAGGAGGAAAGATGGAGAAAGCAGTGGAGGGCAGACAGCTAAGGAAGTGGTACTGGGATGTGAAATGTGTATCCTAAGGTGTTAATAGCTATTATGTGGATCTGCAGCATGCAAGTCAGTAAATGCATTTTTGCTACCTACACAGAGTAGTTACACTACTGTTTATGATAGATGGTTCAGTTTTTGCCAGTGTTTCCATTACTAATGTCTGTTTTCAGGGATTTGTAATACAGGCTGAGTCTGTATTTGGGTAATTTTATTAAAGCAGTTTTCAGCAAGCTCTTTGGCTGTGCAAGCATAGAAAGCATATTAAATAAAAGAAAACTCTGAACCCAGGGAACCTAATGTTCTGATATGTGATGTTAAGCTATCTCATCACTAATACATTGTATAATTTCTGTTTTGCTACTTATTGCATGTAAAGTCAATGATTTTTTAGCAGCAATAGCTTCAAAACCAACTGTTTTAACCATTGCAATATTAGCCTGAAAATCACAAGATCTTAAATAATGAGTTTCGACATTCTTTTTTCTTTTAAACTTACATTCACTAAGCTCATGCTTTGCTTTTTTTTTTTCCCTTTGTTTTTTCCTCCCTTCCTTAACCACCATGAGAGCTCAGTGTGTATCTTCTTTTATCAATACATACTGATTGGTAGGTGAACATACCATGAAGCGTAAGTAGCGTTATCTGCTTACTACTGGCACTTCAGTTCACAAATTGGCTGCATCTAGATACTGAAAAGGAATGGGAAGGGAAATGCTTTCACTAGGCTGCACAGGGAGTGACCTATAGTGTGTTACTGTGAACTCTGGTATCCCAACAGCATATCGTCATAACAGTGTCCTGCTGAGACAGTTTATCCACATAGCTCCCCTCCTCTCCCCTCCGCACGCTGTCAGTTGTTAACTGAGACAGAGCATCGTTCAGCTCCACTGCTGTGCACAGTTTCAAGGACTCATCAGAAGCCTGACTGTGTTGGATTTAGGAGTTGAGCTTGCTGTTGGCTCTCCAGCTACCTTCCCTTCCAGTTGGAAGGGATGTTTGATAACAGAAAGTAGCTGAATAGACCCAGTGTTGTGGAATTTTTGTCTCTAACCTGAAGCATTGAAGGGGTGGCTTAGCCATGACTCTGAGCACCACATTGCTCAAAAGATGTTCAAATACAGATCCTGTGCGGCTTGTCAAAATTTTGGTACTGGTATCACAGTATTTACAAAGGTTATTTAGAATATCAGGTATAGAAGTAAACTAACCAGACAATTGATTTAATGAATGAATAGTTTTTCCAAGATGATAGCTTGAGTGATGACACCAGTTTTGTGTCTGGGCTTAGGCACAGTCCCAGGTTATGACAGGTTGTGGGGGAGAGGCAGGGTGACCTGAGAAAATCCTAGCAAGATCAGTGGAGAGGTTTTGGCCTTTTACATCTTCATCCATGTTTGTATGTGATATAATCTACGATGAGGAATCTGAACTATTTCATAATCCTCATCAGCATAGTATCTGTGAACTGCTTATAATGCCTCCTAAAGGCTTTTTTTTATTCTCTAAATGAGCGTAAAATCTGGGAATTTGGCTTTGATTTCAGTATAATGAATTTGAATGAAGTTGCCTAATGCAAAGCAAGAAGATTGTTATGAATATGTATGCAGTGCTGCTAGCCTTTTTTATTGTATGGATGCCTGAGGAGATGAAATGGGTGAGCTCCAGACTTCTAGTCTTATACGTCAGCTCTTGATGAGAGATGTTTTTGAGGTTTTTAATTGTTTACTCTCTTCTTTTTAAAAGAATTCTTTAACAAAGAGAGCTCCCTAGTGATCTCTGATTTTACTAGCATACAGCTTAGTAGTATTTTTCTTGTTCCAGATTAGGGGTTTAGGGAATTAAGTCTTCCTGCTTTCTAAACAAAGGAAACTTAAACTTTCTATTTTTTTTTTAAATCTCAAGACTTCCAAGTTTWAAAAAAAAAAAAAAGTCAACAAAGGCACTGATATGTCTGGATTTCACTGCCTTCCCCCTCCCCCCACCTCRCACCCCAATATATGAATTATATTTCAAGTTAAGTTAGTTAACTGGTAAGAAAGATACGGAATCATGTTGTGCATTTTACAGTCTTCAGCAGTATTTAGTGTATTTTTGTGGCAGTTATTACAGCTGACATGAATTTACATTATTCCATTGTCAGGCTACACTTGAAAAACACTTTTTGACCTATTTTTTAAATATAAATGTAGTATTTATATTGTCTTGCATATTCCGCCATAAAGTTCAAATACGTTCTCTAGCTATAAACATAGATTCTGACAATCAAATGCAGCATTTTGATGGAGTTTGTAATTTATTTTAGTTTTTCCCAGCAGCTTCAGGTAATTAATTTAAAAAAAAATTGCTATTTATTTTCTCTCTCAGATGGAAAATGAAATAAATATAATCAAAAAATTTTTATTTTGAATCAGAAAGTAAACAAGTGTATGCTGTACTAATTTTTTTTCAAGTATACTGGAAGTATACAGGCTGTTTCCAGAAATTGTCAGAGGAAAGAAAAGGTGTTTTGGCAGTAGAATAGAGTTCAGTGGATCTCTTGTCACATGGAAGATAGCTGGAACTCTGGAATAGTCTAGTTAATTGAATGGTTTTGCTTATACTATGTAATTATGAAATTACCCCTGTTACATTCAAACAGTTGTCATCTGAGCTTCAAAATCAACACYTGAATTTAAATAAATGGTTTCTTTATGACTATTTTAGTTTCAGGTTGTCTGCACGTTCAGTGGGAAGCTTGCATTTTCAGCTGTTCCTTGTAGTCAAAASGGCTGTGAGAGTAGGCTTATATTCTGCAGTTTACAACTTGTAGGCTGCTCGCTGCGTCTATGGAGAGACTTAYGAAATTCAGTGGGAGAAAACTGGGGCTGCACAGAAAATAGCAGTCGTAAAACCTTCTGTAAATAGAGGTACTGGAGCCTTAATTTTGTAGAAAGAAGATGGAGGAGAGATTGTATTCCAACACATGAAGTTTCCTTATGAGTTTCACAAACACTACATAAAACTACAAAAAGACTCTGCTTATTAAACTCTGGGAGAAGTTTATTGCTTATAGAAATCCAGTCTGAATGTCACAGCTGTTACTAATTACAACTAGGAGTAATTACACCATCGAAGATTAATGTAATCGCACATTTCAGTGCATACAGGATAATGGAAACATAGTGGATGCATACAGGATGATGAAAGTTTAATGTAATGCACACATTCTTAGCTGGTTAATAATAMTTTTATGCCTTTATGTAATACTTTACATGTCTATACCATTGTGCATGCCTCTAATTCATAAGTCTTCAAAACATCCTAGGAAAAGAAACTGGCTTAGCATCCCAGGTCTGCCGCTATCTTTGGATGTTGTCAATGTGTGTTAATAAAGATTCTTTTATCGGTAACTCCTTTTTCTTTTTTTCTCCATTATGTATCTCGGCTTGGTCTAGTTTTGTGTTTTTCAACGAAGTTTTCCAAAGCAGTAGATCCTAAGAGATATTAACTGTTACTAGATGATGCTGTATTTCTATTTTTCACTTTTTTAAGATATTGCTCTTAGGTTTTAGCTAGAAGGGATTTAATGTTTTGATGCTGTTTTTTACCATGTGGCTTTTTGAAATTACTTTCACTCATTTCATTAGCGATTCCATGCTGCTTCTAGACCCAGAGTTATGAAACTCTGGTCTGCAGACTGCTAGTACCTGCAAGGCCGTGGTAAATGGTCTGCAAAGGCAAACAGTCCGTAGGGCCCTTTGGTTAAGAGTTTGATGATGAAATGACATAGTCGTTTGGGAAGAACCAGAGCTGACAGAGGAAGACATGAGGCAACACTTTTCTCATGATATTGAAGCCAATGTATTTTTATTTTATGTTTCTCATGAGCTAAGAATGTTTGTGCAGTCAATTCCTCAGATCTGGCGGTGTTTGATAACTTGTTAAGGAATAGTAAATGGATCACCTGCTTACCATTTCAGCTGTTTTTTAATATGTTTTCTCATATCTATCTCTGCCGTGGACCTAGCAAATCACTTTCTGAGACTTTTCCAGTACTCTTGGCATGGAAGTAACAGCAAACTTTCTTTGATGCCCAGATTTGGCAGTTTCTTGAAGGTATTTCACTCTCCCATCTTCTTTTCAGAAGACAGCCTTAATTATGCACAGTAGACTTTACCTTTTTTCTCTTCAGTGCCAGACTCTGTCTTGCAGTTAAATAACRACGAGGCAACTGTTTTGGTGGGAACTTTAAGTAGCTGAATTTTGTCACTTGCTTAACATTCGACTCAGAAAATGCCGAATGACTTTACCTTCCACGAAAATTTTCTCTGGGAAAGGTAGCTTTAATTTCCAGCTCTTACTGTCTCATTTAGGTGGCCTTGCAAAGCATGTTCATCCCCAGCGGGTGGGGAATAGCAGGCCRGACAGCATTTCTGTAGCATGTAGCTCAGTGTACATTGCCTGCAACAGAGGGAAGGGGAGAACMACATTATGAATGCCTGCTGTGCTCTCGTGTTGCTGGTTATGGAGAAGAATGGGAAAGCTCCACTAGCCCACACCAGCAGAACTGGAGGTGCATCTGTCCTCTATCACCTGGCAGGTCCAGATGCATCTTTTCATCTGTTTTTACTATTACAATTTCAACTCCCTATTTTACTGACATGCTACCTAGATGAAATAAAATCTTTGTAAGTTCCCACAAAAGCTACAGTATCGCGATTTCAAATCAAATGTTTTTGTCTGTTTCTGGTGACAGTTTAGCATGTATGTGAGGTCTTTATTTTTCCCTTCCTATCAATTGGCAGGAATTAATTAAAGTCTTCTTTCTTTCTGTATTCTGTTAACCATTTTGCTTTCTTTCTTACTCTTTTTTTTTTTTTTTTAAGCTTTGTGGTGGGCTGTGAACCTCTCACACCTTATAGGAAAAAGATTTGGAGAACTTCTCCCTTCATGAGGAAAATGGTATACCCCAGCTGTGCTTCCCGGGCTTGTTAATAGATCTGTTTTATTGTCTTCTGTTCCAGTGCCAGAGAATTTTGTCAGGCAATCCATAGTGATTGATTCTAGAGAAACAAAACACCATTTCCTCCTGTTTTCAGTCTTAAGTCACGTTGTAGCTCTCTCACCAGAGGCACAAAGCAGCCAGTCAGGTTTTTTCCCCAGCAATTCCAGAATTCCTGCACTTGTCTACAAACAGCTGTACAAAATTAACTGAAAATAACTTTCAGTTCTGGTCTTCATGCCTAAAAAAGATGGTTCAAAGGCTGATAGAAATGGCCTGTCATCCTTCTGGGTTTGATATGGAACAAAAAAGCCGTGTCCCAGCCAATGGAGTTTCTGTAACTTCTTGAGTTTCATATTGTTTTTCTTAATGTGAGGTGCTCCAAAGCTACATGGAATTMTTTTTTGTGATTCTAACTGCTGGTCACCAGTAACAGAAATTGTGGTTGAGTATTTGATGCATCATTTACAGTTTACTGTGTCTTATTTTTCCTTGCAGATGAATGTTTATACTTTCAGCTATGAGAAAATCCCRGAGAACATATATGTTCTTTTTACCATTTGCAAACTGCATAGAAAGCCACAGTGTTTTGTTACTCGGAGGAGCTGAAACAAAAATATATGCAATGGCAATACATTACACTTATTCATACATGCCAAGTATGTTCTGCTAGGTAACAAAATGAGAAATTAAAGTGATGGCTGCAAGGGCTAGCATACTATCTGTTACGCAACTTCTCCCTTAGTAAGCTTTGCTGTTGAATTCGTTATAACTAATGGTGAAGTACCACTCTGGGAGTGTTAGAATGCAGAAAATGGCTCAGGCAGTAGAATGTGGTCTTAAAAATAAATAAGTAAAGTAAAATCTCATTCCATAGATATTACAAAATATGACATTCCAGGTTCTTTCATGTCTTCGTGCTGTGATGTAAACACCTGATTGCTGACTAAATAYGATTTTTGTTTAGCAGTTGGGCAGAGATACGATAAGAGGCTATAGCCAAAGAAAAGAGAATTTGAAAACTGCTTTCTAGTCAGGTTGTCATCATCATTACTCTGTCTAAGTCTCTGTGTAGGGGTTTCTGCTTTACTTTTGCAGTGGAAAGTCTCTGACACATGGGAAGGGCTGATGTATGCAGTTGCAAAGCACTACATGGTATTTGCTTATCAAGAGAATAGCTATGGTGAGAGTCTGTTATGGGAAATGATGTCAAGCACAGATGGGATCCTTCTCCTTCCTCTAGGACAGGGGAGTTCGGTGTATTGGGAAGTCACTTAGACAGCATGGACGCACTGCTCTTCCCAGAAATGCTGCTCCTCTTGAGGATCTCTGAAAACGACATTCACTCAGTTCTCTTCCCATCTGCATTCTCCATTAGTTGTCTGAAAGTCTACTCTTGCTTCAYACTGAACTTTTTCCTTTGTGGAACTGTGTGAAATAAGTTGGGTATATAAAAACAGCAYGAGAAAGGAGGAGATGAGTAAGAGTTGGAAAAGGCTGCTAGGACAAGTAAGTTGAATGGAGAAGAAGAGGTGATGGAGAAGCGTGGTTGAAGTAAGAAACATTCAGGTTGGAGTGGCTTGCTGGGGAGAGGTGAGATCTTGTAAAAGAGTTATTTCATAATAAAGCACGTGCACATTCCAAAATATGGTCATCCACAAGGCATGTGAGTCCTTGTAARCCTAACAAAGTAAATCCATGCTGAATTCTCTTCTGTCAGGGTTAGATTGCTGCCTGTCACAACCTAAAAAACAGCCAAGATGTATTCACACTTTCACTGCAACCAAATTCCAACAGTTAATCTATTCTCAGAGAAACTGCCACAACTCCATCCTCTGGTCCTTGAAAATATGAATGACACCCATCAAGTTATTCAGGTATGTCTGTATAAGACTAGTAAATCTATATTGTGTGAGAGCCATATTACATAATATGAATGACACCAATTTTATGGAAAATGATCACTAATTATTTTCAAATCTTAGGTGAAGATAGGCATCTTAAGTGAACTAGTTTTCACATTTCTTCCTGCTGTCTCATAATCTCATATTGTTGCAGCTGAGTGAACGTGGATGATATACTGAAATAGTAACTGAATTTCTTACTCCCTGTTCRTTGAGTATGTGCTTCAGGTAATATTGTTTTGGAATAGAAAACTTTGGATATCTTTATTTTGAATTAATTGTGTTAGGTCATTAGGAATCACTTAGCATGCAAAATCCRAAGTCTATTTGATACACTGTAATGAAATCTATATAGCCATAGCAAGGGCTTATCTGATGAATTTCATGTCTTCATGGAACAAGAGGAGTAATGTGGGTTAGTGTGGGTCCATTTTATTCTAATGGTTGGAAATATACTGATGACTTAGCATATTTGTGAAGTTCACTCCCCCTTAACAAAAAAAATCTACACAGAAACAGTAATAGTAGCAGTATACTGTGTTTCTAGAGGAGCTTTAATTCTATGGGAAGATCAGACGGATTATTTGCAGTTTACATGTTTTGATGTATTTTGTGAAGGGTTTAAGCCTTCAATATTTCTCTCCTTTTCATTTAAGATCCCTGTTGATTCATTTTCAAATTCTCCATGAATAAAAGGACAAAAATGTTCTTGGTCAAAAAGTTTTTCTTTTGGTAGCCATGCTATCATACAAAATTAATACTGCTTTACTTAAAATGAAACATTGCCACATTTCCTTCATGGAATGCTGAAATATTTTGATGTTCTCAGAAGTTTTGTCCTTTGGGTTTTGTACATGACAATGTTTTTGGCAAAATTGGTGTGTTTTTCCCAAAGCGCTCTGACTATGCTAAGCCAGCATCCTTTCACAGAWTATGGTTCCATTGAACACTTTCTTACTGGCTCTGCATCTTTGGCTGGGTGCAGACAGCTGACCTTTGGGTGAACTTCTTGTAATTTGCTTTTCCTATTTGTTAATGATTTGAGATTTCATAGAGGATTTGTATGGCAGCAGAACAGGAGATGAACAATAATGTATGTGCTCATTATTTCTTTTTTATTGGACTTTTCTTTGAGTGGAAAGAACTAAGCCCTTATTCAACAGTTACTGGAATCAGAATTGTCCTTCTTAAGTAACCAAGTGCCTACTGTACTTCTTATCTGCTTTTAGTGAAAGGATTACACAGTGGCATTATTTGGAGTGTAGCATAGTAGCTAGCAAGCATATGTTTGGGGGTTTTTTCCGTTTTCCCTGAAATGGCTTTTTTTCCCTTCCAGGTTGATGGAAAGTTGCTTGATTATATGCTGTCCAAACAGCCTAGGAATAGCCAGAGATCTTTTTTATCAGTTTTCAGTACAGCACACTCCCACACCTCTGTTTCCCATCGATAACCTGCTATTTTGTCACTACCTTCAAAGTTCCTTATGTAAATTAGTACCAAATGTTTTTAGAATATTATATGAAGCTTCTGGCACTGCTTTTTTTCCCAGTTCTGGAGACTTAGTATATTTTGCTGGCTTCTGCAGTGGTTTTTAATTGATGTTTTTCTTTTCCCTTGTTTGTTCTTCTCACTTTCCTGTCCTTCTTATTTATCCTATAGCAGAGAGTGTTATTTTTATTTTTGAGCTTATATTGATGAGCTTCTATTGATCTTGCTTTTTTATATAAGCGTAACAAAATTTATGTACATCACTTATGAGTGATTTGTTTGCAGTAAAATCATTGTTCAGATAATATTATAAAATTACTGAAATCGGTATTAAAATGTCTTCTTGTATCATCCCATACTTTTTAAAGTGAAATTGCAGACACTGGGGAAGTTTGAATTGAGTTCTGAAGTGACATGTACCTATGCATTTAACATATGGCAGCAGCTTTGCTTTTTCTGGCTGTGATCCAAATGTTTGAGTCTCCGTTCCTGTTTCTTTGCTCATTGAAACTTCCAGTCACTTTGGGTGGACTTAAGGAAAGGCTATTAGGAAATAAATGGCAAAATAATGGTTAATGTAATGAAAAGTATATGAAATGTAGTCTAAACTGGATAGTTAACTACTTTCTGGTGCTCTCTGTTTCTGGATCATCAACACCATTCCAACAGGGTGTTTTGTTTTTCTTTTTTCTTTTTCATTTTGAAAATGTAAGGCTACTTTGCTTTGGATTGTCCTTTTCTCATTGCAAATGAAACACCTTTATTTTTAAAGTCTTTGCCATTGGTATCTTAAGAAATGAATGAAATATTCCTATGAATACCTTGTGTGCAATCACGATGTGATGTCCCCTTATAATCAGTAAACAAACCTAATGGTTTATCACATTTAGATCACTTCTAGGATTATGCTAATGAGTGGCCCTGTTTGCA
Source organism: Oceanodroma leucorhoa (assembly GCA_030449065.1). Classification (NCBI taxonomy): domain Eukaryota; kingdom Metazoa; phylum Chordata; class Aves; order Procellariiformes; genus Oceanodroma; species Oceanodroma leucorhoa. Next base: position 1,819,723 of record JASVER010000107.1, read on the forward strand.
TGTAATGTTTTATGTGATCAGAACAGCATGACAGTTCATAAAAACATTTTTTATTTTTATGAAATTTTTAATTTATTTCTCTGGAGAAGAATAAGTACTGTACAAAACAGACCCTTTTTTTTGCAGTTCAAATATTGCATTCCCCTTTACAGCAAAGCACTGATCTTTATATATACCCCATGCTTTTTCCCAAAGTTTCTTCTCCAGTTCTTTCTTGAGTTGTTTTGCATTTGTCTTTCTGTTCCTTAGGCAGCACGTTCAAACTGCCTGATGCACACACTCACCTTTATCCCAATGTCAAATGGGATTGTTCTAAAAAGATCCACTGACAGAGTGAAAAGGAACAAACAAATCCATCAGCTTGCTAAAATGAGGGTTAAAAAGCCTGGAARTGTTAGCATTTAAATTAGAAAGTGTTGATCTCCTGCCAACCCTCTACTTTCTCTGCTCAATTCTTGTGAACTGGTAGGATATCAAATTAGGCAAGTTAACCTCTTGAAGCTATTAGGGGGAAGCTGTCTTGTCTCCTTCAGTTCCCTGCTGACTCAGGAGAAAGAAGCTGGCAGGTTGAGCTGTGAAGTGCATATTTTGAGCGGACAGCATGCTCAGATTTATTTTTCTTCCAGCTCTGCTGCAAAGTGAATAAGTTTTAAGYACTGATTTTTGAAGTAGTACTGCAGTAATTCTTCATGCTATGTGTATCCTACTGTTAAAAGAATTAGAAGTATCTTAAAGCATTTATAGACAGGATATGCAGAGGAAGGAGATTTGCACACTTAGAACCTGTTAAACTTGGCACTATCACTACTGAAATCACCAGGTACCCAACAACTCAATGACATTTTTGCCTCAGTCTTCACCAGCAAGTGCTCGAACCTCACCGCCCAAGCTGCAGAAGGCAAAGRCAGRGACTGGGAGAATGAAGAACCRCCCACTGTAGGAGAAGATCAGGTTCGAGACCATCTAAGGAACCTGAAGGTGCACAAGTTCATGGGACCTGATGAAATCCATCCGCGGGTCCTGAGGGAACTGGCGAATGAAGTTGCTAAGCCACTATCCATCGTATTTGAGAAGTCGTGGCAGCCYRGTGAAGTTCCCRCTGACTGGAAAAGGGGAAACATAACCCCAATTTTAAAAAGGGAAAAAAGGAAGACCCGRGGAACTACAGGCCAGTCAGTCCCACCTCTGTGCCTGGGAAGATCATGGAACAGATCCTCCTRGAAGCTATGCTAAGGCACATGGAGGACAGGGAGGTGAYTCGAGACAGCCAGCATGGCTTCGCCAAGGACGAGTCCTGCCTGACCRACCTAGTGGCCYTCTRYGTTGGAGTGACTACATCAGTKGRTGTGGGAAGGGCTACCRATGTCATCTGTCTGGACCTCTGTAAGGCCTTTGGCACGGTCCCCCACAACATCCTTCTCTCTAAACTGGAGAGGTATGGATATGGGGGGTGGACTGTCCAGTGGGTGAGGAATCGGTTGGATGGTCACATCCAGAGTTGGATGGTCAAYGGCTCAATGACCAGATGGAGATCGGTGACAATTGATGTCCTGCAGGGGTCCGTATTGGGACCGGTACTGTTTAATATCTTCATCAATGACATAGTGGGATCGAGCGCACGCTCAGCAAGRTTGCAGATGACACCAAGCTGAGTGGGGCGGTCGACACGCCTGAGGGACAGGACGCCATCCAGAGRGACKTGGACAAGCTCGAGAAGTGGGCCTGTGTGAACCTCATGAGGTTCAACAAGGCCAAGTGCAAGGTCCTGCACCTGGGTCAGGGCAGCCCCCGGTATCAATRCAGGCTGGAGGATGAAGGGATTGAGAGCAGCCCTGCCGAGAAGGACTTGGGGGTACTGGTGGAGGAAAAGCTGGATGGACTTTTCATCCACAATGTGCGCTCGCAGCCCAGAAGGCCAACCGTGTCCTGGGCTGCCTCAAAAGCAGCGTGGCCAGCAGGTCGAGGGAGGTGATTCTGCCCCTCTGCTCTGCTCTGGTGAGACCCCCCCTGCATTACGGCGTCCAGCTCTGGAGCCCTCAGCACAAGAAAGACATGGACCTGTTGGAGCGGGTCCAGAGGAGGGCCACAAAAATGATCAGGGGGATGGAATGCCTCTGCTATGAAGAAAGGCTGAGAGAGCTGGGGTTGTTCAGCCTGGAGAAGAGAAGGCTTTGGGGAGACCTTATTGCAGCCTTTCAGTACTTAAAGGGGGCTTATAAGGAAGATGGGGACAAACTTTTCTTTAGCAGGGCCTGTTGCGACAGGACAAGGGGGAATGGTTTTAAACTACAAGAGGGTAGATTCAGACCATATATAAGGACGAAACTTTTTACGTTGAGGGTGGTGAAACACTGGCACAGRTTGCCCAAAGAGGTGGTAGACGCCCCATCCCTGGGAACATTCAAGTTCAGGTTGGACGGGGCTCTGAGCAACCTGATGTAGTTGAAGATGTCCCTGCCCACAGCAGGGGGTTGGACTAGGTGACCTTTAAAGGTCCCTTCCAACCCAAACTATTCTATGATTCTATGAATCTATGAACATGAGGCTCACTTAAAAGTCATGAGACGAGAAACTGTTATTTTTAATYGCCCTCTATTTTGTGACCCATTACGACTTTTAAAGCATATCTGGGCAGTCAGGAGAGCTAGAGGCCCTACTTCAAAAGCTGGGATTGTCATGTAAATGCTTTGCTCTGCAGCACACCCTTCAAGAAAGGCACGTAATGTTGTGATACCCCTGCAGTTATTGGGAGCTGGCAACACTTCAGTTTCTAACCRGGTAGGGAAGAAAAGCGTACTTATGCTGGGCTAAATTTTCTGACTGTGCGAACGGAGTTTGGTGGTACCTGCTCTTTTGTTACCTACTTAGAAACAGGTGAAGAAACTAGTGGCTATTTTGAACTCCTAGTTTTAAAGACTTTGCCCCACAAGCTAAAGAATAATTTCCTTATCTGCACAATGCTGGGATCTAACTCYGTAATGGTCAGGAAGGAAGCACCTGTGTCTCTGTACAACCAAAACTGGGCATGGTAAGCAAGCAAATTGGTAGTGTGGTCAAGGCACTGTGCTGCTTATCTGTTAGCGTATAGTGCTGACAGGAGATCTGCTGCAAGTCCACAATGATGCAAGGTGAAGCAATCTTAGAAGAATTTCATACTGTTCTAGAAATAAGCTACCTCCTTCTTCCTCCAGCAGAAGGAATAGTTCAAGATGATGAGCTTGGTAGTTTTATTCCCAAAATCACTCTACATGTGTAATATCAAGAAACAATGGGCCAARTTTCAATGATTGTTTTCCTTTTTATTCCTCAATGAAATATACCACTTTGTCTTACAGGGTTCCTTAAGCTTTAGAGACCATTGCAGGGATGGCAAAGTCAAACAAAAAAGTGTTTATCTTTGTTATAATTACTTCTATCTGGTACCAATTTGGAAACCAAAGAGGCTAAACCAGTTTGTAAGTAGCAGTAAGGCTACGTTTATTGAGAGTTTTGGATTGTCATACACTTTAAAATCAATTTTTCAAAAGAAATTTATCAGGGAGAAGTCTTCAAGGAGAAAGATAAACTAAGGATGAGAACTTAAACTCTGAATGGAATCCAGTTGCACTACCAAGGTGACCTTTTGGCTTTTTAGAAAAAACAATCAACCATCTTTTGTTTAATCATAAAACTCTACAGTATATTAGCTTACAGTAATATTTCAGTAGTCTTTATAAAAATCATTAAGAGGAAAATGTAAGAAGAATTGCATGATGTAGTTGACCTTTGTTTGGTATAAGAGAGTAAATGAGATGGATGGCTCTATTTTATGATTCCTTAGCTGAGCTACAGCAAGTTGCTGCTCAGGATGCTGAAAGGGCAAAGCTGCAGTTTCTCGATGCTGTGTCATAGCTCGTTTTGTTCTGTTCTCTTTCTCTGGCCACCTAATTACGGTTTGCCTGCAGAAGGGAACTGGATGATCTATGATGAGTGCTGTGCCTTTGGCAGATGAGCATTGCTGTCATACTCTTGGGCTTTCATTCACATGTTTCTTCCATCTCTGTATTTGCAGAGGAAGATTCTTAGAATACATGAAAGTTTCAATTATTTGCTATATAGCAAACCATTTTAAAGACATACTTAAAATTTTTACCATTTGGCCAACTTCTAGCTGTTTTTTTAAGTGAAGTTAGCCACTGCGGTGCATACTGGGATTGTACTCTGACCCTCTCTTTTAAGAGGCACTACATTCCAGTAACCCTTGCTTCTCGGTTGTGTATGCCTTAACCTGGTTATTGGAAAGAGGATGGAGCATTCCCACCTTGTGTGAAAAAATTCCTGGTGCATGCTCATGCTGGATGGCGTGAATTTCTCTGAGTAGTGTCAAGACCAGCATCTACCTCTTTAGAGTGTGTGTAACTCCAGTGCTACTGGTGTCCTTGTCCTGTAGACTCTCACAGTGTTAATGCTGTCGGTGGTACGTGCTCTCTGGGGCTGCTCTGAGGAATTCTGATGTCAGCTTGATGCTATCTTGCACACTATCAAAACCTGCACTTATCTCTCTGTAACTTTTTTTTTCAAACATAAAAAACCTTATTGTTTGCAGCCAGTGTTACTGTAGAAATCCACTGTATATTGAACAGAAGAGGACGAATCTGCCGTGGAAGTGTGTTGAACCTAAATGTTAGATGTGATAAAAATTGCTGATGTAGCTGTAGGAGAACATTAGTTGAGGAAAGACAGGGATTACTCRACGATCGGTTTATGGTACTTAGATCATACATACACACTTTAGACCTGTGAAGTTACTTATGAAAAATAACCCAGATGTATATTCATGGGTATTAATAATTTCCTTAATGTGAGTTATGAAAAGGATTTCATAAGGGGAGATACAAGGCTGTTAATCAGCAAAAGGCAGACCGTGACTTGCTGAACAAGAGTATACTTAAGCACATCYATAAATGGGTTAAAGAATTAGATGAACAAATGTAAATATAAGAGATGTAATTATCTTTGAAATAAAAAGCAAAAATCTCCCAGATTGGAATGAAATAAAGTAGAACCTACACTTGAATGCTTTTGACTATGCGCACATATGAATAATCAAAACGTGAAGAAGATCAATTTGCAAACCTTGATCGAGTGTGGAATATTTCTGAGGCAGGTGAGCAGAGAAAGGGAAGAGAGCAGGCAGTGAGGACATCCACAGGCAGTCCAAAATGAAGTTCTACGTGGCGGGTTTCTACCTGGGGGCTGCCAAAATTCCCGGCGCAATGAGCATTTTTTCCTCTCCAACCCCCAGCTGTTACAGTGAAGCTGAGCCTTTCACAACAAAAACTGTCTCTGAACTGAAACAATACATGCTGCTTGTTTTTAGGATGGAAACGGTGTGCAACAGGAGGGGAGGAAATGATCCTTGACTTTAGTTATTAATGTTAGAACTCAACTTAAAGGAAAGTAAACATCTTAAAGTTTTGGTGTAATTATGGACTTAGGACAAGTTTATTTTAGGAGTGGTTTTCTTTTTATCTTGAATTCAGTGGTGAGAAGTTTAAGGTCTCTTATTTGTACCCATTTCCTTTTGTTTCCCTTTGCRCCCTTTGTTTCTGTTAAGCCTTGTAAATTCTTAATCTGTTGTGCTTTTACATCTGTCTAAACACAAATGGTGTTTCTGATGTTTTTAACACCCTGAAAGAATTTATAAACTCTGACCCCATAGTTGATACTAATGGTTCTGACTGACCACGGTTTGTTTTGGGCTGTCTGTCCTTTGAGTGGCTGGTTACGGTAGCGCTGATGTAGGGGGCTACAGTTGCAGGATTTAAGAAATAGTTGGCTTAAAGATGACTTTTCTTTGAAGTTAGCAATAAAATGGGCTAGCAAGTGCAGTGCTGCTATGCTTGTGCCTATAAATAGCACAAATTTTCTTTTTAAACTTTGATAAAGGCTCGAACCAGTTGAAATGCCTGCTTTATCATGTTCCAGCCACTAGCAATGAAATGGCTTTAATATTTAAGTAACTGTTTTTATTAGACTCTGGTAGGCTTTAATAGGTGTTCCTGGAGTGCTGTTGACTTGCTCTTTATTGGTTAGCTGAGAGAAAAAGCTTTTATTCTTTTCCAGCAGGACCCTGAGGGTGTCATTCAACACCCTGGGGCAAGATGCTAAACTGAACTCAGCAATAGGAGGCAATGATAAATCTGGATTTGAGGGAAATATAGCAGGTTAGATCTCAGCTGCACTTTCAATTTGTTAAGTTCCAGTTTTTACACATCCAAAACATAATCATCAGATGCTATTTCCTACTGTTTACCTTCAAAATATGTTTATTCACACAAAGTCATTTCTCTTGGTGCTGTGAGCTGGACTAACCTTTGTGTGAAAGATGATTCTGATAAGTCATCTTCTTGCCCTACATTGAAGACAACTTTGTCACTTTCAAAGAAATATTTTGAAGAAATAATGAACAATAGAAAAATTTGTACCATAAGACATTAGGTCATATGTGAAAGTAGGACTTGAAGTGAGACTTACTGTCCTACGATCCTAATGCTGCTAAGCATCATCTTAGCAGCAGCAGATGGAAAGGATTTTTGTGTTGGACTGGACAAACAAAACAGAAATGTCACTTCCATTAATGTAATGTTGAGTCCTTTACAATTTATAGTGGCATCCTTTTGTATTTGTTGGTAGGTTTGGGAAAGAATAAGAAACTTCTGGCTTGTTTGAAATCAACAACAAAAAAGCAGCAATAATTTTTGCTAGTTGGGGTGTTGAACTTGCATTTTATATTTGGGCTGATAATTTGAATTCGGGAAAGAACGCATATTTAGGCTCTCTCCTAAGCTGTAGGATCCCTATTTGCTAGGTAAATACTGCATTCCAGTAAGGAATGTTGAAGCATCCTTTGTTCCCAACAGGTGTTACAACTCCTGTCCAAAAAGGTGCAGTGCAATTGGGACTCAGGCTAAAGCCTCGCTTTAGGGAAGGGAAGTCCTGCCGAGGCTCGCAAAGTAAAGTTAGAGCAACTGCCAGGGACAATTGCTTGTATGCAAACTATTAGTATTAAACTTTTTGTATGCAATACTGTTTATGAACTAGGTGTATCCATTGAAAGGKTTTTTTACATAGAAAATAAGTTAGGTTAGTGAATGCTTGCAGAAACTAGATTTTGGAGAAGTATAGGTATCAAATGAATTGTTTGTACCATAGAGATGCAATCATATGTAAGCTACCTGCACAAAATACATAAGCTTGATGCATTATTCCATGATCCAAGGAAAATTAATGCAATTTTWAAATTTAAATTTTAGAACTTAAGTTTTTTGCTCCAAATTGCGGAGTAATTTTTAGAGTTTGYATAATTTAATCTCTAAAAATCTAAAGTAGCAAAAAGAATATTGTTCAGTGAGGATAATTTACATGTGTTTAAAACATTTTCTTAAAAATAAAAATATCTGTAAAATACATTTACAGTTAAAACACTACTTCCAACTGATGTTACTGAAAATACTAAAGGAAAAGTATCATCTTTTGCCTAAGATCTGGCAGAGGAAATACCATCTGAAAAGTTTTTTTTATAGAAAGCTTTACAGGTATGAATCTAGGTTATAATAAAATAACTACAGTATTTGCTGTCAAATTCGTATTCTAGGCTATTAAACAGTTCAGAACTGAAATCTGTATGTGTGTTTTTCTGAGTTTTCACTTTTTTTTTTCTGTTATTGCTTTCAGCAACTACTGTTGTCAACTGGGCATTCATGATATTTTTCCTTTTGCACAGAAGTGTTGATGGGTTGTGAACACCGCTTTAGGGTTAATTTTCTGAAGTGATGTTTTGAAGTGTAGTTATTTTTGTAAGTCACTAGTCAGAGTAGAGAAGACTAACAAAATGTGAAATATTAGGGCTGCTGGGGATGGATTGAAGGCTAAATATAATTAAATTGAAACAACAGGATGAATGATGTCAAGCTCAAAATAGAACTCACGTAATTTACAGTCCAATTTGATGCACTTAGTCTTTCTTACTCTAGCAGGTCTAGGACATTGAGCAAGGGACATTTAGTGGTTAGTATTTTAAATATTACTAGAAAGAGGAGTTTAGTAACAGAATTCATTGTTTAATGTAAAGGATACAGTTTGATATAGAGGCTGAATAATGTGAAGCTCTACTTGCTAAACATAAAAAAGAATAATTTCTTTTTTTTTTTGCATCCAAAGACATAGGTGGAAATAGATTGTCCCTTTCAGTAAAAATGTCTTTAGGATGAGATCAGGGAAGCAGAATCCTGGTTTCTGATTGCAATTTTCCCCAAAACACTTTTTAATCCCCAAATCGTAAATCCTAGTGGCATGGTGGGACGTGTTCTTCTAAAGCAAAGCATCTGTGTGTGACTCCTCTAGGCCGTCATCAGATCCTGGCTGCTCTGCTCCATTCTTAGCTGTTTTCTCAGCAGCGGCTGCCTGCCTGTACTTAAGGGATCTCTTTGTGGAGGAGACAGTAGAGAACATAGTGCCTGGATCCAGCTACTCTCTATCAATCAAACATGTGAGAAGAGATGGAGAATACTCATTGTTTTGCACATTCACACATGAGGACAGCTCTTCTCATTCAATCCCTCTTCTGTCCTCCTCACAGAGGTGCATTCTCGTGTCCTGGATTGGGCATTTTACTGCTAGACAGCCACATAAATGGAGCCCCAGTAACGGAGCCTCATGTGAGCTCCACACCCTCCATGACTGAATTTGAGAGAAGAGTTTTCAGTAGTGCCTGGGTTGCTATGCCTGAGAAGACTTCAATGAAGTCACCTCACTTTCATTTCGCTAATGTGTATGTATTAGAATGCATCATGTGCTTGTGTAAGCACAATTCGTAATGCACATAATGCACATGGGATATTTTATAATGGCTCTTTTTTTTTCAATTTCCTTCCAGGTACCTGCTGACTCTTTTCTAATCCTGAAATTAGGCAAATTTTGAAGGCAAAAAGCAGTTTCTTCTGCCCTGAGTGTAAGGTAGGATACTGACTGTTTTTAAGAYGTTTCAGTGTTGCATTGTAAATCGTGGATGATCACAGTAACCCTAAACTGGCTCCGTAGGTACTGGATGGAGCCTAATTGCATTTGCACAGGTATTTGCTCTTCCTACTCTAACAGGGTGTTTGTACAGTATACTGTGGCTGCATATCCTTGTGCTGAAAGGATGACATACCCAGCATTTGYTCACTGTGCCAGCTTCAGCTTTCTGAAAGCCCATTTCTCTCTGGTCTCTTCCCCCTCTAGTCTGGTCCTTTTCTAGCTGTGACAGCAGCACAGAGGGCTACTGGTCCCCAGAAACTAAGCTCATTGATACTGACCGTGGGGGATTGACTTTTGCTAAGCTGTATGAGGAATTCAGGATCATATCTAATTATCCAAAGTACATTTACCTATGATTATTAAAGGTGACCAATATAAATTATCTATAGATAAATATGAAACCTTTTTCCAACTCAGGCCACCATTGCAAATAGTGAGAAATCTGATAGTTTTTATATATATAAAATGTAATGTATAATAATTGTATTRTATGGACATTTGTATATATATATWTGCATGTATACATTTGTAATTTTGCTTCTTTTGTTCTGTAGAATTGCTAGAAAAATAGTCAATTAGCTTTTTATTTAAAAAGAAAATGGATGAAGAAAACTCTAGAAAGTTGGAAAGATTTGTTTGGCTTTCAGCTAGAATAAACATGTCAAGTTAAACATCCTAATCTAGGCAATTTAGTTCAGCTCTGACATTTTTGCCTTAGGCAGTGATTGGAAAATTGTGGTTTATGTCACAACCAACCAGCTAAGCTGCCTAATTTTGATCTTGAAATTTCCATGATCAACATATTTTGCTTTGTTTTGTCCTTGAAATTGAAACCTCTTTACTCTGCCTGTTTTTTAGCTAATTAATATTTTCCACTCTTCCAAAATGTTTATACTTACCATGAAGTAATGAGGAATTGGCCCCTCTGGAAGGCCAATGTAGTTTACAGTGAACTCTTTGAGATATTTTTACAAATACTGTAGGTTTTATTCATGGTTCCTCTTCTCAGTTGAAGAACTTTCCTGGAAATCTCTCATGTATTTTACTAAGCAGTCACAGACTTCTAGGAAAAACAGTATGCTGTTCCTTATGAGGCRCCAGGCTTTTCAGTGTGAAAAGATGAGAGACAGCAGACATAAATTGAAACAAAACAGGTTCAGATTGGATTTTTTTTTTTTTTAATATATGAGGACAGTGCGGCAGTGGAACAGGTTGCTTGGAGAGATTATGCAGTCTCCATCCTTTGAGGGTTTCAAGACCCAACTGTAAACCTTGAGCAATCTGATCTGACCTCATAGCTGACTCTGCTTTGAGTAGTTTGGACTAGAGACTTCCTGAGGTCCCTCAGGTCTCTTCCAGGGTGATTATTGTGAAAGGTCACCYAATTGCTCTGACAAAATGCAAAACCAGCTTTTTTTATATGCAAGGAATATGTACGTATGTTAGGTATGAAACACTTGGTCTGAAAATCAAAATCTCTGAAAACAAAGCTGTGCCTGAGACACTTCAGTAGAATGAGCAGTTAAAACTGTACCTATTTTAAAGTAGGTAGGCACTTTCTTCCCTCTACTGCTGTCCATTCTTGGGAGCTTTTCTGCTTTTTCCTGCCTTAAAGGCCAGTTGTCTTCATCCTTTCTTGCTTACTTAATCAAATGTGGAAGCACCTGTCTCAGAAGTGGTTGCTATTTGACAGCACATTACAACTTGAGGCTCCTTTTTCATTGTATGAATATGTTAAAATATATATTCTGGGGTATGCCTGAGAAATTACATTTATGCATTGAAGCTGTTTCTATTTTTTTTTCTCTGAATGTCTGTAAAGGCCTGTTTGAAGTAAATGAATACAGAATTTTAATAGAAGGAAGATTTGACAGTTCATAGAATCATAGAATCATAGAATCATTAAGGCTGGAAAAGACCTYTAAGATCATCGAGTCCAACCATCAACCCAGYACCCATGCCCACTAAACCATGTCCCGAAGCACCTCATCCACACGTTTTTTGAACACCTCCAGGGATGGTGACTCCACCACTTCCCTGGGCAGCCTGTTCCAATGCCTGACTACCCTTTCAGTGAAAAAATTTTTCCTAATATCCAATCTAAACCTCCCCTGGCGCAACTTGAGGCCATTTCCTCTCGTCCTATCGCTTGTTACTTGGGAGAAGAGACCARCACCCACCTCGCTACAGCCTCCTTTCRGRTAKTTGTAGAGAGCGATAAGGTCTCCCCTCAGCCTCCTCTTCTCCAGGCTAAACAACCCCAGCTCCCTCAGCCGCTCCTCATRAGACCTGTKCTCYAGACCCTTCACCAGCCTCGTCGCCCTTCTCTGGACACGCTCCAGCMCCTCAATGTCCTTCTTGTAGTGAGGGGCCCAAATTTTGTAGAATGTTGTTTGTAGAATGCATGGCAACATTTACTGATATGGGACCTACTGAGGCATGCATTTATATGCACTCTTAAAAAATGTTCTTTAGTTTCATTTAGGGTTAAACATGCTGAATGAGGATGGATTTAAGTGTGTACAGACCACTTATCCTGCCATACAATGGCTGTATCCTACATATAACCACTAAACGCTTTGGGGCTTCTGTTACTGTGAATTGGTGGAAGGCAATAGCAAAAGTACAACCCAGAATAATCTCATGTATTGAGTGGTATCCTGCAGGGCAGAACTGCTGCTGCCTTYGAGCCACATTTTTCTCCCCTTTCTTTCTTATTTCTTCTCTCCTTCACCAGGTCTCTGGCGCAGATCTCCTAACCTGCTGCTTCTGGCACGAGGGGGTCTAGAACAAGAGAGAGGCAGCAGTCTCATGCTGCAGATACACATGGTGTGGGCACTAACACGTGRGAGTGTGAAGTGGGGACCAAAAAAGTGAGTCTCAATGTGTGAAAGCTAACAAATTGCATACATTAGTTGGGGCTCTGAGTGGACACCAAAATGTTAAAAGGGGAGGAAAGGGGAACTGTTCCTCATAAAATGTTGCATTGCTTTCATAGCTGCACATAATCCCTTAGCATTATAAATGCAGATGGAGACAGTATTTCAAGCTTTTATATTTTGGACACATTTTGCTTTCTAYATAGGCCAGCTGATAACAAACCAGTACCGTGTTTGCCTCCATCAGTGAACAGTCCAACCAGTAAGGAAAGAATTACCAAACTCAAAGAGAAAGATGAAAGATATAATTGCCTGATAGGATGATTACAGAACAGGAAAGGAAGCAAAGTGAAACTGAAGAAAGAGCATCTCATTACTAGGAAGGATATGGTCTTACTAGTTTTATTTCTAACTCTCAAAGCTTAGCACTTCTTGGCTTGCTTGGAAAAGAATTCTGCTCTAATTCATACGGACTTTTTTTTTCCCCCTCTGAGCTAGAGCTCTGTTCAATCCTTTGTCTGTTGGTCTGATGAATTTTTCTTCACCAAATTATTTTGCTTTTAATGTAATTGCTGTATTACTTCTTTTTGAAGTCTGGGTTGTGATTTAAGTTGCACAACGAAAGTTCRGAGAGATTTCGCTGAGCTTTAAACTTCAACTGGCAAGAAAAAAAAGTGTAGGCATACAATTTCTTCCCTCATGATGTAATCAAGTGGCATAGAGTTTTAAATAAATTGATTCTTACCTTCTTTATAAAATTTCATTTAAAAAAACCCCAAGCCCCTATTCCCCGTTTTGCTCTAGGACCTTTTGGAAAAGTGCGATAACAATGTTAAAACAGACTAAACTTAATCTGCAGCTTTCTCAGCTCTCAGTCTTGGGTACAGGGATACAGAGTCTTTAGTTAATGAAAACATACATATATATATATATACACACACTATTTTTTTTAAATTTATTTTTCTGAAAGGACAGCATCAAAATGAAATTCATGTTGTGAACAGCTTTTTCTTTACCTAGTTTATTGTTATTGTTTTTATGTACCAAAGGAAAGAACTAAAATAAATTGCAGTTTACTTACCAGTAAGGTTTGTTTAAAGGGCTTCAGGTGGCTGATGTTATTTTAGGCATTACATGTCTCTGATCATTATTTAACATCAAGTTYCTACTAACCCTTTGTTTAGTTGTCCTGATTCTGCTGCTACTGGGAGAGTTAAGCTATGGAGAGTAGAGAAACCCTGTTTTACACTTTCCTATAGGGAAAACCAGTGCATTTGGTAGTAGAAAATGGGTGTGCGTGTGTGTGTGTGTGTCACAAAACAGAGAGAGTGGTGTTTACAGATCCTGAGTTTGGTTGTTTGCAGTGCATGCTTGACAACTTACTAGTCCACTAAAAACAAACAAAAAAGCCTGAGAACAACGAATCCCCCAGCAACCAACACAAAACCAAGTATCCAAACAAAAAATGACCAAATGAAAACAAAACCACATTTCTTAGTGCTTGTTTGACCCAGAGCAGCTGCAGTGGTAATGGGAGGGCTCTGTGGAGACTTGGCCTCTGACTTGCACAAATGTCATGCTGCACAGGGAGTAATATTGGAGGAAACCTGTCCTCCTTTCTGTCTCAGAAATCTCTTGTTTAACTTTATGCTAGAGTTACTTATTTAGGTATATATAATCTGAAACTCAAAGTTCGTCCCAAAAGAAGAAATCTAGTTTCATGTTGCTCCATGAATAYCCCCAAACAGTGTTGGGATTCCCAGGTAGAGCCCCTTGCGTGAGCTATATATGCTTTGAGTTATTTATTCTTATATGAAGTAAACCTTCGRTTTATATTGATTTAAGAAAATCCTGCCCCTCTTCTCATGCGTATGTGTAAGGATATTCTGAATTCTCTGTAGTGGCTGGGCAGACTGAGACCCACATGGCTCAGGGTCAGTCATGTTGCTCAAATCCAGTATAGAAAAACCTTGTTAGCCAGCAAAATGAAATCTGAAACCTGAACACGCAGTTGCACAACAGTTTTTTTTGGTGGTGGTTTTTTTTTTGCCCCCTCAGGGAAACAGGCTGGCACAACTGGTGTGACACAAATTGTTTTGGCCCATTCCCATGTTGACCCTTTATTCTGGACTAATTGATCTGCTCTCACAGCAGAGTAATTATTTCCAAATGAAAATTTACTTTTGTTTTCCCAGAATAAAGTGCCTTTTCCCAGAACCAAGTGCTCACATGAATGGCTGGGGAAAGGGAGGCTGTCCCCTGATTGCTGAACTGWATTGGAATAGGTAATCTCCAGGATATATAGGTCCTTCCTATATGCTGGTTCTGTAGCAGCCCCCGAGTCCCTGCAGCTACAATGGATTACTAATGCTGTACATAAAGAGCTCCAACCTGTGAGTTTAAGAAACCAGCTTTGAAGAAAGCAGGTGTTCAGAGGTCTTGGAGCTCTATTGAAAACATCAACCATAACACACCRTAAATGAATTTAAAATAATGCAATATCAAAAGTATGGAAAGGGAATGTATACATGGGGTGAAACAGAGTTCAGATCCCTGTATTTCTGAAAATACACAAGTTATTAGTCCTATATAGCCATATTTGACATCTTTGCATCTTTGAGCTTGAATGGGATTGATTCCTGCATTGCAAAAACGTGAAGGCCTCACTAGTATAGAATTGTAATTAATAGAAATACAGAAATCAGCTGAATCTAAATTGTCTTTCTGTGTCTGCGAAGAGTAGAGATCCAGTTCTTCAAACTAATGTTGTTGCCTGTGTTTACCTGAGCATGTCAGATCCTGTGCTTTGTGCTTAGTTAGTTGTAGGTTTCAGGGGTGATAATTGTGCTGTGCCTTCTATTTCTCAGTTGTGAGCATTTCTCTTGATTCTTTTCTTTTATTACACTTTTTTTTTTCCTTTCTTATGCTAAAAGATTTATTTCTTTAAAGCCTTTAACTTAGAATAACATACTTCATAGAGAATAAGTTATTTTAAGGCCAGCTGAAAAGGTCTACAGAAGTCATATGACTGCTGCATCACCTCTGCCTTTCTTTATACATGATTACTATTTGGCCTTTAGGGAAAGATCAACCCTTCTAATCTGCATTTGCAAAGTACCTGTGGGGTCTTAATGTGTGGCTGGGACTCCTAAATAATACTAGGTCTAGGCTGCTTATACCAAGCTTCTGTGCCTACTGGGGGGATTGATGTACAGTGTTTGTGCTTTGACTGCTTGTGGGAGAACATTCTTTGTGCTCACATTTAACTTGTCAGTAGTGATCAGACGCCTTGTGGGATCTGAGCCACACCTTCCATATTTCTGTCACTACTGTGAATGTAACTACATAGAAGTGTGAAGAAAAAAAAAATCTTGTGGTGTTTGATTTGGGGATGAATTGATGAAAACTGATTAAAACACAACTGATGCTGGGTTTTTGTTGTAAGCTTCTGTGAACTGCCCACGATGTTATTTGGGAAACAGAATGCAATGCTGAGTGTGCCTGAAAAAAAACATAAAAAGGAAATAAGCTATTAATCCCTGAAAACAGAGAGAAAAGGACACAAAATAGACACTTTTTTTCCATGCTGCTTCTTCAAAGTGATTCTTCTTTATGCCATGTGATGTAATTTTGGCTGAAGTGATGTGTCTAGCAAACCACTTCACTCTGTGTTTTGTTTTCCTCTTTTTCATCTCTGATTGACAGTCCCACCAAGAAATAACAATGAAAAATTCATTAGGTCAATCCCCAAGTGATTCAGAAAGGACTTTCATGGGATTAGATAGAGGCAGTTAAATTTCCTGGGGCACAAGTGTGTTTTGAGGGAAGGGATAAAAGTGTATTATTCTCTGGATAATCCTGGCTAAAATATAAAGGACCACTTTTGGTGAATARTTAGAGAAAATGTCCCAAAACTATCTTTAATTGGTATAGCATAAAAATCATTATTAGCAGAGATGAGAGAAATATTTTTGCTTTGGCTCCAGATAAGTGAACGATGTGTCTTCTTTTACTTGCACTGAATCGTAACTTATATTATTGGTTCTCTTCAGTGAGAATGGTGACCCAGTAACTATGACTGAATGAGTCAGAAGAGTACAGAACTATTAACTGAGAGTTAAGATGCATTTTTTTTTATGGTGTGACTGTTACTTCTCGTATTTTCCTTCATTTTCTTCCTCTATAGGGGAGGGATTTTGGTTTTGTTTTATTTGGTTTTTAACTGCTGACAAGGAAATATCAAAATTATATGTATGACTGACGTTAATTTGTATTTGTGATCTGAATTGCTAGGAGATAAAAAGGTCTTTGTTCTTATCTGTTGGAAAGCATGCAGAAGTGTAGCTACAGAAAAACTAAGCRGCATTCACTTCCTTCATATAACTCACTGTTTTGTGCTGGGAATCAACCATAGGACTTGAACCGGGAGAAGGTAAACACACTTCAGGAAACCAAATACTTTTTTGTGATGATCTGCTGGTACTTTTAGAGGGACTTTCTGGGGAGGGCAGAGGCAAAGGAAGTTCAACTCTTGTGATGACATATACGCAGAGAAAAGCTAGTTCATGAGCTCTGGAAATAACCATGTTTCTCACGATGCATGGGGAAACTGGTCTGTTTTCAGCCTCTTAGGATATTGAGAGAACACCAGCACCAAACCGCGTGTGCCCAAGGGGTCTGGCCAGGATCCTTGTGCGCAGCCCACAGGACAAGGGCGCTGGGTGTTGGATCCTCACTGTATCTTTTGGTTTTCACTTGGATTGTGGTGATGAGGGGAGTTTTGGACAGGTCTTTTATGTCGTTTAGGTGTCAGCAGTTACGGCATGAGACTTCCGCAATCTTGCTTACTTTATCCTGCACGCATCTTACGCTGCCCGTTTTCTTTGTTTCTCTGGTTTGTGGTAACTTTATGGCTGCAGTATGACCTTCTGTTGGGGTAAGAGGAAGAGAAATCAATAGTCCGCCTGATTTTGATGGAAACAACATGCTCTGGTGCTTACCAATTTGGTTGCTGTCAGTCAGGTCATCAGCACGTGTCACTGTTCTGACTCCTCTTCTGTTGTTTCTTCTGGTGCTTTTACACACAGATGTTTCCATTCATGCTTCATTCAGACCAATCTTAATGTCTCTGTYGCAGATCTTCATGTTAATGTTTGTTGCTCATTGGTGCTATGTTCTGCGTTCTGTGATAAAATTACCATTTTCCTCTCAGACGCAGTCACTGGAAGCAGGCAAATTATTGATTAAGAGTGATTTAGTTTGAGTGTTAGCTTAAGAAGGCATTTACCCCTTTGGGCATGATCCGTGTTGTTAGTATCTGTTAGCAAAATTTTATTCGTTATTAGTACCGGTAGCTTTGGAGAAACTTTTTTCAAACTCTTCTAATGGTTTGAGCAACTGCCGCCTTGTAGTCTCGGGGGTCTGTTTGCCCCTTTAGCAGTAAGCTGCCAATGGTAGAAATGCTAGAAGAGTGAAGGAGCATTAGTAACTGTGAAGAATCACTTCACTGCTGACAAGTTCTTTTTCATCTTCCTGCCTTCATTTATCTCAGCGTCATATTTCATTTTTTACAGCGTGGATTAGAGCTTTTTAAACGGGAGATTGAATTTTCTTTTTCAGAATCATTGTGCTTGGATAGTTTGTTACCATGATAGCAGTAAACCCTTCACAAACTGCTTYGCCCAAAGGAAGAACGTAGCATTTATATGGAGAATTCATACGGAAAACTGGTATTAAAAAAAAACCCAAAACCTGTAGTTTTTATGACAGTAGTTTAAAGTAATTTTGGGCAGTCTAGACATGTTGTGGCAAAGTAATTACCTGACGGTTAGTGSTTTCTTTGTGGTTTACTTCTGTGTATGTATACATTTACCTATGTGCTTGTTATGGCTGAAATAGGTTTTGCGTCTTTAAAGTTTTGGTTTTATTAAAGAAACAATGTGTYCCTCTGAAAAAATTATAAATATGCTCCCTTCCGATATCTTGGCAGTGCACGTTCTCTATCCATCTACTTCTCACTGAGACTTGTCCCTGCGCTTTAGTGTGGCTATTTTGGTTCTGCTGAGATTGCTTTATTCGAATGAATGATTTATAAATAACACAGAACAAGTTTTGCAGGGTTTAACTTGTTTTGGGGAAATTTTTGGATTACACTGAAAGAAAAAGTTACTTTGTAACTTCCCTGTTACCACTCATGTGGCACTTAGTTTCCACTATTGCTTAGTTTAATTAGATCTACAGATAACATAAACAAAAATGAATCTTTTTCTGATTAGCTCATGATTCCATAGTGCTCTCAGAATGTTTGGGTTTACTGTTGYTGTATTACCCAAACTYATTTTCTGCCTTTCAGCTTGCGCTTCAGCTCATTCATTACAGGGAAGAGCTGAATACATTTACCTTTCTTTAAAACGAGAGGAAGCTGAGGGTATGAGCCCTTTGATACTTCGAGCATTCACTCAGCTATTTCACAGAAAGCCTCTGGAGAGGTGTTGGAAGGTCTGTGTCTGTGAGGTTCCGCAGTTGGGTGGTCTGTGAAACAGCCCACCTAGAGCCTGGGTGAGGTGGGAAAGGAAAGAATGCAATTACGGCCAAATTAGAAATCCAGATTCTCTTCTGCAAAATGTGACGTTTCCTTTTCTGCCACAGAAGTGAAACAGACCTTTCAAGCACTTGAAAACAAACTCGCCAGAAAGAAATGACATAGTCCAAAATAGCCAGTAACCACTGCTTAGGTTTTCTGCTCGATTCATGTCCGCAATCCCCAACCACTCGCCTATTGGCTGCTCTGATGGGAAATAGAGCCCAGTCATGACAAATCTCTCCCACAAAACCTCTTTGAGATGGGTACGTTCCAAGAAAAAGGTTCTTTTTCCCCTTTCTCCTCCCCCCACCCCGAGCATATACTGACTAAAAGACATTTTTTGGAATATCCCTAACACCTATAACTAACGCCTGCTGAGTACTTTTTTTGCTGGTTTTGCTACACTGCTGAGGAGTGAAATAGCATGCTCTGAGCAATATGGGAACTGGCCTTTCTAGAGAAAAGGCAGTCACTTGTGAACGTGATTAATGACAAATCCATGCTGTGATGCTGACTTGATACTTGCTTTGGGTGGTGTCTAAGGAATTTATTAGTGGGTAAAAACAGTTTGCAGAAAGATCGGTTTACTAAATGGGTCTAGCAGAGGTTTTTCTTCAGATTTATTACTCGTTTTAGGATTGTAGGAAAGCATCTCTCTTCAAATGTGTCATTAGATTCCTAGTGGAAATATTTGTCAGATGTTCACAGTCAGATTTCATTCTCGATTTAATGTCTACATAAATGTTAACTAAATTTTATTGATTATCTATGTTAATTATACAATCAATAACCTTTTAAAATGTCAATTCCCCAACTGCACAGTTCTCAGATCATCTAGAAGCTATATTGTTGTCCCATTAATTTGAAAATTTTTCCCTTGACTTAGTCATCTCTCTTGAATCTAACCAGGGAAAGCAGAAAGCTGCAGTATCGCGTGGAGCTGTGTGAATCACGAACATCAAGCACTATTTGACCTTGGGGTATCTTTCCTTCCCTTGCAATGTCTATTTCACTGTCAAGAGATGAATTATCTATGAGTCCTGTTAGAACCAAGTTGCAGATAATGAATTTCCAGAGCAGAGAATGACTCAATACTTTCCAATGGCTGATATAGGAAAGAGCAAAACAAATGAGAAAGATCTGCAGTAAGGCCCAGTCTCTCAGATCTGAGTCAGATATGTCTGGCTTGGGCTTCTATTTCAGTATCCTTTTAAAGCATCTGTTCCTCTGCCGAGCATCATCCAGTTGAGGTTGTTTACAGTAATGCAAGCAGATTTTGTGAGCTGGGCCCTCGGCCCTCTAAGCCGAGATGGGGAAGGTTTGCAGACTAAACTGGGASAGGGGTTCTGCTTACCTGTGTTTCCTTCCCGGAAGACTTCGCAAGAGATAGTGTGGATGAAATTAAGTTAAAACATTTTTTACGTAAACATGGGTATTTTGTCACCATGTTGATGATTGGTATACTCCATATTGGTAACTGACTGTTTTTGAAATAAAAATTGAACGGCTTAAAATATTTTAAGGTGATTAACGCACAAAGATTTTATCCCAATATGTGTCCCATCTGTGAAATAAAAATAGCTTTCTCCTGTGTCACTGTGGTGATTGTGAGGTACACGGTGACGGGGAGTGTAAAATACCCACAGGAGACGAAAGTTCGGAAAATATACCAGTGTAAGAAGTCTCTTGGGTCGTTTGTCCCTTTGCTTCGATGAAGTTATTCCCAATTTATATCAACATGAGAGAATAATCAAGTCTCGACTGAAAATAACAGATGAGTCTAGCATGGCTGACAGGAGAGTTTTGAAAATTAAAGTTGTGTATGTGCACAAACTCTCACACAGTTAAATCACAGGCATAGTAATACAAATTACGCACAATGGCAGTGTCCTGTTTCACTGATGGCCTTGTTACTTCTCAACCCCATCACTGGTTTTACATTTTGAAATCTCACAGTCAGCTTTGAGGAGCGTTTGATCTTTGTTTTTTTCAGCTTGTGACACTTTTCCTAAGGCTATCGCCAGAAATACATAAAGGCATCTGCTCATCCGTAACACATCTGAGCGCAGCATGGTGCCTTGCTAGTTAGCACCTGTTAACAAACACAATGCTCATTTGCATTTCTAAGGATAAATGTGAAGTGTTTGAGTTTTGGGTGGTTTGGGGTGGTTTGTTTTGTTTTGAATTCTCTGCACATACTAGCCTGGTTTAGCTTCTTTATGTTGTTTTTTCAGCAAAGAAACTAAAACAATATTGAGCTATCGACCAGGATACTTAAACTACTAAGTACCTTTGACTCCTTTTATTGAAGGCTGCTCAGTTTGACCTGAATCTGAGGCTCTTCTGCACTAATTCAAGTTACTTTTAATGAATACATTTTATTTCTCCTATATTCACTTGTTTTAGCTTCTTGCTGTTRAAGTGTGTTTATATATGTGCTATGTCAGACCCTAGAAAAAGCTCCTTTCAGAGTTTCAGAGATGACAGTACAGTATGAAACTGTTACCTATAGCATGGCTTAATCGCATTTTTCCCTTTTCTTCTTGATCAGCTGTTATGGGTTCTGTCAGACGGGCAGCTTAGTGTCACCATTCATCTAGAAATCTGCCTGTGTTGTTCTTTATCCTCTCTTCCTAAATCAGGATACCCTAATGGAAGAGCTCCTCTTCTATTTCATATTTATTTAATGATTGTCCTTTAGAGGTCTTTCATTTTCCAGCATTGTTGTCTGTCTTAAAAACAAACAGAAAAACCCCACCAGTGTTGGTGATGGCCCATTAAGCAATATGGACACCAGTAAATTCAGCATATGCCAGCAGTTTGCTGCAGTTATTCCTCATTCTAATTATATCAGAGCTKGCCAGCCTAGTCAATGCATTACAGAAACTCTTCCTATTACTCACTAGGGCTAAATCTTTTCTCTCAAGCTGAATTTAGCTAGGTTCTTGTGTCTTCTCTCCTTTCATCCTTTTTAAACAGGCATCGTWAGGTACATTAGTAAATGGCTCGCTTTACTGCTTCGATTGTTAATGAGTACAGGGCAGATGGGGGTGGGTCCCCTGAAAGCTCAGTGGTGAATTGATTGATTTCAATCCCCTTCAAAAGACACTATTTTGTAACTATGCTAAGTGAGGCGTCTCATTCTGACAAATCCATGTAAGCGTAGTGCGGTTCATGCAAGAGGCACCTTCTCAGCTTGGTATAGACTGGTATTGGCAGTAGTATTAGCAGGTTCATTTGAAGTAACTTAGATTCTGATCCTATATACAGCTCCCTGTGAGAGAACAGGTTTTGCAGTGGACAGACAAGGATTATGTGTTGCAGCAGTAATTAACGTGGTCACCTGGGTTTTAAGAAAATATCCGTGGGTATTGGTGGTTTTGGTTGTTTTGGGTTTTTTTACAGAAGTCATTACTTACGTGCAACAYGTTTAGATATTCTTCAATATGCCTCCAGTCCCCCCCCAAAAAACCCAAAACAAAAAAACTAAAACCAACCCACAACAACAACAAAACACCACCAAAACCCAACAAACTAACTAATATAGAGTTTCAAGATATTTTGTAAACCTACAAAAGGTGGGAAAGGTGGATTGTGGTGCGGGTTTTTTTTTTGTTTGGTTTTGTTTATTGGGCTTTTCTTGTTTATTTATTTTTTTTAAATCTGTCCAAAAACTGGGATCATAGTAGCACTTTAATTTTTTAACTAGACACCAAAAGCAAATCTTGAAACTTGAAATCAAAGGCAGAATTCCCACTGATTTTGCTAGTTGCCATTGCATTCCAGGAGTTAAGTAAGTAACCAGAGTAAGGTAGGGAAACCTATAAAGAGCACTATGCAAATCCTAGCTCTCAATGTGTCTGATTGAGATGTAAAACATTAAACCTTATTTTTTTTTTGTTTATTGATGAGTGAGACTTCAAGACTAGCTTACAATAGACGAAGGTTTACTTTTTTCTATGCTCATAATATCTTTATTTCTTATATTGGCACAATCTTGACAGTTCCTTCACTTCAGTTATTTCCCCTTAACTCAGTATTGGCAATTCATATCTCATTTGCTTGCTTGCAAGCTTCAAGAATTTACATACATTTCTGGAAAACAAAAAAAGCTCCAGGCTAATAAGAGTTTGTGGACCTTAACATTAGTTAAAAAACAGATGATAGAAAATAAAAGTAAAATAAAAGGTCCAGCTTGGCTGTTTCTCTATAAGATCTCATGGAATCTGTGGCCTGACTCATTATCTTTGATCACTTGGATTTGGTAGTACTGCATCATCCAGAACTTGTCAGCGAATCAAAAGATGGCAGCTAAGAAAAACAAACAAACAAACCCCYGTAAGCTGCTCATTTAATTTGCACTCTATGTTCAAATTTTAAAATTCACTTTTGTAGTGGTAAACAAAGTGGTCAGGAAACTTTTGAGAGCATAATGGGTCTTAGCAAAAGCAGTACTGCTCTCTCTTTCTAATAGACATTGATCCCAAAAAAGGCTAAAACTAATGTAAGCAGTTTTAGGTTATGAGCAAGGTTTTTGCTTCCTTTACAACACTTATTATCAGAATGTGTATTGCCACTCCATGAAAATCCTCCAGCAATATTCAGATTAGTAAAGAGTTCAATAAAGGATGAGCTCTCCTTCTTAGAAGGCAATATGTTAGCAGTAGAAATTTTAGTGATAGCAAATATTTTGAAAATTTAAATTCATGCAAACACATGGAGCAGGTAAAAAATGTTATTAAATGTTTTTTCATGTGCTGTTATTTTTCGTGTATAGTTTTTCCTGTACAACTACTGACATTCTTTCACTTTTTTTAAAGCTTTTTTTAAAAGGAGAGCAAATAGGGACTTTTTTCCCCCCCGATTTCTACCTAAACATTTTGATGTGCAGTTTACTATAGGTTAAACCAAACTAGCTACCCTTTGTGTGAACTTTCATTGGACTCAGATACAGTCAGGAGGAACAATTAAGTTCCTGTAAACTACAGATTAATTCTTATTGATTGTTCTAGTTTGAGAGCCCCTAAGGATTTACAGTCTTATCCTACAGACAGTTATGTCCACATATATCTTCACCTTCTGTAAGAAGTCATTTTGTCCTGCAGCTGGAAACAATGGTGATGCTCCTCACCAGCTGTGGCAGTGGCCCCTGTGGCTTGATTTTATCTATATATATATTTTATCTATATGTTTAGCAGAGTGTAGGTTCTGCTTTCTGAACTGGCAAAGGAAGCGGGGAGGAAAGGGTTAAGAAGAGAGCTTTAAGCAGGCCACACACAAGCTGTAGGCATTCACACCTCCCTGTTAGTCTGATCCAGATAGTGGAGAGACAGGGAGAGGTGTCAGCCTCCTGCCAGGGTTAAACCATAACATCCTCCCACGCTCTTGTTCACAGGCTTCAAAGGTGGCTGAGACCCAGGCCAAGAAAACGCAGAGGAGACACAACCTGCAGACCTAGACTGGGCAAGTTGGAGGAGGTTTAGGAAGAAGCTAAGATTATTTAGATTAAGACCTGTGGAGCAGAATAAGGTGTTTGGGTGTACTGAGGCAGACCTTGTTAGCTTGTATTTCTTTATTACCTTCTTTCAATGGTTCTAATATTGCAAGGTGATAAAGTGGCAAAAATGTAACCATCTGCATGGTTAAAGCAAATCATCTTAATTACTCATGCCTTTTTCAGCATGATACACTTGAAGATTGCTGCTAGTGGTGGCTGCAGTATGATTAGTTAGCAAATTGGCTGTCCATATGCAGTTATGTTTGGCTCCATGCTGGTCACTGAAGGAATGCTAACATGGACTGCGCATGTGTCATAGGAAAATATATATGTTTAATGGAAAGTTTTCAGAGTTACAGAATTTTGTCTTAATAATATGTAAGGAGATTTTGAATTCCTCACAGGAATTGCAAGTGTTACTTCCCAGAAAGTTTTAGTTGCAGTTCAAGTCATGATAGATATAAACCAAGGAAAGAAAATAAAGAAATAGGTGAGGGGAAGGTAGGAATTCTTAAGGTAGGGGAAAAATTGTCTTTTTTTGTGTACAAACTCTTTATTTTGTTTTATTGCTAGTCATTTATGTGACAAGCAGTTTTATAAGAAGCTCATCAGTGACGTGTTGTGCTGCGGGAATTGAGATGCTCAGGATGTTAGTAAGTAATGAAACACAGTGCAGCCCTGCAGCTGAGATCTTACTGGCCGGGTAAAAACCTGAGCTGTAAGTAGCTGTGTATGTTCAGATGCTTCTCCTGGACTGGCCATGCAGATGGTTTGGTGGTTATTAACACCAGCCTAGCGATCAGATAGGACATGCCACATAGCTTGTTCCTTGTTTATAATGCTTTTCTCCATCAAACAAAGTAGTGTCTGTAGTGGTGAATAATGACTTCCAAATTAATCTCACTGGCCAGTTTTTCCAGATGTTTATCTGAAAAAAAGGCCAACACTTCAGTAATTTTTCTGTTACTAAAGCAGAGCATGGACTGGTTCCAGCTGCACCCCCTGGTTTACTCAGTGTTAGGCTGCTTGCAGAATTTTCCATGCACAAGGAACTCAAAGAAAGCTATGCTTTTTTTTCTTTTTCTAACACCTGTCTTAATAGCCTTTTATGCTTTGGAACCACATATTAATCGGAAATAAACGCTAGGAACAAATCTAAGTTTAAGATTGTTTTCAATAATACTTTTGCAGACATCGAGAATAAATACAAATTCTCCGTGAAAGAGTTTTAAATCTTCATGTTAAATTACTTGGGAATTCTAATTGCTGTAAATGCATAATTGCAGTTGGCTGTGCAATCTGCAACTGATTGACAGTGCATTTAAAGGGACTCTAAAACCAGTAATGGCCACATGCACTTCTTTATGCATGTAAAAGAGGTGTATAATTATGAACAGTTAGTGTGAACACTGGGTTTCTTGCCTTCTGAGAGGACTTGAGAATAAATTTTATGGTAAACATATGATGTTACTATGAATTTTTCCAATAATTGTTAACAGGAAATACCATAAAATTAAATAATGTTTGAAATATCAAAACTACTAATGTGTACATCCTTCAATACAAATTTTTATACTCCTAGTGTTTGTACTTAGGTGGTACGCATATTCTCARTTTCCTTCTTAATTCCTTTATCTTCATGGGTTGATTGATTGTGTGTCAGATGATGAGTTATGGCATGGGAAACTAATTCTTACACAGGTTTCTTTCAGAGAAGTCCTACAGAAATTGGTTTTTTGAATGAAATCATTATAATGGGGTTGACATTTAGTAGGAATGTCGTATGAATTTAGAATAAGTGTTACTCTCTCCTAGAAATTTTAAACTTTTCTGAAGAAAATGCATTCATGCAACAGAATCAATAGGATAGTTTTGAAGTAATGCATAAAAACTACTCTTTTTATTATACTATTTTTTATTAAATTTTGATAGCATACAACCCTCTGGGATTTTCTACTAAAAAATTAAGAAAATTCAAAATTAGCCATGTGTGTGATTGATGGTTTGCTTGTCTTTTGAATTCAGTTTAGTATCTAATGTCTTTCTTGCCTTTTAGTGAAAGCAGCAGTATAAGAGCATGTTGCTTCAGCCTTAATTTTAACTAATATTAACAGAAAGGAAGGATTCTGTAAATATCTATGCACTTGAGTCCCACTGGAAATTCATTTGTGTAGAATTACTCAGGTAATGTTGGCATATGAAAAATTCCGTGGAAGGGGGAAACAAATTAACTCCAGTCAGCAATTGTGCCAACAGCGCATTCTTTTTTTTTTTTTTAACAGCGCATGGTGAACTTAAAAATTGTGGGCATATAGTTACATGACATCATTTATTTATTTAAATACATTTTTAAAGGAATCTTGTAAACCTTTGCTTTTATGCTATGGACTTTTTAATTTGTTTATATAAATGTTGAAAGTTTAGGCTCAGTTCAACTCAGTTCATCTGAAGGTGATGAAAGTTGTGGGTCTCTTGTAAAGTGCTTCCTTAATGGCCTCTTTTGTTATATGAAGTAGATATCTTTAAATTATTTAAGAATTCAATTTAAAATGTTTCTTTAAAAAATTGGGAATGATATACTGTAGCACTGATTGTCTAATCTGAGATGCTATTGATTGTACCCTGATGCTGACAGAGCCATTTTTGTTCCGTTTGTGGCTTTTTCACCTTCAGAACTTGCACAAGGGGACTCTGATATCCACAGCCACATTCAGTCATATGTAAAATGGATGAATTAGAAATCTTCAAGCAGAGTCTTAAGTTATAATTAAAAAGAAATGTTTTTTCCACCCAAAGTTTGTAGATATTCATAGGTAGTCAAATGTAGAAATTAAGTTCTCTGAGGTTTGCAATCCAAAGGTCTGTCTGTGCCGTGTCCACAAAGTAGGATCCCTTCTTTTATTATTAAGATACAAAATGAATAAAAAAAAAATCCAATCACATTTTGCTTAGCCTCAGTTGAACCCAATTCTCCCCTGGCTCCCTCTTCTTCTTTTGTCCAAAATAACTACCTTAAACTAGTTCCTAATTTTATAGCAGGACCTTGCGATTCATGTTACTCACCACCATCTTGATTTGAATAATCCCATGAATTTTCTTGTGTTTAAAAAATAAGCAAGGAAGTAAGCAAATGTTCAAACTTTTTCTTAGCCTGGGAGCAGTTAGAGATACTGTTGCCTGAACAGTCCTCATTTGGATTTCTTAATATGTCAAAAGTGAGAAGAGTTATTTTTAGCATTCCCGTGTAGCTGCGTGTTCTTTATTTCCATGATTCCTGCACTGTTAAAGATACTGTTTCATCCATCAAAATAGCTATGTCTGTCAGGCCATTTCTGTGCCATCAACACGGTGTCAGCAGCATCTCCTGACTCTAGCTTAGAGTGGCCCCTCCAAAGAGATGGGGAAGCAGGACGCGCTCCTGGACTCACTGAAGATCGTGTCCAGCCCTGGAGGAGCGTGGTGCAGAGCGGGACCTGGCCGGGCTCACGCTGGCCCTTGTGAGCTGGCCAGAGGTGCTGCTCCTCCGATGCATCCTTGCAGCCCGGCATGGAAACGGGAGCTGCTGCCATCACTGTCGCGAGGTAACCAGCCCTGCTGCCCTATTTGAGAACTTCGTCTCATATAGGAGGTTATGCCACCAGTTTAGCTGTGTGCTTAGACCGTCTTATTAACTGCCCTTCAAGGCACTAACTCATTCTAAAGTTTTTTTTTTCTATTTTTTTATCTGTCTTAGATTTTTGAATGAACTTGCAGTTCACAGAAATGCCAGGTATGGCATAATATAGAGTATACATAACTTAAAAAACCCCCAACTTCTAATGTTTATTTTGAGGCTTATGCCAATTACTATATAACATAAATATATGCACTGTTATTAGCACAGACTGCAAATACACAACTGAAAATCCTTATCTAGTTGTACTTTTGTGCTTGGGTAGGAATTGGTCCAAATTTAAAACCAACAGGCAAGTGGAAGAAGTAAACAAGAAAATGATCCAAACTCCTACAGCCATCTGCTTGGAATACTATATTTTACATCTATGTAATAGGAAACACCAGTATTTGCTTTTCAGACTAAGATGCCATTGTAACTCAGTGGATAAATTAGTAGATGTGAATTAGTGAATGAGTTGTGGCTTTTCTGTCTTTCTTTTTACCCATTGTTCTCAAATAGATTGTGGAGAACTTTTTGTTTATTTTGGGGTTTGTTTGTAATTCACAGGTTATTTCAGCAAATCATTGCTGGTTGGCAAATCATTTGAGTCCTTTGCTGTGAAAATTTGCTATTCCTTTTATGATGGTTTGGGATTGTGTTCCACAATATGTTTCATATGTATAGGGTCTTTAGTTTGATGCTCTTATGTGAAAATTCAGGAAGAGTCATATAGTGAAGTGAGAGTAGAAACAGAAATTAACATCTCAAAACTGTCAGAATCGAGGTATATTTTTATGTATGTTATGGGACCTTATATACCTATATATACACCTATATACCTATATATAGTTCTTGAAAGAACTGTAGTTCATGTAGCCTGTACAAAATCAGAGACAGAAGTTGTTAGAGCAAAGGAAATGATGCAATAATTTTTCCTATGTATCATTTTCATTCACTAATAGTCTGAACTACTTTGGAATCATAGGTTATTTTTAAACTGCAGAAACAAATTATACAAGTGAAAATGCAGAAATCTTGTCACACAACTTTTTTCTGATAATTTTCTACTCAGAAATAGMAAGGGAAACTTTTGTATCGCTGTGGCACAGATTTTGCCCAGCATATCAGCAAAGAGTGGGGCAGTTGATACTACAGGTGGTGTAATGTAATGCTGCTTATTTCATAGTTACTGCTGCCTATTTGGGGATTTGGAGGGGGAAGGGAAGAATTTGTACAGCTTGATGGAGCTTTAATAAGTATTACAGTCTATGTAATAGACTACTGTAATAGACTACAGTCTACTGTACTTCTAATCAATAGATTTCTTTTTTTCTGTAGCAGATGGTCAACAGTCTCTGCCTCTTTCACGAATTTGTATTTTACGTTTTGATTTGCATTCTGATTGCATGAAGCAGAGGAGTTTCTATCGTTCACTTTTTAGATAGAAAAATACGATTTAAATRTTGTGTTGTTTTTTTTCCTTCTTTGCAAGAGGTGCAATTAAGATGTTGCTTGCCTTTTTTTGTTTAAGTTTTTTGCCAACTTATTGCCACCACTTTCAAAAGCTGTCTGAATTCCTGGGGAATAAAAAAGTGACCTTTCTTTAGTGCTTAGATGAAGTCTCTTAAATTAGTGGTGGCATTATAGTCCACCCACTGGAGATGTTAGGAAAACACCAGTATTACACTGCAGTGGACTTGACATAGGGCATATTTTATACATGAAACATCAAATGAAAAATAGGATTACATGAGTAAATGAAATCATTTTTAGACTTTTCCATCCCATACTTGGAGATTGGCCAATATAGAGCATTTTACTGACAGCGTGTTTTCACTATGTAGGCGGCTGTGTAACTTGCTTTTAATTGTACTCCGATTATGCTCTGCAGAGCTGGCATGCTATTTGTTTTACTGCCTGAGCTGTCATAGAGCTAAATCCCATGTTTGCTTTTCTGAACTAACCAGCAGTAAGATATCCTTTGCTTGGTATCTCCTCTTGCGTAGCTACTCTAGGTTTCACGCTCTTATCTGGGCTATAACTGGTAGCAGAGTTTGCATGCAAACTATGACAATGTTTACATTTCTGAGGACTGAAAAACTGCTTAAGACTAAGTGGCAGAAAAAGAAATTGGTTAATGCCTCTGCAAAGACTCCTACACTTTCTAAATGTTTGAGAAATCAGGATTGTCAGCACTCGCACAGATGTTAAATAACATGTATGATTCACTGGAAGATCACTATCTGAGGCAAAGGAGAAAGTTATTCAGCTAGTCTTTTGCTCTGCCCTTTAGACTCATCTGTTCAGACGGAGCACTGAATCCTTCATCACTGATACTCACACTTGCTTACAAATATGTGTCATGGTTTAACCCCAGCCAGCAACTCAGCCCCACCCAGCCGCTCGCTCACTCCCCACCGGTGGGATGGCRGAGAGAATCGGAAGGGTAAAAGTGAGAAAACTCGTGGGTTGAGATAGAGACAGTTTAATAGGTAAAGCAAAAGCCACGCACACAAGCAAAGCAAAACAAGGAATTCCTTCACTCCTTCCCACCGGCAGGTGGGTGTTCAGCCATCCCCAGGACAGCAGGGCTCCATCACGCGTAACGGTTACTGGGGAAGACAAACGGCATCACTCCGAACGTCCCCCCCTTCCTTCTTCTTCCCCCAGCCTTATATGCTGAGCCTGACGCCATATGGTGTGGGATGTCCCTTTGGTCAGTTTGAGTCAGCTGTCCCGGCTATGCTCCCCCCCAGCCTCTTGTGCCCCTGGCAGAGCATGGGAAGCTGAAAAGTCCTTGACTAGTATAAGCACTACTTAGCAACAACTAAAACATCGGTGTGTTATCAACATTATTCTCATACTAAATCCAAAACACAGCACTATACCAGCTACTAGGGAGACAATTAATTCTATCCCAGCCGAAACCAGGACAATATGAAATTTTTATATATGAAAAAGCTCTTCAGAAGGGACAGGCGAGGAAGGAGGGGCGGTGGGGTGGCTTTGTATGTCAAGGACTGTTTCGACTGTACGGAGCTTGATGTTTGTGATGATCGGGTTGAGTGCTTATGGGTTAGGGTGAG